>CM077153.1:290512389-290950690 GCA_039583875.1 Platanthera guangdongensis
ACGTAGATAACCCCTGTAGCAGAATCTTTCCAGGATCGAACCAGATGAATCTTATTATCATTCAGAGATTGAGGAGAGATTTCCAGGATGAGCAAATCTTAGCTATATCAGATGGGGTTAGTGCCATGGTAACGCCGATTACGTCAATTACCTCGTTAGTAACATCTTACCTTCAGATTTAAACTACCAACAATGAAAGAGGTTCTTACACCAAGTGCGGGTCTTATCTTTGGGACCCACTTATTTGTTTAAAATTGGTGCTGATGGAGTAGTGAGGAGATGTATAACCGGAAGTAGAAATGCATCCTATTTTAGAGAAAATTGCCATAGTTCTCCCTACGGAGGACACTTCAAGGGAAATAGGACAGCTATGAAAGTCTTAGAGGCCCGGATTCTATTGGCCTACTATTATATCATGATTCTAGAGAACAGTGAAAAGGTGTGATCGATGTCAAAAGAAGAAAATATTAATAAGAACGAAGCTATGCCTAGGACCCAATTCTAGAAGTTGAGCTTTTTGATGTCTGGGGTAAGACTTCATGGGACCATCGTTATTCGAATGGTAATTTATTTATCCTCTTAGCCGTATACTATGTATCGAAATGGGTCGAAGTCATAGCCACGACAAAAATGATGCAAAGGTGGTGTTTATACTTCCTGAAAAACTTCTATTTAAACCGATTTTGGAACCCCAAAGTTATTATAAAGTGACGGTGGAAGCACTTTTGTAATCACCAATTTGCTTTGCGTTTTGAAAAAGTAGGGGTTAGGCATAGGTAGCATTGACATACCACCCACACAAACAAATGGGTTAGCAGAAGTATCTAATAGAGAGATCAAGAAAATCTTGGCTAAAACGGTGAGTGTAAATTGCAAGGATTGGTCTCAAAAGCTTAACGATGCCTTATGGGCATATAGAACCGCTTTCAAGACCCCGATTGGTGTTACTCCGTATCGTTTAGTTTACGGCAAGGCTTGTCACTTACCGCTAGAGTTAGAATATCAGGCATATTGGGCCATTAAGAAAATCAACTTTGACTTTCAAGAAGCCGGTAAATCTAGATTACTACAGTTAAATGAATTGGAGGAGATCCGGACCCAGGCGTATGAAAGTGCAAGGGTTTATAAGGACCGTACTAAAATGTGGCATGACCGCCATCTTACGGACAAAAAATTACAACCAGGGAAACTAGTTCTATTATTCAATTCACGATTAAAAATTTTTCTCGGTAAATTAAAATCCAGGTGGTCGGGCCCGTTTCGGGTAAAGGAAGTGCTTCCTTATGGGGTCGTTACTATCATCAATGAAAAAGATCATTCGGAGTTTAAGGTCAATGGCGGACGTCTTAAGGCTTATTTAGGAAACGAAAATGAACGAGCAATATCGTTCATACACTTGAAATAAAATTTTCGAGCCGCTGAATGTCCAGCCGGGACATTAACTAAGGCGCTTTTGGGGAGGCAACCCCAAATTTTAATGTTAAGTTCTTTATTATTATTGTTATTTTTGTTTTGTTTGTTTCTATTTCTCTCAAGAATTCGTTTCAAAAAGAAAAAAATGATGCATAACTGAAATCCTATGGTCTCGAACGCTTAAAACTGCATTTCCCCTTCATTCGGTTCTAGCCAAGGCTCAAAAATGGCTCAGGAAAAAAATGTTGCAACATTTTCGAAAAATATTGCAACATATTTTTCTCTGCCTTTTTCCCTTACAAAAGCGGAAATTCAGGCGGTTGCCGGTTCAACTGCTTAATTTAACCTGGCTGCCTGCGGGATTTATTTGAACCGGCTGTCTAATTGCTTATTAATTTTTTTTTAACATACTTAGCTGGTTCAATTAGCATAAGTTAACCTTTTTAACCTATTTATTCCCCTCCAAATCCGCTGACCGGGTTTTAATCACGTCGTGCATTTACTATCCGCCGGCTATTAAAAGCACGATACCCCCAAATCCGCTGCTAACCCTGAATCCTCTGCTCCAGGAAACCCTAACTCCTCTGTCTCGCCCCTCTCCGACTCATCCGCCGGCAACATCAAATCCTCTTTCTCGCCCTCTCCGACTCATCCGCCGGCGGCTGCAACCCCTCGACAGCCACCTTTCAGGAAATACCCCCACCTCTCGCAGCCCTATCAGGAAGTATCATGGCCCCCAAGAAAGGTAGAGAGAAGGCGGTGGCGGCGCACAAGCACTCAAGATTCATCAACGAAGAAGCCATGGCTCGCTACGAATTGCTTAAGGTAAAGCCCGTCATCTATGAAAGAGGGTTTCAACTTGAAGTTCGTGGTTGGAGTCAAGCGTATGTGCGGCAAATAGACAAGTTCGGCTGGACCTCCTTCTTCCATCCCCGCACTGACGCTGTCTTACCGTGGGTGTACGAATTCTACGCCAACGCCAAGTTCCACACGGACGGAAAAATTCACATCCGGGGGAAGGAAGTCGATTTTTCCGTGGAAGGTATAAACTCCTACTTCGACTTAGCAAATCTGGATTGTGATGTATTCCAGTCTGTTAGAACTTCTAACCCATACGATATCGCCACCACATTGAGCCTCACTAAAAACATCACGTGGGTTAATGAATCTTCACATGTCCTGCATTCGGCTCTTTTTACTCGTGAAGCTAAAGTTTGGCTACTATTCGTAAACTCAAGTGTTATGCCGACGAAGCACTCCAACCATGTCTCATTCGATAGGGCTTGCATTATACATAGCATTATAAAAGGGATTCCCATTAATGTAGGACATATTATTTTCAGTCAAATCCTAAAAAAGTCAAAACGGAGGGGGGAACTCAGCTATGGTTTCCCACACTCATCACATCGTTGTGCCGTTACGCCGGGGTATCTCTCGCCGACACGGACACTACCACCATTGTAGGTCGGCTAATCACGTTTTCTGTCATTTCCTCCTATATTAGAGTATCTTCAGAGGATCCACCCCCCAAATCCGCTCAGAAACAACGTCCTACCGTGTCTTCGAGCAAAACCACTCAACCTCCAATTCCACCGCCACTTTCCCCTAATCCCCCGGATTGGCCGATCATATTTAAATATTTGCAAGGCACCGCCAAATATCAGCGCCAACAACATCGTGATATGGTCTCGCATTTAAACATTTTACATCACAATCAAGTAGCTCTTCTCCGCCATTTGAACGTACCTGAGGAAAAGATAGCAGTCCACGATGTGAATCCTGCTTGGTATGATAACAAACCCTCTACTTCTAAGGGAAAGGAGGAGGCATCCTCGCCAGATCCACATGATGAAACGGAAGCGGTCGAGGAGAATGCAACCTTTGCATCCGGCGAAGACGACGACGTGAAAGAATTTTTGGACGATGACGACTCGGACGAGGTCGATGACGCTGACGACGATGAGGAGGATGGTTGACACTCCACTACTCGGAATCTGGGAAATTTATTTTGCGCTATTACTGGTGAAATATTTGTTTTGTTTTTTTGGACATATCTGTGGTGAAACATTTCAGTGCGAGTGAAGTACTTCATTTTATTTACACATTGCTCCTTGGACGCTCGTTATCGGTTTTCCACAATGACTACTTTGTTCTAATACTGTTGAACTTGTTGAACTGCATGCTAATGACTGAATGCTAAGTAACGTTTACATGTTACTTGGTTATTTATTTTCTAGCTCTAATCCTTATAACTGTTACTTGTTGCCCTGTGGATTGATCACATCTCTAGCTGAATTGTTCTGTTTCCTGAACTGCTGTTTTCATAAATTATGGCTATATGTTTTCATGTCGTGAAGTTTTACCTGTTACTCAATATCTTCACTGTTTTAATGCAAACTCTTTATTATAATCTGCTACTTCGTGGGATATTCCGTTCATCTCTTATACTTTTATGTTCCACTTCACCCATATTTATATGTTGGCGACTCACATGTGAAACTTTCTTTTTATTCCACTCTTATGATTTATGAAGTTTGCAATCGCATACAAGGCTATTATATTTACTACAACTACTTTACTAGGGACTAGTAAAGGTTAAAGTATGGGGGCATGTCCTTCTATACCTTGCTTGACAAAGCTTTTATGGGGTATATTTTAGAACTGCTTGCTCTTCATTTTTTTTAATTATTAATAAATCTATTCAAGTTTTTCAAATTAATTGTAAGTTTAGACGAGTCAGTCCTATGAGTCAGACTATTAAATTGTAATTAGACTGATTGGTTAAAGCTCGATTAAGAAATCTATCTCACATTCATGCACTATAGTTCTTAAAAGTGTTTACCCCCTTTTAATTTATTTAATTAACTTCGGATCCTAATGGGGTTAGATCGAGTATGTTCTAATTCAATGATAGTCGCCAATATATTGAGTGTACGTAGTTAACCTTGCTTCCACGTAAATCCTTACCTTTGTTGCCATCACATATTACTTTCGAGCTTAAAGACTTGATTATTCATTTCCCTATGTTTATTAGCTAGTAGACTGACCACTTATGGGTGTTAAAAAATTTTGTATATCATAGTGACATGTGGCCTAAGTTAGCTCCGGCTTACTTGGAATGATCCCAACTATGATAAAAAAAGGATATATATATAGCATAGTGATATGTGGCCCGAGGATGTTCACTCATACTTGGAATGATCCCAACTGTGCAAATATCAAAAGAAAAGAAAAAAAATTTTTGTTGAAAGTTAAACCCCATAAGTTGGCAAGCTACTAAGTTAATTAATTTGAATCAATGGCTACCCACCTCTCCAAAATTCATCAAGTCGTTTTATTTGGCATCGGTTTCTACCAAACTCATGTAGAGGTCATATCAAAGCCTTAGACTACTCTTGATCTATCCTATTGGTGACGAAGTTTATCGAAAATGAATTGTAAGAGATGTAGACAAATTGTTAAGGGCATCACATATAACACTTGAATTCTTAATTGAGCTTTATCTTATATCTATCTGATAGAATTATGAAAGTTTGAATTCTTATGCACTAGCAAGTCTAGCATCAGTTAATGAGAATTACTTGAAGCTATTTTGGTTAACTTATAATGAAGAGTAGACGGAAATGAAATTATACTGTCATAAATCTTTGTCATATCATGATTTACAATGATTTACCTTTGCTAGGGACTAGCAAAGAACTAAGCATGGGGGTGTGATAACTTCACAAAAAGAAGTTATCTTCATCCCTATTTTATCAATTTTTAGCCATGTTATGTGATATTTATACATGAAAAGTAGATAAAAATCCAAGTGTCGTATGATTTGGAGTCAAAATGTTTGTACTCTCATTGTTTATATGTTTTATGATAGGATTCGGGGAGAATTTAAGTCAAAGATTGAAGGCTAAGTATCGTGAAAAATCTGGGAAAAATGTTACAACATATTCTCAACAAATCTGACAGGTCAAACTGTGCAGAAAAACAGAACCAGAAATGTTGCAACATATTCACAACATTTCTGACAGTTATAGGAAATGAAGATCCGAAACTGCCAAGTTTTGGACGGTTACAACCTATTTTAAAGCATCTGTTCAGCATTTTAAAATGACTGGATGTGGGGCCCACTAGGAGGAGAAAAGGAAAGTTTAAAAGAGGAAAATTTCAGCCATAAAAAGGGAGATTCTATTCTATTCTTGTAGAGCCATTTAGAGGAGGAGAAAAACTGCAGGGAGAGGAATTCGGTCAAGGAAGAACCAGTCCAGTCTTGGCAGTCGGGCTGAAGGAAACGCTTCCACATCACTGGAGAAGGGAAGATTCGCATTTCTTTCGAAATGTTTAGTAAGATCTCTTCAGTTTTGTGTTATTTTCCCGCAGTCATGAACTAAAACTCTCTAGTCTTGCATGATGAGAGTAGTATGTGTATTTTGATGATGAACATCTTTGATTTTGAGTTTGTTTTGTGATTATCTTTATGGATTTTGTGATTTTTATGGTGAAATCGTTGGATCATGTCTTTTTATTATATTGCACCGCGAGAATCGAGAGAAGAGCGGCGTAACATTAATTTAAGGGCTAGTTTATCGCAGTGCGAGAATCGAGAGATGAGCTATGTGAATCATTAACCAACATTTCTTTATTTTTACGGCGTTTCAAGAGTCGAGAGAGGAGAAACGTGTGTGCATCACAAGATCTATTGAGTTTTGAAAAGTGAAAGAGATTTCCTTTTTATGCTAGCGAATTTGATTCTTGCACTTCATAATATTTTCGATTTGCCTAAGTTAGAGATAACTAGGGTTGCGTAGATATTAAGACTCCTTGTATCGAGAAATAAATGTTTCTTCTTTAAAAATCATCGCAAGATAATTCAAAGCTCAACCAAATGAATTATTTATTTTATCATCATCATGTTACACATATGAAATCAGAAATGCAAGGCTATTTTCTCTAATTGATAAGAAATTACTTTAAAATCTAATTAAATTAGTTTTAATATTTATCTAAAAGTTTTAATCTATTTTCAGAAAATCAATTAATCGTTTTACTTAGATTCATAGAAACGGTGTAGCTAGTAATTGTAAGCACTAAACTCATCACTTCTCCGTGGGAACGATCTCACTCACTCTGTATTACTTGTACGGCATGTATACTTGCGTTTTCAAGCTCTATTTTGCGCGTATCAACCAACAATCGGTAGTTGATAGTTATTGCAATGTAAGTGTTTAAGCTTTCTTCTCTGTCAATGTTCTACCTTCATTCTATTATTCGAACAGAGAACGAGGAAAATGTATATTTTTCCGAGCTGAATCTTCAAATTACAGTTGGAATACTATTTTCCCGACTCCTAACTACAACTGTATTTGTTTCAATTACAACTGTATTTGATTCAATTACAACTGTAATTATGTTTTAATTTACAGAGAGGAAGCGTAACATTCCCTATTGTGCACAGTGAGTAGGAAGCACTAGCTCGGCGCCACAGCCGTCACTCGCGGCCCCCTGACGCGTGTATGCAAAATCGAAAAACAACCATTGTGCTAAGGAAAAAACACATTTACTTTACCATTTACTCATCTTTATTAAAAAAAAATTCAATTTTAAAAGTTTATATTTTCCTTGTATTTTTAAAAAATGCTCTCATATAGATAAAATCCTATAACTATAATAAAAATGTATTCTTCCCGCCACTCAAAACTGGAATATGCCACTCAAAAGTTGCCATGCACACTGCAAAATTGAGCGACGAGCGGAGTATAGCACTCGGGGATTTGCGAGTCGTGGCCGGGATAATGCCGCGCGGGGCACGGGGATCCCGTGCCCCATCACAAGTTAGAAACTGTCGTGTTTGCCTATAGGGATGGAGCCCCATATCTATCACTCTATGCATATCTTATATTATAAAAGTAAAACAGTGCAAGAACATTTTGAAAAATGCACCAAAATTTATTGTCCCTTATAATATAACAAGATATGATGAGTCTGTACTGTGACCACATTGATTAAATATGATGATGAAATGAGAGTACATCATTTCATTTTTCAATAGTAAACTATGGCCACTTTAATTACAAAATTGTCCTGCATCAATCACTATTCCTCCTCAAACTCCTCCATTATCCACAGGACTTGGGCACTGTTTGGGACAACTTATGATGATGAATAAGTTGCTAATTAAAAATTGATGATTTGATAAAAATTTTATAAAAACATTGATGAATAAGCAGTAGATTGTTTGAATAGTTTGTCCATAAGTGCTTATCTAAAATTTCATTCATTCATAAAAGTCTGTTCATTTGGACACGTTTTTTTTCTATCCAGACGCGATTTTTTCACTCAGACACGTTTTTTTTGCATGGGTGCGAGGTTACAACTGCAAACTTTAGATTACAACTGGAATGAAATATATTTAAACAAGAAAAATAACTAGTTTACAACTGGAATACTAAGATTACAATTGGAATAGAATGCGCCAGTTTTTAAGGTGGAATATGTCAGTTTTTAAGGTGGAAAAACAACTTTACAACTGAAATGTGGCAGTTTTTACGGTGGAAACACAACTTTACAACTGGAATATGCCAGTTTTAAGGTAGAAATAAAAACCAAAATACTAGGTTAAAACTGGAATATACCAGTTTTTAAGGTGGAAAAAAAACTTACAACTGGAAGAGATGGAAGACACATGTGACTGGAAACAACAAAAAATGGTGAAACCAAAGAAAAAAATTCATGTAAAATACTGCGGGATACCTTCAATGTTCTTCCGTTGATGATCTTCCGCCCCTTCTTCTCTGCCAATGGTTCATTGAAACCCTAGATGGCTTCAGCTGCAGCCGACGTCTACAGAGGGTCACGGGAGGGGAGAAGGATCTGTGAAACCCTAGTTGCGCGACGATGACGGAGGCGAGGCTGGAAGAGGCGGGTTTTTTCCACTTCTTTTTCTTTCCAAAGGAGAAGAAAGAAAGCGGGGCCCACATTATTGGAGGTATTTAAATGTGCATAGGAAAAGCGTGCATTATGTGCACCTAAAAATTTTCTATATACTAATTTTTAGGTGCACATAATGCACGATTCTCCTATGCCCATTTAAATACCTCCAATAACGTGGGGCCCGCTTTCTTTCTTCTCCTTTGGAAAGAAAAAGAAGTGGAAAAACCCGCCTCTTCCATCCTCGCCTCCGCCATCGCCACACAACTAGGGTTTCACAGATCCTCCTCCCCTCCCGTGACCCTCTGTAGACGTCGGCTGCAGCTGAAGCCATCTAGGGTTTCGGTGAACCCTGAGGCCTTTCGAGCTCCTGAGGCAGCTCATTCTTCCAATCTAATCTGCCTCTGGTTGGTAAGCAAACTATAATTTTCTCAACTAATACTTCTGATGTAGTATTTACATGGATTTTCTTCAAATGCAGGTGTTCTCGGACCTTTGAAATCTCAGAAGTACTCCATATTACTTGATGCAGCAAATGTACCAGCAATCGGTAGTTGATAGTTATGGCAATGTAAGTGTTTAAGCTTCCTTCCATGTCAATGTTCTACCTTCATTCTATTATTTGAACAGAGAACGGGGAAGATGTATATTTTTCCCAGCTGAATCTTCAAATTACAGTTGGAATACTATTTGCCCGACTCCTAACTACAACTGTATTTGTTTCAATTACAACTGTATTTGTTTCAATTACAACTGTAATTATGTTTTAATTTGCAGAGAGGAAGCGTAACATTCGCTATTGTGCACAGTGAGGAGGAAGCACTAGCTCAGCGCCACAGCCGACACTCGCGGCCCCCTGACGCGTGTATGCAAAATCGAAAAACAACCATTGTGCTCAGGAAAAACAATTTAATTACCATTTACTCATCTTTATTAAAAAAATTCAATTTTAAAAGTTTATATTTTCCTTGTATTTTTAAAAAATGCTCTCATATAGATAAAATCCTATAACTATAATAAAAAATGTATTCTTCCCGTCACTCAAAACTGGAATATGCACACTGCAAAATTGAGCGACGAGCGGAGTATATCACTCGGGGATTTGCGAGTCGTGGCCGGGATAATGTCGCACGGGGCACGGGGGATCTCGTGCTCCATCACAGTTGAGATACTGTCGTGTTTGTCTATTTGGATGGAGCCCCGTATCTATCACTCTATGCATATCTTATATTATAAAAGTAAAACAGTGCAAGAACATTTTGAAAAATGCACCAAAATTTATTTTCCCTTATAATATAACAAGATATGATGAGTCTGTACTGGGACCACATTGATTAAATATGATGATGAAATGAGAGTACATCATTTCATTTTTCAATAATAAACTATGGCCACAGAATTGCCCTGCATCAATCACTATTCCTCCTCAAACTCCTCCACTATCCGCAGGACTTGGGCTCTGTTTGGAACAACTTATGATGATGAATAAGCTGCTAATTAAAAATTGATGATTTGATAAAAATTTTATAAAAATATTGATGAATAAGCAGTAGATTTTTGAATAGTTTGTCCATGAGTGCTTATCTAAAATTTCATTCATTCATAAAAGTCCGTTCATTTGGACACGTTTTTTTCTATCGAGACGCGATTTTTTCACTCAGACACGTTTTTTTGCATGGGTGCAAATTTTTCACACGACCGTGATTTTTTCTTCTGACAGTGATTCTTTCGCCCTAGCGCAAATATTTCGCTCGGATGCGGTTTTTTTTCTCCCGGACGCGATTTTTTCACCTGGGCGCGAATTTTTCGCCTCGGCGCGAATTTTCCGCCCGTGGCGCGAATTTTCTGCCCGGGGCGCGAATTTTCCGCCGGGGCGCGAATTTCCCTCCCAGGCGCGAATGTCCCGCCCGGGCGCGAATGTTCGCGCAAATGTCCCGCCCGGGCGCGAACGTCCCTCCCGGGCGCGAACGTCCCGCCCGGGCGCGAACGTCCCGCCCGGGCGCGAACGTCCCGCCCGGGCGCGAACGTCCCGCCCGGGCGCGAACGTCCCGCCCGGGCGCGAACGTCCCGCCCGGGCGCGAACGTCCCGCCCGGGCGCGAACGTTTCCCGCCCGGGCGCTAACGTCCTGCCCGGGCGCTAAAGTCCTGCACGCGGGCGAAAAATTCGTGTACGGGCTAAAAAAATCGTTCTCAGTTAAAAAAATCACTGTCGAGCGAAAAAACAGCTCCCGGGCAAAAAAATCGCGTTCGGGCGAAAAATCCGCGCCCGGGAAAAATATCCGCGCTCTGGCAAAAAAACCGCGCCCAATCAAAAAAATCGCGTCCGGACGAAAAAAACTCGCTCGAGCGGAAAATTCGCCGCCGGACGGAAAATTCTTTCCCAGGCGGAAAAATCACGCCCGGGCGAAAAATCACACCCAGGCGAAAAATACGCGCCGGGGCGAAAAATCGCGCTCTGGCGAAAAAATCGCCCTAAATCGAAAAAATCACGTTTGGACGAAAAAATCAACTTTGAGTTTTCTTAAGTGATAAACGGTTATGAGAAGGTATAAGCTGGTCGCGGATAATTCATGAAAAATCAACTTATCATCAATTTTAAAATAAATGATTTTCTATAAGCTACACAAACAAACAACTGAAAAACAGCATTTGCGTTTTGAATTGAGATTATTCATCAGCATAAGCTGTCCCAAACAGAGCCTTAGACGCTCTTGAGTCTTGAAGTTTGCCTCGATCACCCGGCGGTTCACAGGCACGACTATGATTCACATTATTAACATCTACGCTCTATTTTGCGTGTTGGTGGCGGTTGTGAATGTTATAAACTGTTGTTCATGAATGTCAGACCTCACATATTTATTTTGAGTGGTGCTATTATCATTTTTAATGGAATCTGCTCGTTGGAACCGACGACGGGACGTGCTCGTGTGGCCTAGTGGCGTGACTTGCTTTGTGGCCTCTGAGTCGATGTTGTGGTGCTAAATATAGAGTTCTAACATGTGCTATCTGTTAACCCAAAAATCGGCGATCCTTCCCAAGCTAGCCAGCTTGGTAGTCGCGGCCTGCTCCAGGTTCCCCTGTAGGTCGCGACCAGTCCTCCAAGGATGGGCGGACAAACTTCTCTGTCCGCTCAGGCCGCACGGCTAGGGCGGTCTCCCCGGTCTGACCGCCCAGGTCGCGCAGCAGCCGCTTGTTCTGCAGTGGACGCGGACTGCTTTCTCAGTCCGCCCCAGCAGGTCGCGTGGTTTGATCAGCTAACCGCAAAGATTCACTTTGCCCCAACAGATGCGAACCATCCAACTAAGCGGCGGACTCAGATTCCTATCCGCCCAGACCGCCATGTAGCTGCATACTTGACAGGAGTCACGGCCTTCTTCCGTCCACTCCTGCAAGCTGCACAATAAGCAAGGCAAACCGCCACATCGCCAGGCGACCTGCTTCCAGGTCGCCCAACAATACGCAACGAGCCTCAGGTCTCCAAGCAGGCGACAACTGTCCAGGTCACCCACCAGTGGGTGCGACCTACTCCATCTCAGTCCACCTGACAGTCAACGACCTTCCTTCAGATCGCCCAACAAAGGGCGACAACCTCCAGGCCGCCCAACAAAGGGCGACAACCTCCAGGCCGCCCAGCAGGGGCAGCAAGCCTGTCCATCCAACAAGAGGCAGACTTCAGCAGAGGGGGTGACCTGCTTCTTCAGTTTGTCAGGTCACCTAGTCGACCAGCTCTCATCCGCTTGCAGTTCGCGGACTCTGTCTTAGTCCGCCCAAGGAGAGTAGACTTGCTCCAGCTCTCCGTCAATCCGCACAACATTCAACGGACTCATCCCGTCCGCCGCGGGCTGGGCGGACTCGTTATGCAGTCCAACCCTTCAGTCCTGTAAGACCCCCCTCCCCTTACCAAGGAGGGCTACCGGGTCTTATGCCCAGAACCGCCGTCTTACGGTGACACTAACGCACGGGTTAGTCGACACCGCAACACGCCGATTCTGCCGGCTAATACGATCATAAAACCTGCAGGCCAATACGAGAAAAAGAAGTATAGCAGTATATCAAATCCACTAGTCCACAAGTCACATAGTACATATCATATATATAAATAAAGAGTATAGAATCATAGTCCACAATGAGTACAAATGAAAGAGCAATAAGGGCTTATGCCCAGTACATCATATCAACTCTCTTTCTCTCTCTCTCTCTCTCTCTCTCAAATTAAAGCGGAAGCTAATCTAATACATCAAAACTCGTCCCACCTGAGGACGCACAGTAGTAGTAGCCTGCGGTAGCGATATCTGCTCCTCAAGTCCTGTCTCCTCGTCGTGCTGGTGCTCCATCTCCACGAGCTCCTAAAATAGTATGGTCATCGACCATTAGTCAAAAAGACTAAGTCGTTTCCTCCGCACCTCGCCCCGCATCTCCTAGACACCGAGCGGAAGGATGAAGCGGAGGACAACAATGGGTAGCAAAAAGTGGAAGCAGGTGACAAGAACTAACTAGCAGTTGTAATGGATATTATTATTCTACTCTAGCAGTTCTAAGTATATAGTACAAGTAAGTAAAGTGCAGTACTAGCAAAGGAAGTAAATAACAGAAAGTAAGAGCAGAAAAGTATAGTAAAGCTGAAAGGTAAAACTATCTACCATCACAAAAGTATCTTAACTTATAAAAATGCTCATACGAATTTATAAGTTAAGGTTTTCAGGAAATTTAACTCATCATATAAAAGAGCTCATACTAATTTATATGATAAGGATCTATGAAGCGTATGACCTAATATGAATGAATGTTATGATGCAATTTATGCACAGGCAAGTGCAACTCACACACAACGACTCTGTGATCACAGACCTTTAGTTCCCACTTTTTGAGAGCTAGCATCACTCTCGGGTACCACCGCTGTGGCTACGACAGCAGCGAAGCGGGCGTCTCGACTTCTAGGCCGGTATGCACACTACCAAACCTTAGACCCCTCCCATACGCCTCTGTACACGTTCAAGGTGCACTCTAGAGTCTCTGCGTATGTACTTTGCTGACAACCCGTCAGTCTTGTTGGGTCGGATGTGCGTTATCGGGGATCGTCCTCCATACCGCAGTGTAAAACAACCCACTAGCCCCTCTAACCCTCACAACCGCCTGGTGCACTGTACTGCCATCGGTGTGACGAACGTCCAGTACCGCATGCCCCGCCACTATATTTATGCACATGCAAGTATTTCATTCCGAGCCTTCAGCTCGCAGGACCAACCCGTCCTGAATCCCTCAAACCCTACACGGGTGAGCATTTATCACAATCCCTCCAACCCTACACGGGTGAGAACGCACAATAGTGCCTTTATTCCAAATCCCTCAAACCCTACACGGGTGAGCATGTTACACAAGTCTCCCTCCAACCCAACACGGGTGAGAATGAACCACAATGTCTTAACCTATTAGACTACTCTTGTCTACGGTTTATTATACTTAGTGGTTTAAGGTTAATCCTAAGACTGCCCAGGGTATACCTGGTGAAGGGCTCTCGGGGGTACTAGGAATTACGATGGGATTACGCCCAAAGTTCCCTCTCTCAAGGATAATTACTTTTATTGGTGTCTACCCAAGATTCATACCCCAACTCTCGTATTACTTTAGAACGTCCCTAAATACTTAAGGTGTTATTAGGAGCACGATGGTCTTCCACCGGTCCCCGTTATTGTTGCTGTCGCGGGACTTGCACTCTTCCACATATGGTTAAGGAATTCTCTAGGAGACCAACCGGGGTTAATTCCACCACTAAGATCCTCACTTTACTAGTTATTCAAATTCCTCCCCTGGTGGCCCTACTAGTACGGATATCGGTGTTAGATCCTTACCCATGTCCCGATACCACCCACAAATGTGACCTTCTAATTCCTCTGGCCATATGCCTCAAGTTATTTATCCTAGGATGATATGAACCTATATGATGACTATGATGAATTCCATAATTTTCCAAATTACTTACACCATTAAATTAATTTCCTTAAATGTAATCCCTAGTCATTTTGCACATGAAGTATTGTAAATATTGAACCTACTGTCCTAGGGATTCTTCCAGGTATATAATATGACAATTAATGGGGCCTACCAAAATTTCATGCCTTTTCAATTCAGATTTATAATTAATTCCTATTTAATACTATATCCATAAATCTAGCATTTTCCAAATGAAGTACATAAACTATTATCTCAAAAATTCTAATTAAATTACAGAGCCTTGATAATAATGAAATAATGTTATGTCAAGATTTTCATTTACATCTAGGTTGAAATTGCCTATCCATGATCAATTTGAGTTATTTACCAAAACGTCATTATGGAGCCTAAGTACACTATTTGGAACTCCAAAAATTCTGAAATAATTACACAAGGTATAAAACATACAATTACAACAATATGAATTTTCTCAGATTTTTCAAAGGAATATATCCATGATTTCTACACAAAATTCCATAAGGGTAAAATGTTCATTTTGCTCCTTAAACTACTTAAACTTCATCCAACAGAGATATAATTTATTTCTAGTGCTTATTATGTCACTCCTTAGTACTCAACAGAAATTGAACCTTTTATGATAAGGGTAACCTATTTTAAATTTATTTCCTAAAAAGAGCCAAATTTTCAGAAATTCAAATTAATGGGATTTTTGTTCCCAAAAATCCCACCATTGCTATGAGAGGTGTATTACACCCTAATGTGTCTTCATAATGAAAATCATGATTTTTGAATGTTCCAAGTTGGCTGAATACACATTATTTCATTTTAGGCTAAATGCACACCAAGCCTAAACAAGCCAACACATGCAAGTGGGTTTACCCAACATGCAGTGGTCCAAATTGGCTGAAATTTAAAACATATACTTATAATGTCCCTAAGGACATGCCACTAAAAGTTGGGGGCATTTGGAGTCCCACAACTCCAAATATTTCATTTATGTTATTTTGGGTATTTTAGTAAAAACTATAGGAAAAGTTTTCGCAAAAATTCTCATTTTTGTACAGGGGTTAACCAAGCCCTAAACATGCATGCACCCAAACTTTTGGAACATTTGGATGACTGGTTTGACTTGGGCATCATTTTGAAGCTCTGTCATAGCTAAGGACCAATCTTAGCAAAATAGTCCTACAGGTCAGACCACGGGACCAAATCTCAAGTTAAGGTGGCAAATTAAACTTAACACAAAGGGCTACATTTTTCATGTTCATGTCATCCTCTGGAAATGGCTCTAAGAGCGCTATATTTGACATGCAAGGTCACTGAATTAATGTGACAGAAATGTAAATTTCATTTCATTAATTAATAACAGAATTTAATTGATTTTAATAAAAGTAAAGCACGAATCTTAAAGTGATATTGGACGGCATCTGTTTATCTTCCCCAAGATTTCAACGGCTGAGATCGAGTCGACCTGGGGAATATTGCGGGGCCATTTCCGGCCACCTGAGGCGGCGCCACCCCCGGCCAACGGTGTCATCACCTTCACGGTGGTGGTGGCTATCCTTTTCTGGTGATGAGGCGACGGGAGACGGCGACGACGGCGATCCCGAGCGGTAAGAAAAAGCTTGGAAACTCTCCCATTTCTTCCATGGCATCAGGCTCAATTGAGCCTGATATCTCCCCTAGTTGATCTAGGATTCTAGTACGGGTAGAGTTATGGTGAAACGAACCTGTGTTGGTGGCTGGCGGCGAGGATGGAGGCGGGTGGCCATTCCTGACCTTGCTCCGGCGACACCTTTCAGATTCATGGTTCCTGCACCGTTTCCTTCACTCCAGCTATCGATTTCTACTCTCCTTTGCCCTCAAAGCTAATGGAAACACTAATTCTGGCTGGGAGGGGGTATATGGGGAGATACAACCAATGTAAGCTCGGTTTGGAGCTTTGGTTGTTTCACCCTTCATGCCAAGTGGGCACCATGCAGTCACATTCTCTAGACATTCTCTGAGGAAGCCATCCAACACAATTTTTGGGCTGATGGAGCCAAGGCCAAGTGGCCTCTATCTCTTTAATTCGCCTGCTGCATCAAGCCAAAATCTGCCCAAGAAAGACCACTCGACGATCGTCGAACGGGCAATTTCGTCGATTGTCGAACACAGATCTAAATCGTCGAACGGAGATCCAAATCGCCGAACGCAGCTTGTTGGGGACAATCGTCGAACGCAGATCTAAATCATCGAACAGAGATCCAAATCGTCGAACGCAGCTTGCTGGGAACAATCGTCGAACGCAGATCTAAATCGTCGAACGGAGATCTAAATCGTCGAACGCAGCTTGACACAGCGGGACACGCCCTGTGACACGCCCGTGTCACAGGCCATGTACACCTACCCGACGATCGACGATCGACACTCGACGATCGTCGAACCGAGGGGACACACCCCCCGTCATGCCCGTATCGTCTGGCGTGTTTCCCTACATGGCGGCAGACACGCCCCAGTTAACTTCGTCGAACTGAGTTCGTCGACCACAAGGAGACACGCCCGTGTCCCAGGCCGTGTCACCCAAAAAAATTTTCCTGCTGGAAAGTTGGGATGTTAGAAGTCCACCTGTATTGGCAAGCCCTTTCCACCAGCGTGCTTCCCTGCAGCAAAGATGGACTCCTCATGCAGTCTGCCACTACGCTGTCCAGCATTGGCCTCTTCCCAGCAAGCGGCAGACTACTCCTCAGCCCGCATAACTCAGCGCAGGCTCGCTTAGCACAGCAGAGGCGGACTCGTCCCAGTCCGCCAACAGCAGAATCAACTCCATAAGAGAAGTCTCTACCCGTACAACATGGCGCGGACTCGACGGACTCCTCATTCTACTCACACAACTCACCGACTCACCGGGGGTGACGTTACCAAAAGTCGTTACCTCCTCGGGCCTATAAATAGCCCCCCATACCTCTCATTTTGGGGGGACAGACACAACGACACATGCGCCCAAGGACAACCAACGACAGGGTCAAGGCATCAGATCCTGCGGACTCAACTACCTAGTCCGCGTGACCTCATCAGTCTTCTTGGCCTGATCGCGCAGTTTGCCTGGATTAGTTTAACGAGCTGCGGGATCAATTATCTGCGCGGTCTGCCGACCTCTCTGCTCAGTCCGCACGGCCTCCTGGCAACTTCCTTCCTTAGCCGCCAACTTCCCCCTTTGTACCCTTTATTTGCTTTCCATGTAAATGTGCAACTCAAGCTGTAACACTAAATTATAATTAAAGGAAAGTCCGTGTCAAGAGTGACATTTAAGCCACGGCGGACGAAGTTTGGTTTTGCCGCTGCTATCGGCCCCCTCTTCCTCTCAACTCACTACTCTCAGCATCAACCTGCAAACCTAACCGTCAAAGTAACCGTCTACTCGACAGTCCCTAATCAACCTCCCAGCCATCTCCGGACTCGGATCAACATCCTCCTTTCCTCTATCCCCGCATCCCGGATCGATCATGCTCCAATCTCAAGCAAGCCAGTGGAAGCTCGCATTTTCCACATCAATACTATCTAATCATCTTACAAAATTATGCTCGTTGTAACTCGTAACACAAAATCATGCCCAAATTTGTTCTAATTTGATTCTGATGGGCCCAAACCGCCCAGGGCAAAATTGTCATATCATTAAATGGTAATCTGCGTGCTTTAATCTGGGCATTTCTATTCGTCCGCTCGGTAGTTATCATGAGAAAAATTACCGGATCGCCCCTCCTAAAATTTATAAAAGGGCCCAAATGCCCTAATTTGTAAGTCAGAAGAAAAAGGAGAAAAGAAGGTTCGCGAGCGGAGAATTTCCTAAGTTCCGCAAGACCGCTCCTAAGCACGCCTTCGTGCACTTCGCACATAAGTGCACCCCCACGCGTACTGATCCTAAGCGCGCCTTTGCGCACCACAGAACTTAGTCGCTCTGAAGCGCGCGCCGCTCATCAGAGTACTTCCGTGCGCTCTGCCCCTAAGCGCACCTCTGTATGCTCTGCTCCCAAGAGCGACCCCGTGCGCACCGCTCCGAAGCGCGCCCCACACGCGTCACTCCTAAGCACGCCTCAATATGCTCCACTCTGAAGCGTGCCTTCATGCACTCTGCTCCCAAGCGCGCCCCGCACGCTCCACTGCCCAGCTTTGCCCCGCGCGTGCCACTCCAAAGCACGCCTCGGTTTGCTCTGCTCCCTCGCGCGCCTCTCCTAAGCATGCCTCTGTGCGCACTGCTTCCAAGCTCGCCCTCGCGCATGCCTCTCCTAAGCGCCCCTCCATGCGCTCTACTCTGAAGCGCACCTACATGCCTTCCTCTCCCAAGCACGCCCAGCGCGCTTCTCATAAGCGTGCCTCCACACGCTCCACTCCCAGGCGCTCCCCACGCGAGCCGCTCTGAAGGACACCTCTGTGGGTTTCGCTTCCTAGCACACCCCATCGCGCGCCTCTCCAAGGTGCGCCTTTGTGTGTTCTGCTCCCAAGCGCGCTTCTATGTGCTCCGCTCCGAAGCATGCCTCCAAGCGCTTCGGTTCCAAGAGATCCCCTGCGCGCGTCGCTCCCAAGCACGCTTCTGTGCGCTCCGCTCCCAAGCGCCCCCTCGCGTGCACCGCTCCTAAGCGCGCCTCTGTAAGCTCTGCACTTAAGTGCGCCTCTATAAGCTCCTCTCCTAAGCGCTCCTCCGTGCAATCCGCTCCCGTGCGCGCCCCCGCTCACGCCGCTCCCAAGCTCGCCTCCGCGCGCCCCATTCCCAGACACACCTCTGTGCGCCTCACTCACAAGACTGCTCATGAGCCCGCATCTCGCACTTGAACGACGTCGACAGTCCACGAGGCTCACTGCAAAGAACACGAAGCACCTCAGAAGCGTACTCCAACATGCGATCAACACACTTTGCACCCTCTAGTCAGTAACAACCCCCAGACAATAGCAAGCGCTTCGCGCTGGTTTCCTCTGCACACAACAAGAGACGAGCCACCAACACCTAGAGGACCGGAACACGACACTGCACAAGCCTCCAAGCAACAGGCAAACACTGTCCAGATTCTGAAGCCCGATGCTCCCCTCCGCGGCGAAGAAAAAGACTTAACTCTGTGAGCGACGGCTTGTCACCCTCTGAGCCCAGTTCTCTCTCTCTCTCTCTCTCTCTCTCTCTCTCTCTCTCTCTTCTCGATAATAGTAATGATGAGCGACATGTCTCCCTCATATTCTCTCAAAAAGCTATATACAAAAACAACAAATAGTGAAGTTTGGTTGGCACCGATATTGCCACATGGGTTTTCACCTCTTTTCGAGGATTTCCACGTAAAAAATATCTCGCCTAACGTCACCTTTTCTGTGAGACTGATTGTGCGCCCGATCGCTCCCGGGCTAAGACGGTGCAATCTTGACCAGTCTACCAAGAACCTCGAGTAAGCCGCAACAGGAGAGATTTTTTTGGTGTGCGTACACATATAGAGCTATGTTTGCATGCCATCTCGTCCATCTGATGGTCGATCCATAGGTGGAGAAAAAAACCGCCTTAAAGAAAAGTTAAAAAAACATAGGCCAAAACCAACGGCTTAGATGATGTCCGACACACAAAGCTCGTGTGCGTTGGACGCAAAAAATTCTCTCTCAATGGACTGTGCATCACGGGAAATGGTTGGGTCTGGGCCCCGATTATAACCGGGAGTCGCTGGACAATATCTCACATACAACTCCCATACAACTTCTTTATATTTGAGAATAACTCTTTATTTTAGTCAAATTTTCTCATGTGAAAAGTTAAATATATCTAAGATGGAAGAGTTGTCTGGGATAAAGGAGTTATATGTCCAGCGACTACCGATTATAACGGGGCAGAGGAAAAAATTGTATCTCCAGCGACTACCGATTATAACGGGGCAGAGGCAAAAATTTCCCGTGCAATCATGCTCTTGTCGCTAAGTGAACGCCCTGCTCCATATCAACACATTTTCTCTTAGGGGTGCGTTCGTTTCGCAGGAATTGAGATGTAGGAATTGGTTTTGGCCGAAAACCTACGACGCAGAGGAATTGGTTTTGGTAGAAAACCAATTCCTTTGTTCGTTTGCAGGAAGATTTTCTGTCACAGGAATTGAGGTTTTCATTATTTCTGTTCGTTTGCAGGATGGAATTCGGAGACAGGAATTGGCCGGAATGTAACACTCAAATATTGCAAACAGCTTTAACAAAAACTTATAAGCTTCAAACATTGCAAACAGATTAACGATACCATTCAAACATTCCAAATGGATTAAATAAAAACACAGCTAAATTAGACATGAGTTCAAGTCTGAAAATAAAAATGCATAAAAATACACCCTCCCTAAATTAGGTCCAAAAACATATAGGTCCAAACATATAAGGATTTAGAAACTACATCATTTTAGCTTTCAGTACAAAAACATGTAAGGTCTAAACTACTCGAATATATGGATGTGCAACCATCGCCTCCTAGCAATCTCCGGTAAAACCAAGAAGACCTCACACTTTGTCGCATCAACACTAAGCAAATCTATGGCTTTTATAAGGTCATTCTCTGAAAGATCAGTCATAACAGATAATGCTTTATACACCGCTTCAATCCTCGACCTCGAAGGTGCTCCAATCGGGGCAATTTCAACTGGATTTTCCATGTTATTCGCAATATATGTGACAACATCTGCAATCATATCAATTGTTGTTGTAGTTTTGAATTTCTTCTTCATTCGACCACTTTGCTCTGACGGAACATCCTCTTCAGGAATTTCTTCCACCCTAAAATCGTATGATGACTCCACTCCTGTTGACGTATTACCACCGCTTGCTCGATCAGTCCCACAGAGAGTTCCCAAATCGCCCCAATTTACGATTACTTTATCTTTGTAGTGTTTCAAAGATGGATGTGTCTGTATTTAATGAAAAAAAGTCAGTATTACATTATAACTAAATAAAAAACTTTTTACAACATCAATCTACTTATTAAAACACAAGAAAAATAATTACCTTTATATAATCGGTCCATACTTGTTCGATATTGTTGATGCGCGGAAACGTCGCGGGGCACCAGCCAGCTAACACGGAGGGTGTGTTCGGTCTCACAAGCTAGGAGAGGAGGAGAGGAGGGAAGGAAGGAAGCCTCTGAGTGCTCGAGAGTGGAGCAAACGGCTTGTCAAAGAGGGTTGCGGGGATAGAGGAGAGAAGCTTGATCAACAGAGCGGGTTGATCAAGAGAGGAGAAGGAGGTTGATCAGGAGCTGTCGAGCAGACGGCTAAGGTGACGGTTGTGCTTGCAGGTTGGCTACCGAGAAGAGCTGAGCTGAGAAGAAGAAGAGGGGGCCGCTAGCAGCGGCAACAACACACTTCGCCCGCCGCGGCCTAAATGTCACTCCTGCGACGGGCTTTCCTTTGATTAATAGCTAGAGATTACAAGCTTACAAGTACACCTTTACAACAAAATCACTTAAAGGGTACAAGGAGAAGCTGGCGGCTAAAGGAGAAGAAAGTGCCAGAAAACAGAGAGGAGAAGCTGTCAGAGACTAAGTAAAATAGTCTGTCAGCTGCTGGAGGACTGAGAAACTGAGTCTGGAGAGTCTGCTGGTAAGCTGCTGAAGAGCTGTGGAGAACTGCGCGGACAGGAAACTGAGTCCGCAGAGCTTGCTGGAGGTGATGACGGACTGGAAAACGGAGTCCGCAGGGGCTGCTGGCAAGACTTGTCTTCAGCTCCAGGATCCAGAGCGATCGATGCAGAATGAGAGGCACCATGGGCTATTTATAAGCCCAGGGGAATTCTTCTAGAAGCGGGGCCCAGTGATGTCAGCATGACGACCTGCGCGGACTCCGTGGATTGAGATTTTGCGTCCGCCACTTTGACTGATGAAGCAAGCGGAAGGAGGCCCCTGGAGAGAACTGGAGGTCGCCCCCTAGCGGGCGACCTGGGCGGACTCCGGGAGGAGTCCGCCCGGCAGGCCGGAGGCCGCCCCCTAGCGGGCGGCCTGGGCGGACTCCGGGTGGAGTCCGCCGACAGGATGCCGGGGCCGCCCCCTAGCGGGCGGCCTGGGCGGACTCCAGGGGGAGTCCGCCCAGCAGGCCTGGCCGCCCCCTTGCGGGCGGCCGGGGCGGACTCCAGGGGGAGTCCGTCCGGCTGGGTGCCGGGGCCGCTCCCTAGCGGGCGGCCTGGGCGGACTCCGGGTGGAGTCCGCCCGGCAGGATGCCGGGGCCGCCCCCTAGCGGGCGGCCTGGGCGGACTCCGGGTGGAGTCCGCCCGGCAGGATGCCGGGGCCGCCCCCTAGCGGGCGGCCTGGGCGGACTCCGGGTGGAGTCCGCCCGGCAGGATGCCGGGGCCGCCCCCTAGCGGGCGGCCTGGGCGGACTCCAGGGGGAGTCCGCCCGGCAGGCCTGGCCGCCCCTTGCGGGCGGCCTGGGCGGACTCCAGGGGGAGTCCGCCCGGCTAGGTGCCGGGGCCGCCCCCTAGCGGGCGGCCTGGGCGGACTCCAGGGGGAGTCCGCCCGGCTGGCCTGGCCGCCCCCTTGCGGGCGGCCTGGGCGGACTCCAGGGGGAGTCCGCCCGGCTTGCGGGCAGAGGCCGCCCCGGGTGGGCGGCCTCGGCGGACGGCGGCAGGAGGCCGCCGCCCCTCGGCAGCTTGGAGGCCGCCCCTGGTGGGCGGCCTCGGCGGACGGCGGCTGGAGACCACCGCCCCTTGGGCGAAATAGGAGGCCGCTCCTGGCAATGCTGTTGGCGGACTCCTGCAAGGAAAATTACTGCACGATTAGCGGACCCAACCGCATGTCCCGCGAGGGTGAGCCATGGGAATAGCCCGCCGTCCCGTAGGGCACGCGATTGCTAGGAGACCTAGGCGGATATGGAAAACTGTCCGCCTACGCTGGGGCTCATTGCGATCAAAAGGGGAGAATCTAAGGGTCGCGATTAGCCAGCTGTCCACCTTGGGAAGGATCGCCGATTTCTGGGTTAACATAATCCCCGCACTTTTTCAAGTTCCGAAAAGAACTTCGAAAAAGTTGGAGACCCACGAAAATCGTGATCCACCCCAACGGAAGAAGAGGAGCAAGGAGAGACAAAACCTGAAGACTCTCCTTACAAGCTTGGTGCCTCCTGTCTATTTTCCTGCAAGAGGAAAGTTAGGGTAAGCACGTATGGGTGGCACATCGAGTGTGTACCTGAATTTGCTTTTGCAAAACGAAGAAGGCATGTCTTCTGTAAACGTTCTGCAAAACAAAAGTGAGGAAAACAGAAGGACAAAACAACTCGCAAGTACCTGGAAGGGACCTGCAAGTCTTTGCTGGTTTCTGCGAAGGAAGAGTTAGGAGTATGCACAATATATGAGAGTAACTTGCAAGTACCTGTGAAGAAACTTGCAAGGGTTTGCTGATCTCTGCAAAAAGAGAGTTAGGAGCAGGTATTGTATAAAAATAAGCTGCAAGTACCTGGATGAGGCTTGCAGGTGTTTGCTAATCTCTGCAAGAAGAGGTGTTAGAAGCAAATAAGACATGAAAATAACTTGCAAGTACCTGTGAAGAGAAGGCTTGCAAGTGTTAACTGTTGACTGTTAACTGTCGACAAGATAAGGCCGATATGACCAATTAGCAAGAAGAATGCCTGATGAATACTATTATGAAGCCCAGATCAATAAACTGTGTTAACTGCTGACAGATATGACTGGATTGCGATAGCATGGCTGGTAGCGCTTGAGCAAACAATGTATAGAAGACGAGAGCAATAGAGCTTATATAGGTAGAGTGTGAGTCATTATCCGATAGAGCTTTGAATAAGCAATTCATATAGGATGAGCATGAGCAAAGTGATTGCTGGAAATCCTTTTGGGATAACCCATGAAGGTTGATGAGATAGGGTCGATATGACCAAGTAGCAAGAGAAATGCCCGATGATCATTATCACGAAGTCCAGATTAATGAATCGAGCGCTAGCTGTTGACATGACTGGATGGACATGATCAAAATGAATTCCAGAATCCTTTTGATAGGTGGGATTAACATGTTCACCTGTGAAAGGAGGGAAGAGAGAAAAGGAGGTCTACACCCGGAATGATTAAAGTGGGTTGAATGCTGCCACAGGTGTTCCCCGTGGGCCTTATGCATCACTTGCCCGAAAAATCATCCCGAGTATAGTCCTACTCAAAGCGGGCTGGCCGCGCATCCTCAAGGAGGGGGAAAAGGAAAAAGAGGTCCATATTCGGAATGACTAAAGAGGGTTGAATGCTGCCACAGGTGTTCCCCGTGGGCCTTATGCATCACTGGCCTGAGAAAATCATCCCGAGTATGGTCCTGCTCAAAGCGGGCTGGCCGCGCATCCTTAAGGAGGGCACAAAAGAGAAAAGCAAGGGAAGGTCCTGATAAGGACCGCTGGAAGCAAGGAAGATCCTGAGAAGGATCGCTAGAAACACTAAAGATCCTGAGAAGGATCGCAAGGAAGATCCTGAGAAGGATCGCTAGAAACTCTGCTCTCTTGCCCTGGGCACAAGCATCACTGATCAACGAGACAGGTTGCGCCAAGAGGCCTATATTGTCTGTGTATTGATCAGTGGAGTTGTGAGAACCCGAGAGGCACGGATCGAGGGTACCGGAGAGTGCTTCGGCCACCACAGTTGAAGGCTGATCAAAGAGACAAGGCTACGCTTGATCGTCATTGCTTGTCCAGCGAAGATCATCCTAACCGTAGTGTTTCCTATAAGACGCACAGCAGAGCTAACACATGGGGCTCCCCTAGCACACACTCTGTGTCAGATGCCGGCTAGGATCCTAAGCCTGAAGCCCGTAATCGTAGATGAACTGCTCCCACTACACACATGGGTATACTCCCGCAATATGTGGTCGAAGCGGTAGTGCGAGAACAAACTACGGAGGGAACGTTTCAGACTCGGCGAAATCTCATTGGCGTACTGATCCCAGAGAGAGAGAGAGAAAGAGGAAGGAGCAACAAAAAGGGAACTGTGTCAGTACGGGATCCCTGAATAAAAGCTTTGCAGAAAAGCAAGAAAAGAACACTGAGAAGTGTTGTAATGAAAATGTTTGAAAGAGGGAGAGAGTAAGGGTTGAGGTAACCCCTGAAGGTTGCAAGGAGCTCCGGAGGACCGTGAAGTCCATCGCTTTGGAGGACTGTGAAGTCCTTGCTAGTTTAGAATAGCCTTCCCAGCACGCCCTTGTCATCGGCATCGAAACATTCGACGGTTGGGTTAACAACGAGGAGAGGAGGCTCTTAGATGTGGTTCACTCCCCTTGAGGAGCAAGGAACATCTGAAATTTCTTTGCCCTTTGAAGTTGACGGGTCAGGGCGATCTTCTTTAGGAAGCAAGTCATGCATCTTGCCCTGCCGGAGCATCCTTTGCACAAGCTGGCGGAATGCCCGGCAGTTTTCTGTTCGATGGCCTGACTCCTTGTGGAATTCACAATAAGGCTCTGAGTTTCTAGACCTCTGATCGGTCGGCCGGTAGGGCTTCTTGTAGTTGTCCCTGTCTTTCAAGATTTGGCTCACTTCTTGCACGACGTCGTCGAGATCAGACTCATGCAAGTCATCGTCTTGCTGATGTTGGACAGCTGCTGTTTGAGAAGGAGATAGTGGTAGCAATGAATCTTGAGCATCACGGCTCGGTAAGGAGTATCGCTGGCGATGAAGCCTTCTTTCCTTCCTTGAGTAAGCTGGGAAACGATTGCAAGGAGACCTTGGAGGTTGCTTGCGAAACGAATCTTTCTCTGATACGAGCTTGAAGACGAAGCCTGGATTGCTCTTCTCGCCTCGGATGTATGAGTTGGCTAGAGCGATCAGCTCTTGGTATGTCCTTGGAGCACGGACATTAGCTTCAAATTTGAGAGGCCCTTCGCGAAGACCGTGGATAAGAGCCACTCGGTACATTTCTTGATCAACGATTTCGATGTCCAGAATCTCTCTCTGGAATCGATCAACAAATTGAGACCAAGTTTCATCACTGCGCTGTCTGATCTCAAAGAGGGCTTCAGGACCGCCCTTTCTCTTGGAGGAGGTAGAGAATCTGAGAAGGAACTCTCTACAAAGATCAAGGAAGGAAGTGATGGAGTGAGGACGGAGGCCATAGAACCAATCCCTCACTTGCCCATCAAAGGTTGTCACAAGGAGCTTGCACTTGGTTGCATTTGACAGAGTCTTGAGAGCAACGGCTGATTCAAAGGCTTGAAGATGCTTGACCGGATCAGTCTCTCCAGTGTAGATTGGCAGTCGAGGCTATCTGAAGTTTGCTGGAGTAGGTTCAAGGCGAACACTCTCAATAAAGGGCGAAGGCTCTTCCTGCTCTCCCACAGCATAGGGGTTAAAGGGAGCATAGGCTGCAGCTGCAAAAGAAGCAGTGGGGTAGAAAGGAAAGGTTGCTGCAGGAGGAGCAGAGGCAGGAGCTGGGGGGCAAGGATGACTTCCTTGAAAGTTAAGAAATCTAGCAGGACTTCCCCGGGCTGCTTGCCGGAAGAAGTTTTGGCGAGCGGCAAACTCTTCATCTTGAGTTCGCAAAGGAGCAGCAGGACCTTGCGGGAAGGTTGGGGTGTAAGACGGATAGAACGACGGACAAGCTTGAGAATAAGCTTGCTTATGCTCCGATGTTGGTGTTAGATTGATTGGAGCAGCTGGAGCAGCTGCTGGATGAGAGTCTAACCGCTGCGTGATTGCAGCAAGGACTTGGTTGATTGCTTGGAACTGTTGAGCATTCTCACGGCGCGACTGCTCAAAGGCTTCCCAGAGAGGATCTTCACTGGGACTTGGAGCAAAGTTCTCGGCTGATTGATCTGACATGGCTAACTGTCGCTGTTCACCGTCTGACCGGATCTGAAGGTCGCGTGTTAACTGTTGATGCGCGGAAACATCGCGGGGCACCAGCCAGCTAACACGGAGGGTGTGTTCGGTCTCACAAGCTAGGAGAGGAGGAGAGGAGGCAAGGAAGGAAGCCTCTGAGTGCTCGAGAGTGGACCAAACGGCTTGTCAAAGAGGGTTGCGGGGATAGAGGAGAGAAGCTTGATCAACAGAGCGGGTTGATCAAGAGAGGAGAAGGAGGTTGATCAGGAGCTGTCGAGCAGACGACTAAGGTGACGGTTGTGCTTGCAGGTTGGCTGCCGAGAAGAGCTGACCTGAGAAGAAGAAGAGGGGGCCGCTAGCAGCGGCAACAACACACTTCGCCCGCCGCGGCCTAAATGCCACTCCTGCAACGGGCTTTCCTTTGATTAATAGCTAGAGATTACAAGCTTACAAGTACACCTTTACAACAAAATCACTTAAAGGGTACAAGGAGAAGCTGGCGGCTAAAGGAGAAGAAAGTGCCAGAAAACAGAGAGGAGAAGCTGCCAGAGACTAAGTAAAATAGTCTGTCAGCTGCTGGAGGACTGAGAAACTGAGTCTGCAGAGTCTGCTGGTAAGCTATTGAAGAGCTGTGGAGAACTGCGCGGACAGGAAACTGAGTCCGCAGAGCTTGCTGGAGGTGATGACGGACTGGAAAACGGAGTCCGCAGGGGCTGCTGGCAAGACTTGTCTTCAGCTCCAGGATCCAGAGCGATCGATGCAGAATGAGAGGCACAATGGCTATTTATAGGCCCAGGGGAATTCTTCTAGAAGCGGGGCCCAGTGATGTCAGCATGACGACCTGCGCTGACTCCGCGGACTGAGATTTTGCGTCCGACACTTTGACTGATGAAGCAAGCGGAAGGAGGCCCCTGGAGAGAACTGGAGGTCGCCCCCTAGCGGGCGACCTGGGCGGACTCCGGGAGGAGTCTGCCCGGCAGGCCGGAGGCCGCCCCCTAGCGGGCGGCCTCGGCGGACTCCGGGTGGAGTCCGCCCGGCAGGATGCCGGGGCCGCCCCCTAGCGGGCGGCCTGGGCGGACTCCAGGGGGAGTCCGCCCAGCAGGCCTGGCCGCCCCCTTGCGGGCGGCCTGGGCGGACTCCAGGGGGAGTCCGCCCGGCTGGGTGCCGGGGCCGCCCCCTAGCGGGCGGCCTGGGCGGACTCCGGGTGGAGTCCGCCCGGCAGGATGCCGGGGGCCGCCCCCTAGCGGGCGGCCTGGGCAGACTCCGGGTGGAGTCCGCCCGGCAGGATGCCGGGGCCGCCCCCTAGCGGGCGGCCTGGGCGGACTCCGGGTGGAGTCCGCCCGGCAAGATGCCGGGGCCGCCCCCTAGCGGGCGGCCTGGGCGGACTCCGGGTGGAGTCCGCCCGGCAGGATGCCGGGGCCGCCCCCTAGCGGGCGGCCTGAGCGGACTCCAGGTGGAGTCCGCCCGGTAGGATGCCGGGGCCGCCCCCTAGCGGGCGGCCTGGGCGGACTCCGGGTGGAGTCCGCCGGCAGGATGCCGGGGCCGCCCCCTAGCGGGCGGCCTAGGCGGACTCCAGGGGGAGTCCGCCCGGCAGGCCTGGCCGCCCCCTTGCGGGCGCCTGGGCGGACTCCAGGGGAGTCCGCCCGGCTGGGTGCCGGGGACGCCCCCTAGCGGGCGGCCTGGGCGGACTCCAGGGGGAGTCCGCCGGCTGGCCTGGCCGCCCCCTTGCGGGCGGCCTGGGCGGACTCCAGGGGGAGTCCGCCCGGCTTGCGGGCAGAGGCCGCCCCGGGTGGGCGGCCTCGGCGGACGGCGGTAGGAGGCCGCCGCCCTCGGGCAGCTTGGAGGCCGCCCCTGGTGGGCGACCTCGGCGGACGGCGGCTGGAGACCACCGCCCTTGGGCGAAATAGGAGGCCGCTCCTGGCAATGTTGTTGGCGGACTCCTGCAAGGAAAAGTACTGCACGATTAGCGGACCCAACCGCATGTCCCGCGAGGGTGAGCCATGGGAATAGCCCGTCGTCCCGTAGGGCACGCGATTGCTAGGAGACCTAGGCGGATATGGAAAACTGTCCGCCTACACTGGGGCTCATCGCGATCAAAAGGGGAGAATCTAAGGGTCGCGATTAGCCAGCTGTCCACCTTGGGAAGGATCGCCGATTTCTGGGTTAACAGATATCAACTTGTACTACATGTCGTTCCCAATCCCACCCAAAGCCACTTGTATCCAGCATTGCTAATATTTTCTGATAGTATTTATTCCACGTTTTCAATCGTGCCACTATTTTTTCCTTGCTAATATGGACGCGACACTCATCCCATAGAGCTGTTATAACAACCGTAAATACTACTCCTTTCCATCCATTTGAACCCTTATTACCAAGATGTAGTTGCTCTAAAATAGAAGCAGATAGAGCATAATCCATTTCATTGGTCCAATGAATGTACGACTTCTCCTTCTCTTTTGATACCTGAGTCTTATTCTTGTCCATTTCGACACTGTAAAATTTAGTAGCACAAAACTTTTATATATTCAAAATGAGAGTGATACACAATGATAATGCTATAAAATTCTATAGATGCATAATGATAGAGAAACAAAAAAACATATGATACTACAAAACAAGATACTACAAAACATGATACTACAAAACATATGATGGCGATACAAAAAGCGATACTACAAAACTAAGGTGTAGACATATTTGTAATTCGGTCTTGATACTCATTAAACATTGTTAGAGCTAAGTTATCCCTGAATACGGTCCATTCATTTGTTGCCTGAATGGGTTCAGCTGTATCAGCGTACTCAAAACTAGCCCCACTACTATGGGCTGTTAATATATCTGCATCAACTTCCTCCAACAACCTGGCATCAGTCAGAAGCCTCTTGTCTACCAAGAAATTGTGGAGAATGCAACAAGCATTAATAATTTGAACCTGTGTAATAAGCATATACAATTAAAATATTTGATAATTCATAATATAAGCAGACACATATCGCTTCTTTCAGTGTCATACTTGTTGCTTGATATTAAAGAAAGATGTTTGTCGTAAGATAGCCCATCTTTTTTTAGTAACCCAAATATTTTTTCGATAACGTTTCTTTTCTTTGAATGTCGGAGATTAAATAACTCCTTATAGGTAGTAGGATTGTTTCCTTGAGTTGTCCATTCCTGAAGATGATAACGAGTCGACCGATAAGGAGCTAGGTATCCTGGTCCATTTGTGTAACCTGCATCGACAAGATAGTACTTACCTACAATGTTAAATTGTATGTTACATGTCGGGAAATACTCTTGTCGTCAAAAAAGTAGACAATTTGAAAAATTCTTACCTGAGGGAACTTCAAAACAATCCTCCCTCTCCAAGGCATTACGAAGCACTCTTGAATCTGATGCAGAACCCTCCCAACCGGGTAAAACATATACAAATTTCATGTCTGCGTCGCATACTCCGAGAACATTGGTGGTAATAGTTTGTTTTCTATTGCGATATCTTCCTTGGTCACTTCGTGGTACAGTGACGTCGATGTGTGTGTCATCAATAGCACCAACACAATCTTTAAAGTACCCCCACCTATGTGCTTGTGATGTTGCGGGACATTTGATATATGTCGAACTCATCTTCAAGATTGCTCTCAACACAAGGTTGAAATGACGGCTTATGGTATCGATGGAACGTAAGTACGTACCACCTAAGATCCGAAATTTGGTGTTATGTGCAATGACATGTAGGAACAAACCTACTGATTCCTTCACCGATACATTTTGTGTGTCACTTAAAAAACCCTTCATCCATTAATACCTTACACAAGCTACGTAATGCACTCTTGTTCATACGTAATTGGTTATAACAGTTGATATCTGTGTCATTATATAACATATTTAAAAGCATAGATCTGAAAGTATCGTGGTGTTCTCTATTACTTGACAAACTGAATCTGTTATTTTTCACCAAAAGAACAGCGGCTACAGCAGATAAAGTGGCTACCATCGCTCTCTTTCTCATGGTCATTCTTTTTTTCTTGTGAAACTCGATAATAGTATCCATCTAGTAAACATGAAAAAATAAATACATAACTATAACCATACACATTACACAGTTTAGTCCTAACCATACATTTACAAACACACAAAAACGCATACAATTACAAGCATTAAATTCATGTCAAATCGCTAGATACTTCCAAAGCATGTGAACAGAACTACTTTAATACAAAAAAACTACCTGCTCACTGATAGTTGTCAAACAAGCTTGATTTACTAATCTTCGATCAAGAGACATCGACCTAACCTTGCTACCTTTCTGTATAATTCTTTATTTCATTGCATTAGGTATTAATTAGGCAATGTTTCCTTCACTGATTTAAACTAGAAAATCAATGTTTACTTTAGACGTTGGTAAGTAAGTTCTAACATATATCTGCCTTCAAAAATACTATATACTGCACGGATGTATAAGAAAAATAACTATCATGTTTCATTATCTAATTACTTTTGGAATAAAGCTACACCACCACAAATGCATAAGAAAAATAACAATCATCACCAACAACAACGATTAACTAGCTAGGTCAAAAAATAACAATTTGATATCACGCACCATAGTTATCTAATGTCGGTCTTGGGACAGCGGCTACAGAGATCCATGTATTTAACATATTGGCACACAGTTACATTGAATAAACTTCATAAACATATATAACCAACAACAATGATTGACTAGTTAGGTCAAAGAATCAGCACCTCATGGTTCATAATCTCTTCCATTCAAGATTTCTATCTATCTCTCTCTCTCTTCCTAAACCCCATAAAAGATCAGCACCTAAAAAATGGAAATGAGGAAGTTGCCCTAACCTTGCTTGAAGAGGAGGAAGGCACGCGGAAAGGAGGAAGTTGGCCGGAGTAAGGAAGCCGCACGGAAAGAGGATACGCACACCGGAAATGAGGAAGATGGTACGCCACCTAGAAGGAAAATGGGTTATACACATGAGTAATGCGGCTGGAGCTTTGGTTATAGAGGAGAATACACACCTCAATAATCAACACCGTGCTTGAAGAAGGTGAGTTCGTCGGAGCTTTGGTTGAAGAAGATGATAGCGCAGGAAGAAGGGGAGAAATGCGGCTGCAAGAGTCGCGGGCTTCTTTCCGAAAAATGGGAAAATTGACGGGGGGGGGGGGGGGGGGGGGGGCTAGGTTTTGAGGGAAGTTAAAACAAATTTTCTTTGAAAACCCATGGGTTTTCCACTAATTCCAATTCCTGCCTTAAATTTGACGAAACGAACAGCAGAATTGAAATTGGGATACCCAATTCCAATTCCTTCCCCCAATTCCGGGGAAACAAACAAACCCTTACATTTGTCACTCATCTCCCTTGACTTCTCGATGTTTGAAGCTCTTCCACCATCGATGCTCTGGTGCTTCCTCTCGATGTTCTGCAGGTCAAACATCTAGATCTTGTAGGTTGTATATAAGGAATCAGATAGGTCTTTTTTGTCGGTCTCTTCCGTGAAGCTTAAAACAGGAGGATCCTTCTAGGTCAGGCAGCTTTTCGATTAAGGTGGCGTTTGGCGCGGCTGATGGGCTGTGGTGCGGTGGAAACACAACGCCTTTTTGCAAATAAGCACCATTTGGCATGGCTTATTATAGAAACGACGTTTAATCATAACCGTGGTTTTCTCTTATAACCGATCCACGATTTTTTTCTTCGTTCAGCCGCTGTTTCTTCCTCCCTCCCGATAACCTAGCACGCGGCTTCCTTCTCCCGATCCAAACGACGACACCGACCACCAATCTTCCCCGACGACCGGCAAATCTCCAGCGTTTCCCTTCCACGAAGAAGACCGGTGAATCTCCAGTGTTTCCCGTCCACGAAGAAGACCGACGAATCGCTCTTGCTCTGCCTTGCACCGAGGCACATTTCAGGTTTGTTTCTTCGTTGTATCTCACGATCCCGGTCTTCCAATCTTCCAAAAACCCTAAAATTTCTGCTGACCAGTGTTACCTTGCTTCTTTGTTGCAGGTTCTTTCACGCGTTGCATTTTTTTGGGTTGTTCCAACTGTGATAGCCAACGTTAACTCTTTCGCTGAGGTATACTCCTCCCTTCATCTCCTTTGCATAATTTAGGGTTTGTTTATGTTTTTTGGTTGGGCGTTCGTGAATATTTGTTGTTTGTAATATTTTTGGACAAAAAGACAGGTGTTGGTACTATAAAATATCTGTATCGAATATTTTTTGCATGCTGGTGTTATTTTATTAAAAAAATATGTTTATTCCAAAAATTAAATTGTTCGTAATTAAAAAATAGGGAAAATATTTCACTCAAAACTCCGTTTTGTTTCGAATTTTTTTTTGAAAACTCTGTTTTGCAAACTCAATTTCACCCAAATAGTTTTTTAACAAAACTCCATTTTCCGGAATCAACACTTTTCTATCAGCAGCTTACCACCAGCAACAGTCCAACCAAACAGAGCCTAATTAAGGTCCTCTTTAGAAGGATTTTTCAGAAAAGATACGCAGCGGTGACAAAAAGAAGGTAAGAAAATGAATTTTTGAAAAAAATATATTAAAAAGTAGATTTGTTTGGATAAATTTTTTTTGCAGAGATTTTCAGAAATGAGAAACACTTTATAAACTGTTTAGTAAATCTTCGTTACGGTGATTTTTTTATTAAAAAAGCGCGTCCGGGGGAAAATGCGCGACCGGGAGAAAATGGGATCCCGGGCGGAAAATGCACGCCCGAGCGAAAAAATGCACGCACAGGCGAAAAATGCGCGTCTGGGCGGAAAATTGTCAACCCGGCGGAAAATGCGCGCCCGGGCAAAAAAATGCACGCCCGGGCGAAAAAAATGCGCACAAGGGCGGAAAATGTGTTTTACGGGTGGAAAATGGTCGACCCGGCGCAAAATGCGCGCCCTGGCGGAAAATGCTCGACCGGGCGGAAAATGCGATCACGCGCAAAAAATGTGCGCCCGGGAGAAAAATGCGTGTCCGGGTAAAAGATGCGCGCGGGGTGGCAAAACTCACGCCCGAGCGAAAAAAATGTGCGCAACAGTGTATTTGGATGAGGAAGTGTTTTCCGAAAAAGTTGAAAAGTAGGAGTCAAGTGACTTTTCAAAAAAAAAAGAGAATAAATTTTTTTGCAGTAGGTTTTCCCGTCAGTAGACAATCCAAATTGTTTTTTAGGTGCAATGACATTTTCCAGGAAACAGAAAAAAGCTAAAAAGTTCTCCCAAACAGACCCTAAATTGATCTTCTTCACTCGGGATTTCTCTCAAGTTGTGCCCAAGGATCAACTGCCTCATTCATAATAGGTCCAAGGATAGGTTCTTTCATCCAGAGCATTCACGACATGTTGTTTGTGTTCATGTCATTTTCTCTGCTCTCTTCCAGAGAAATTCTTTTGTATTGTTATACTCAGAAGTATGTTTGCACTCAGAAGTATGTGTTGAATATCCTGGAAGATGGATGGAGCAACCCGATCACATACATGCGGCTGTATAAGGTCAAGAAGAAGGTGAATGGTCGTGTAGAGTGATACAATGTCTGTCTTATAGCTTGAAGATTCTCACAGCAGTACAGAGTGAGGAGGATTATAAGGAGACATTTAGGCATGTGGCAAAGATAATTTTTATGCAGATAATTATTGTGTTGTCAGCTTGTCAACGTTGGGGACTGGAACTTGACGTGAAGAATGTTTTCTTTACGACGAGATTGACAATAATATTTTTATGGAGCAACCATCAGAGCATGTATTTGAGTTATATCCACGACACATGCGCAAATTGAAGAAGGTTCATTATGATTTGAAGCAAGCACACCGGGCTTGTGGTAGGAAGATTGCAGAGTACTTGTACATATGTGCATACTATGCATTGGATAAGACCAAGCTTGTTTGTGAAGAACAAGTGTGAAATTCAAGTCCTTGTGCTTTTATATATTGATGACACGATTGTGATTGAAAATGATGATGAAAAGTTTCTAATGCTTACATGGTGGATTATCTGTTCAGTTTGAGATGAATGATTTGATTGCATCATTTGCTTGGCTTGGAAATAAATTCTACATGAAAGAACGGAAGAATAGTTCTAATCCACTTGAAGTTTGGTTGAAGCTTTTTGGGGTTTAAGGTAGGATCCTATCAAATAAGCCTTTCCGAACTCTGATGAGAAATTTGATTTATTTGACGATTGCAAGACCGAATATCTCAATTATGCTTGGTTGTGCGATTTGTTACATGCGGAAGCCTAGCAAGTCACATATAGAGGCAACAAATAGAATTTTGAAGTATGTTAAGACGACCCTAGACATTGGGTTGTTATATGAAAGTGACGCTTGTTTCAATTTACACGGGTTCACAGATACTGATTATGGTGAAGATTCAGATGATCGGAAGTTAACGTCGAGGTATGTCTTCATGTGTGATTCAACGATGATTTTGTGGTGTAACAAGAAGCAAGACCATGTGTTCATCTTCATCACCGAGGCATATTGCAAGGCGTCGTCCTTAACGGATCAGTAGTGCACTTGGTTTCAAGTTGATAGCTAGAGGATGTTTATGATAAAATAAAAAATACTACTTTGATCCGTGAAAATAATGAAAGTGCATTGAAATTTATTATAAATTTAATGTGACATACGCAGATAAAATACATTAAGATCGTGGATCACTTTATTTGAAAGAAAGTTCTTGATAGATATCTTGTCATGGAGTATGTTTAAAGCCAAGACAATTTTATCTTCACGAAAACTTTATTTAATGGGCCGTTTAAGAGCATTCACCGATTTCTTAGACTCATATCTAGAGCTGTCACTTAAAATCGAAAACCGTAAGTCGAATTAGAACCGGACCGAACCGTTCACGAATTATTTGGATTTCCGGTTTGAGTTTTGGTACCGAAAACAACAATTTTCCAGGTGCGATTCCTTCATTTTATTATCCGGACCGAAACCGGAACCGCAACCGGAACCGCAACATACAAGTCTCGGGCAGTTTCAAAATTTTTAGATCCGATCCGGACCGAACCGTCACAGAACCGAACCGCAACCCGTCTATTATTATTATTTTAATTTAAAAATCTATATTTATCAAGGTTTTGAAAACCGGACCGGACATCGAACCTGCGGAGAGAAAGGTTCAAGGTTGAACCGGTCCAACCGGGGTTGAACCGTTATATATATATATATATATATATATATATATATATATATATATATATATATATATATATATATATATATATACACACACACACACATATATATATGTATATATATATATATGTATATATATATTAGGAAATAAAAATAATTAACATTATCTTAAAATTTTATCTATAAATTGATAATTTATTATCATTATATTGTGATACAAATAAAATGATATTTACATTATCATTATACTTATAAAATTTCGTTTTGCGTGACGTCTTTTCTCCGTTGAGTTTGGACAAAAACGACATTCTAATAGAGTAATAGAATGAATAATTTAATAAGTTATTATAATAATATATTTACGAAATATTTAATTTATATTATATAATTATGTATATTAATTATATCAGTTTTTTTAATATATATATTAATATGTATATACATATAATATAATACAGTTTAAAACATAGAAACCAAAAGTTCCAGTGGATAACTCCCTCCTTAGTGAGAAAAATTGCTTGGGTTCGAATCCTGGCGGTTTCGAATTTTCCAGGATTAAAATTTTTGGGCTTCTTGACCCGCCCGGTTACGCCAAACCGTGCCCGGTTCCCGGCCCGCCAGTCCGCTTGCCCGGTTTAGCGGTTCTCTGGCGGTCCGCGGCTGGAGCGGGTTTCTGACTTGGACCGGACCGGGTGTGTGTCCGGTCCGCGGTTCGACCGGTCGGACCGGCCGGTCCGGTCCGGTTTTCAAAAGCTTGATATTTATCTCTAAAATAAAAAATTGTATTTATTTAATATTTAAAAAATTAGAATAAAAAATACAAAATCAAAAACCTTTCTCTTCACATCCTGTCAATCTATCATCGAACATATCAACATAATGGCCAGATGGCCATGACCTGGTGATGTAGCACACGATGAGTACGCCGTCAAACCTATAAGGGACGACAAGAAAATTATTCACACCGCAATACGAAGGTTCGCCAAGCCTCTAAAAATCTTACAAGAGCTATGAGCCAATGTCCGATCAAGCGAAAAGTACCTACCTGATCCGATCGAATGCGCAAAATAGCGATGAAATAAACCAGAAATAATCACGACTCAAACAAAACAAACCTTAGGGATTGCGCACAAGTGTCCAACGCACGTATGAGCACGACATTTCCTCAAACACCTAGCGCACACAAATACCACGTTCCACTTGGATTAGCGAACGATCGCGCAACCAACTCACTAACGACGACCGTTGCGGAAACAATGTTTCGAGACGGAGATTTAGTCGGAGTAGGGGCTAATCCCCCCAAAAATCAAGTGGCCGACAAACCGTTCCTTTCCGACCAATTGGTTGGAGAGCGGCGACGAGTCTTTCTTGCCCCGATTCCTTTGTTATTTCCGGGTTTACACTATTCTACTCATGCACACACAAGAACTGAACAAGTAGACGAATCACACCACAAGATGGAGGTGAGAAAAGCGTTACCCCACCGGATGAGATCCGGGAAAGAAGTCGGAGACGGCGCCTGGAGGGAAGGGGCAGCCCGCCGGAGTCGCGCCCGGAGGAAGGAGGCAGCCCGCCCGATCCGCGCCTGGAGGAAGGGGGAAAATCGCCAGAGTCACGCCTGGATGGGGGGGGGGGGGCAGCTCGCCTTAGTCGCACCGGAGGAGGGGGCAGTCCGCCGGTATTGCGCCGGGCGGAGTCGTCGGTGTCGCACCGAACGGGAGGAAGGAGGCCGGTCCTTTTGCTTGGCTAAAAAAATTTCATTAGGGCTTCCACCCAAATAAAGGAGTATTTATATTCCCAAATGAAACACTCCGAACCACACACTACTTTGATCTAATCCTAACCATCCAATTATTTTAGTCTAAAATTAAGAATGCAGGAAATAGAAATAAACATAAGAGCCGGCTCTTGATCGCCTAACAATTTGGTCGAGCCGAAAATGTTGAATGCTGGCATGCCTGTGCCCTATTGGGGTGAAGTTATCCTCACTTCAAATCGCATTCTTAATAAAATTTCATATGAAAAGTTGAAGCTGACACCCAATGAGCTTTGATTTAAGGCTCTGTTTGGGACAGCTCTGGCAGATTGAAAAGTTGTTGTCCGGATATAGCGGTTTTAAAATAGATCTCTGGGGATCAGTTTTGAAAAGCTGCAGAGTGTTTGAGTGTTCTGTGCAAAAGTGCGCTTTGAAGTGCGGTTTTCTATTTTTAGCTGTTTGGAAAAACAACTTTTGGAAGCTATTTTTTTTTTAAAAAAATATATAAATATATAAAAAATAACTGATAACAGACGTCTTTTACATAGTTCTAGAAAATAGAAAAAAAAGGTCTTCCAACATCCGACGACTGCTTTTTCCAATCATTCTGATCACCTGTTCGAAAATAAATTGATATGAATGAAACTTTTGATAATTTAAATCTTTTAAATTTTTAGTAAAAGATGGATCGAATTTTTACCTGCGCGCACTGTATATTTCTTCGGCAATGTTATCTCGTACTGTAGACATATGTTTTGCTCCAGCAGCATCACACATATCGCCTTCAATATCATCCTCTGCCGCAGGGTCTTCATCCTCTGAGGGAACGAAAAAAGACTCATCAGCATCAAAACCATTAAACTCCGGGTCCCAGCGAGACGGATGTCTTCGAATGAAGTTATGTAAGGTCATTCTCGCTAGCACTATGAAACGTTGTTTCTTGAAGTTGTACTGTGGCATTTTGCTCAAAATGTGCCACTTTTTTTCACACTACAAACGTTCGCTTGATCACACTGCGAAGAGATGAATGCGTCTTATTGAAATGTTCTTGCCTTCCTTGTACAAGCCGACTCTCATGGACAAAGTCTGTCAAGTGATATCTTGTTTCTGGATACGGCTTCAAATAACCCATCTTTAACGGGTATCCAACATCCACTAAGTAATATTTACATGCATTTATTTGGTTTGTTAAACAGGTAAACATTATGAAATACGAAAAATTTGAATGAATGTAAACATATTGATTAGTATACCTTGTAGGGGATACGGAAAATGCAATCTATTGTCTGTCAATGTGTAACACCTCTCCTGTAGTGGACGTATAATATGGGTCCGGCCGGGGCCCCACAACATACGAACACCACAGCTTTAGTATTATAAGTTGATATAGCTACCCAAACTCAAAACACTTGCACAACACAGCGGAAAACCATGCACAACTAGAAGTTATCCACTAACCAAAAGAGTAAACAAATGACCTTAAGGCCTTACATCAAATGTCCAAAAGTAAATAGTACATCAAACATGATTGTGCATAGCACTCCTAGTCTACCTCGGCATGCAAGCCGGACAAAAGAGTCTCAAACAAACATCATCAAAAATGTAGTGCTACAAAAGAGGGAAAAACACTTCATGGGGCTTAGGCCTTTCTGGCCGGCGTGCTAGCTTCTGCATGCGATCCTTGCCCTGTAAAAATTATTAGTAACGTGGGTCAGCAAAGGCTGACCTCAAACTGTGTAACAACACATCTCCTCCCGGCCGCCCCTAACGGACCCCGGGGAACCCTCCAACCTGCAAGTCAGCACTTCATATGCAAATAAACATCTATAAATAGGAAAGCATTAAAACAGGCTTGGATGTCTCAATCATCAAACATGTTCTCTATTGGTTGAGCATATAAAGTAAGGGGCCTACTATGCAACATGAATGCAACACTCGGGCTTCACCCAAGGTACCCTACAGCGTATGCATCTAGCACAACATCACATCATTTGGGTACTCACGTTTCCCCATTTGGCATAAAGCCGCAAACACTAAGGGAGTCACCTCTCCCTTAAGCGGCGCACAGGCCGCCACAAGGAATTCTTGCCAAGGCCCCACCCGCTCGTAGGCTTAGCCCCGGGCTTGCCTGCAAGCTCTGACGTCTCATGTCAGGATTCCAACAAACACAGACCGACCGATTCTAAGAAGCCTTGCTGGACCCCACCCGCTCATGGCCTCTTTGCCCGGGCTTGCCCCAAGCTTGGCATTCTCGTCAGTCTCACAGAAGGGGACTAGTCTCGCCGGGACACTCTCCACACATGACGCACATGTCACGGGATAGCCAGCCGACCACGGAGACATAGCCACGCCTTGGCACAACACAAACCAAGACTAAATACATCGTAATCCCTCTTTGTACTACAGCGTTCCCGCGCACCAAGGAAACCATCTCCAACTCGTGCGGAGCTAACCTTGTTCACCAAGGAAACCATCTCCAACTCATACGGAGCTAACCTTGTCCCTCAAGGAAACCATCTACCGCCACGAGGAGCTAACCTTGTCCGGGTTCGACTACACGTACCTTTTCAAGCAAACGAGACAATCACCACCACCACACAAACGACATCTTGCCGCAACGGAAAATCTCTACGAATCCCTAAGTTCGTATGCAACATCACCGAGTCGGACTAACGGTCGCGACTACGGCTTCACCCACCATGCCTAATCCACTAGCGAAGCGGATCTCTAATGCAAGATATGCCGGGGACGGACTCAATCAACCCGGAGGTTCCTCTTGAACCTTGGCAAACCAAAGCCCCTCTCATTTGAGAGTTTGGTGCCCAAAAATCTAGAAGAAAACGATGCTAAAAACGTGCATCCTAAAGACCGAGAGGAGAGATGTCGTTACCTTCCGACTCCTCTTCCTTGCCATGGCAAAATGGCCGGATGGAAATCTTCGTAACGCTCTAAGCTCCACGGATCCGGACTCGGCTCGCGATTTGGAGCTCCGAAACCCTTCCTACAGCCCAAGATCTTCTTCTTCTTCCTCTTTGCTCTAGTTTCTCTCAAGAACTTAGAAAGAGAAGACTTGAAAAAAAAATGAGGATCTGCAACCCTAACTTCGGACTTAACTTCCCAGGAGATGGCCTGAACCGTTAGATCCCAAAACCAGAAAAAGAATGGCCGCGATTCGCATGGAAAACAGAAGACCTGGGCCGAACACGGCCTGGCACACGCCCGTGTCCAGGGCCGTGTGCCCCATTCGCCGTCTCAAATCGACGCGCCTGGAATCGCACACGGGCATCCGACACGCCCGTGTTCCATCTGACACGCCCGTGTCCCCAGTGACACGGCCGTGTGGCTAGCCGTGTGCCTCCAACTACACGGCCCCGAAACCAACCCGAGAGGTGACACGGCCTGGAACACGCCCGTGTCCCAAGCCGTGTGCCAAGTCTCGACACCCGTCGACAGGCTTTGTGTCGACACCGCGGAAAAACGTCGAGCGAAGATCGTAGACCAAGCGGGACATGCCCTGTGACACGCCCGTGTCACAGGCCGTGTGCCCCAGTCTCGACACCTTGTCGAGCAAAAGTGTCGACACTTGGGGCGAGTGTCGACACGGCCTCGACACGCCCGTGTCGCAGGCCGTGTGCCACCCTCTCGACACTTTGTCGAGCGAAAGTGTCGACACTTGGGCCGAGTGTCGACACGGCCTCGACACGCCCTGCGACACGCCCGTGTCGCAGGCCGTGTGCCACCCTCTCGACACTTTGTCGAGCGAAAGTGTCGACACTTGGGCCGAGTGTCGACACGGCCTCGACACGCCCTGCGACACGCCCGTGTCGCAGGCCGTGTGCCACCCTCTCGACACTTTGTCGAGCGAAAGTGTTGACACTTGGGCCGAGTGTCGACACGGCCTCGACACGCCCTGCGACACGCCCGTGTCGCAGGCCGTGTTCTCCTGCCAGAAACCCAAAAAGATTTTCTGAACTGCAGACTGAGCCTCTTGAAAAACTGGGGTGTTACAACTCTCCCCCACTTAACAGAATTTCGTCCCGAAATTTCAAAACAAAAGAGGTACAAAACTTAAATTGTACCTTGATAAAAATAGTTCTGGATAGTCTTCTAGCATGGCCTGTTCTCGCTCCCAAGAGAACTCCTCACGACCGCAGTTGTCCCAACGAACTTTCACAAGTTTAACTTCTTTATTCCGCAACTGCCGACTCTCTGAATCTTCTATAGCGATTGGAAGGACTCGCGTCCTCAAGTCTTCCTCAATCGGCACCGATGCCGGCTCAATCACCACGCTAGCCTCCACCAAGGCTTTCCTCAAAACGGAGACGTGGAAGACGTCATGTAATCCACTCAAATCTGCGGACAACGCCAACCAATAGGCTGCTTCTCCTATCCGCTCAACAATTTCAAAAGGCCCCAAAAACCTTGGACTCAACTTCTTGAGTCGTCGAATCCGTGAGACGCATTTGAACGGCTTAACCTTCAGATAAACCCAATCACCAACTGCAAATTCCAACTTCCGGTGACGAGCATTAAAATATTTTGCTTGCCTGTCTTGCGCCACTTTCATACGCTCTTGGATGGTCCGAACCAACTCACAAGCGTCAACTACCACATCCTTTCCCAAAAGTTTGGTGTCTCCCGCCTTTGCCCAAGACATTGGCGTTCGACACCGCCTCCCATACAAAGCTTCGTATGGCGACATCTTTATGCTTGCTTGAAAACTGTTATTGTACGCAAATTCTACCATGAAGAGGTGATCCTCCCACCTCTTGCCAAAATCAAGAACGCACATTCTCAACATATCCTCCATAGTACGGTTCGTTCTCTCCGTTTGCCCATCAGTTTGAGGATGGAACGTCGTACTGAACTTTAGCTTCGTGCCCAAACTCTTCTGAACCAGTCTCCAGTCCTTGGACGTAAACCGTCCATCGCGATCACTGACTATGCTCTTAGGAATTCCGTGCAGTCGCACAATGTTGTGAACATACAACTCCACCAGCTTCTCCACGCTGTCCTCTTTCCGATTCGGGATGAAGTGAGCCACCTTGGTTAGGCGATCCACGATCACCCAAATAGCATCATTACCATGCTGCGATCTAGGCAAACCATGCACAAAGTCCATGGAAATGTCCTCAAATTTCCACTCAGGAATTGGAAGGGGCTTCAGGAACCTGCCCGGTTTCTGACATTCGGCCTTCACCAAGGCACATGTTTGGCAACGACTCACATACAAAGCTACATCCCGCTTCAACCCCGGCCACCAAAAGGATTTCTTCATATACAAGTACATCTTTGTACTGCCTGGGTGAATAGAGTACTTTGAGAAGTGAGACTCAAACATCAACTCCTCACGGAGATTGCCAAACTGCGGTACACAAACCCTTCCATCCTTTCTCAAGATTCCCCCGATCATCTCCCAGGTGCTGCTCTCGCCCGTTTGAGCCTCCAACACAAAAGGTTGAAACTCCACATCTAATCGAGTCGCTTCCCGAATACGATCGGACAAGTCGTTTTGCACTTCAATCCAGTTCAACCGAGCCACGGTAGACTCGCCTCTCGCAACACATTCCAATCCAAGGGACTCCCATTCCCGTACCAACCGCTCATCATGAGCTTCGATCCAATTTCCTTGCCCCGAGTACTTTCTACTCAACGCATCCGCCACCACATTGGCTTTACCCGGCGTATACTGGATCGCCACTTTGTAGTCTCCAAGAAACTCAACCCATCTGCGTTGCCGCATGTTCAAGTCCTTTTGATCCAAGAGATACTTCAGGCTTTTATGGTCCGTGAAGATCTCCACCCTTGCGCCATACACATAGTGTCGCCAAATTTTCAATGCGAAGATTACCGCCGCCAACTCCAAATCATGGACGGGGTAATTCCTCTCATGAGTTTTCAGCTGTCTAGACCCAAAAGCTATCACCTTCCCATGTTGCACCAAAACGCAACCCAAACCGCATCCTGATGCGTCATTGAAAATTTGAAATCCATCGGTCCCTTGCGGTAAACTCAGGATCGGAGCCATCATAAGCCTCTCCTTCAGGGCCTCAAATGCTTGACCGCACTCTTGGGTCCACACAAATTTATGGTCTTTGCGAGTGAGAGAGGTGAGGGGTAGAGCTATCTTCGAGAAATTCTCCACGAATCTCCTATAATACCCGGCTAGTCCAAGAAAACTTCGGACTTCCGCTACGGTCCTCAACACCGGCCAATCTCTGATGGCCTCCACTTTCGCTGGATCCACTGCCACCCCATCACCACTAATCACGTGGCCCAAAAATGCCACCTTCTCCAACCAGAACTCGCATTTGGAGAATTTTGCATACAACTCATTCTCCCTCAACACTTGCAAAACCATTCTTAAGTGGGTCTCATGCTCCACTTGCGATTTGGAATACACCAAAATATCATCAATGAAAACAACCACAAAAGAATCCAAGTATTCCCGGAATACCCGATTCATCAGATCCATGAACACCGATGGTGCGTTCGTCAACCTGAACGGCATGACCGTAAACTCAAAGTATCCATACCTTGTACCAAAGGCAGTTTTGGGTATGTCCTCATCTCGAATTCGCAGTTGATAGTAGCCTGACTTCAAGTCCAGTTTCGAATATACCACTGACCCCACCAATTGGTCGAACAAATCGTCTATCCGAGGGATCAGATACTTATTCTTGACGGTCAATTTGTTCAGCTCTCGGTAGTCTATGCATAGGCACATGCTACCGTCCTTCTTCTTTACAAACAACACCGGTGCGCTCCACGGTGAAGAACTGGGTCTAATATACCCTTGCTCCAACAGTTCCTGTAACTGTACCTTAAGTTCTGCCAACTCCTTTGGTGCCATCCTAAAAGGAGGACGTGACACCGGTCTAGCCTCCGACACTAACTTGATCGAGAAGTCGATCTCCCGCCGAGGAGGCGCTCCAGGAAGTTCATCCGGAAATACATCCTTGAACTCTGCCACCACAGGCACTTCCTCAAAAGACAGTTGGGAGAGACGAACCTCCAATAACGCTACAAGCGCTACACCACCCTGGTTAACCACCCGCACCAACTGCATGGCCGAAATCAGGGAACAGGCCACTCCACAAAGGCCCTCAAATTTGACTTCTGTTTGCCCCTTACTCCTTAGAGTCACTACCTTGGATAAACAATCAATGCTGGCGCGCTGCTCTGCAAGCCAGTCCATGCCCAAAATGACATCGAACTCTACTAAAGGTAACACTGCTGCTTCCAGAGCAAAGACAACTCCGTCTAGCTCCCAACAAATGCGCCCTTTAGCCCTGGTGGTCATAGATGACCCATTGGGCATGCGCACTTTCAGCTCTGCTCCCGACGAAAAAGACTCAACTCCTATTCTCCGGATGAAGCTCTCCGCAAGAAAGGAGTGTGATGCTCCCGTATCAAACAATACCCTAGCGGGGTATCCGGAAACTAACACGAAGCCTACAACATAGACATTCCACAAAAGTCTAAAAGGATGAAGCACAAAATTTAAACTTAAATTTTCTTCATACCTGTCACCACATCAGTCTGGCGGATCGCTTCCTGCTGTCCAAGGTTGTAGGCCCTTGGTTGCACCGGTTGGAACCGAGAAGCGCTCGACTCCGCCATCTTTCCCTTCTCTACAGCACTGGGGCCGGAGCGCACAGTTTGCTCCTGCCTTGCCTCTTGCCCCGCTCCCCCTTGCTGACAAGCACGGGCTATATGCCCAACCTTCCCGCAGTTGTAGCATGTCGGCGGTCCCCTAGAGTGGGAACCCCCAGGCGTCCAGTTGCTCCTCTCACCAGATCTGGGAGTGTGAGGCTTCTTCCTCCACCTACTCCCATCAGACTTTCCATGAGATTGGGAAGGCTTCCCTTCCCCTTGCTTGGGGGTAAAACCCTTTCGACGCTGGGTTCGCTCCAGATCATTCTCCAAACTCCTGGCGGCTTCAACTAGATCATTAAATCCCGCCCTCTTCATGGAGATGAGGGGTTGTCTCAGATTTTCCCTCAACCCTTGGTAGAAGAGGTTATCCCTCTCTACATCATCAGCCATTGTTGTTCCCGCATAACGACCCAAACGGGTGAACTCTTGCACGTACTCGTCCACCGTCTTGTCTCGCTGCATTAGATGCAGAAACTGCCTCTGCAGGGCCAGCCGCGTAGAAACTGGTATATATCTCTTTAGAAAAGCGTCCCCAAATTCCTCCACCGACGGGGTGCGTCCAGGGAACTGGCGGCCACTAAGGCTCACCCACCACAACTTGGCGTCTCCTTCCAACATGAACGCCGCATACTCAGCTTTCTTTTCCTCTGGCGTCTTTGCCGCCCTTAGTAGTTCTTGAATACGAACCCACCAATCCTCCGCATCCGTTGGCGTTCCAACACCCTTGAAGGACGGGGGAAGGAAACTCAGGAAGTACTTCATGTGTCGGTCTCCATGTCCTACCACCACCCTTTCTGCCAAAGGCTCCACTCGCCTGGCTTCTCCGCCTGGCACGGCCGTCGCCGTGTCCGGTGTAGCAGGGGTTGCTACCTGGGCTGCAGCCGCGCTTGGGCTGCCACCATCGCTTCTGCAAGCATACGGCAGAAGTCGGCCGGGTTTACACTCGTGCCCAAAAGGCCTGGAGCAGTAGCACTGCTCGCCGAGAGATCATCCCTTGCTCTTGAAGTGCCCGCCTCGTTGCTTGCACTCTTCAGGAAAACAAGAAATAAGGGATTGGTCTCCAATCTTAAGACTAAAACATAAGGACACTCACGGTCCCGCGTTACTCTTATGTGGATAACTTCTCTACAAACCGACCTCGAATCTAACCTCGCTTTGATACCAAATTGTAACACCTCCCCTGTAGTGGACGTATAATATGGGTCCGGCCGGGGCCCCACAACATACGAACGCCACAGCTTTAGTATTATAAGTTGATATAGCTACCCAAACTCAAAACACTTGCACAACACAGCGGAAAACCATGCACAACTAGAAGTTATCCACTAACCAAAAGAGTAAACAAATGGCCTTAAGGCCTTACATCAAATGTCCAAAAGTAAATAGTACATCAAACATGATTGTGCATAGCACTCCTAGTCTACCTCGGCATGCAAGCCAGACAAAAGAGTCTCAAACAAACATCATCAAAAATGTAGTGCTACAAAAGAGGGAAAACACTTCATGGGGCTTAGGCCTTTCTGGCCGGCGTGCTAGCTTCTGCATGCGATCCTTGCCCTGTAAAAATTATTAGTAACGTGGGTCAGCAAAGGCTGACCTCAAACTGTGTAACAACACATCTCCTCCCGGCCGCCCCTAACGGACCCCGGGGAACCCTCCAACCTGCAAGTCAGCACTTCATATGCAAATAAACATCTATAAATAGGAAAGCATTAAAACAGGCTTGGATGTCTCAATCATCAAACATGTTCTCTATTGGTTGAGCATATAAAGTAAGGGGCCTACTATGCAACATGAATGCAACACTCGGGCTTCACCCAAGGTACCCTACAGCGTATGCATCTAGCACAACATCACATCATTTGGGTACTCATGTTTCCCCATTTGGCATAAAGCCGAAAACACTAAGGGAGTCACCTCTCCCTTAAGCGGCGCACAGGCCGCCACAAGGAATTCTTGCCAAGGCCCCACCCGCTCGTGGGCTTAGCCCCGGGCTTGCCTGCAAGCTCTGACGTCTCATGTCAGGATTCCAACAAACACAGACCGACCGATTCTAAGAAGCCTTGCTGGACCCCACCCGCTCATGGCCTCTTTGCCCAGGCTTGCCCCAAGCTTGGCATTCTCGTCAGTCTCACAGAAGGGGACTAGTCTCGCCGGGACACTCTCCACACATGACGCACATGTCACAGGATAGCCAGCCGACCACGGAGACATAGCCACGCCTTGGTACAACACAAACCAAGACTAAATACATCGTAATCCCTCTTTGTACTGCAGCGTTCCCGCGCACCAAGGAAACCATCTCCAACTCGTGCGGAGCTAACCTTGTTCACCAAGGAAACCATCTCCAACTCATACAGAGCTAACCTTATCCCTCAAGGAAACCATCTACCGCCACGAGGAGCTAACCTTGTCCAGGTTCGACTACACGTACCTTTTCAAGCAAACGGGACAATCACCACCACCACACAAACGACATCTTGCCGCAACGGAAAATCTCTACGAATCCCTAAGTTCGTATGCAACATCACCAAGTCGGACTAACGGTCGCGACTACGGCTTCACCCACCATGCCTAATCCACTAGCGAAGCGGATCTCTAATGCAAGATATGCCGGGGACGGACTCAATCAACCGGAGGTTCCTCTTGAACCTTGGCAAACCAAAGCCCCTCTCATTTGAGAGTTTGGTGCCCAAAAATCTAGAAGAAAACGATGCTAAAAACGTGCATCCTAAAGACCGAGAGGAGAGATGTTGTTACCTTCCGACTCCTCTTCCTTGCCATGGCAAAATGGCCGGATGGAAATCTTCGTAACGCTCTAAGCTCCACGGATCCGGACTCGGCTCGCGATTTGGAGCTCCGAAACCCTTCCTACAGCCCAAGACCTTCTTCTTCTTCCTCTTTGCTCTAGTTTCTCTCAAGAACTTAGAAAGAGAAGACTTGAAAAAAAAATGAGGATCTGCAACCCTAACTTCGGACTTAACTTCCCAGGAGATGGCCTGAACCGTTAGATCCCAAAACCAGAAAAAGAATGGCCGCGATTCGCCTGGAAAACAGAAGACCTGGGCCGAACACGGCCTGGCACACGCCCGTGTCCAGGGCCGTGTGCCCCATTCGCCGTCTCAAATCGACGCGCCTGGAATCGCACACGGGCATCCGACACGCCCGTGTTCCATCTGACATGCCCGTGTCCCCAGTGACACGGCCGTGTGGCTAGCCGTGTGCCTCCAACTACACGGCCCCGAAACCAACCCGAGAGGTGACACGGCCTGGAACACGCCCGTGTCCCAAGCCGTGTGCCAAGTCTCGACACCCGTCGACAGGCTTTGTGTCGACACCGCGGAAAAACGTCGAGCGAAGATCGTCGACCAAGCGGGACACGCCCTGTGACACGCCCGTGTCACAGGCCGTGTGCCCCAGTCTCGACACCTTGTCAAGCAAAAGTGTCGACACTTGGGGCGAGTGTCGACACGGCCTCGACACGCCCTGCGACACGCCCGTGTCGCAGGCCGTGTGCCACCCTCTCGACACTTTGTCGAGCGAAAGTGTCGACACTTGGGCCGAGTGTCGACACGGCCTCGACACGCCCTGCGACACGCCCGTATCGCAGGCCGTGTGCCACCCTCTCGACACTTTGTCGAGCGAAAGTGTCGACACTTGGGCCGAGTGTCGACACGGCCTCGACACGCCCTGCGACACGCCCGTGTCGCAGGCCGTGTGCCACCCTCTCGACACTTTGTCGAGCGAAAGTGTCGACACTTGGGCCGAGTGTCGACACGGCCTCGACACGCCCTGCGACACGCCCGTGTCGCAGGCCGTGTTCTCCTGCCAGAAACCCAAAAAGATTTTCTGAACTGCAGACTGAGCCTCTTGAAAAACTGGGGTGTTACACAATGCGCGCGCGAACATGCGACTATCATGAGCAGATCCCTCTCATCCAGCCAGGGCAAATGTAAAACACATGTTAAAATCACAGACTGTCATTACATTTTGCGTCGTCGTTCCATGACGTCCTATGTATCGTACTTGATCTTCTATGGGTATTCTCGCATCAACATGTGTTCCATCAATGGCACCAACGCAATCCTTGAAGAATGGCATGTAACGAGTATCATACCTTATCTCAGCCGGAATATCTCTGAACTGACGGTCAATAGGCTTTATAGCATCAATTGAGAGTAACAAAAGAGATCTAAGCCCTTTCGAAAAAACATCTACTAATTGTTTTGGTCGAGTGTTAGAACTGTTCTTTCGTTAATCTAACGGAGCCTCGTTGTGCTAACATATACAATGTAATCCCTAGGACTTCTCTTGAGGACGTCCGCTGTGATTCTTGAAGTTCATGATCTACTTCTAGTTTATGAAGTAAATATAAGAAAATGCGTTTCGACATCATAAATGCATCATGAATCCTATCAGGATGTCCTTCTAGTAACTCTTTGATCCATTTCGCACCTGTTTGGGTAGATATCATGCATGGGTGTGTGTCTCGAACATGATAATTCATCCTCTCGATGGATGACATAACTACACGGCAATACTCTATATATTGCATCCGCTCCGGCGAAAGACTTGTTGAATCCCCAGAATCTTCAGGGGAGGAGTCATGCATTTAAAACATCACAGAACATTTATCATAATCTATATAAAGATAGTAACAAAACAGCTGTTATAGTTTCGAGGTCCAATATTAATCATCATGAGGTACAACATCAAAAAGTAAACAAAAACATCATAGTGTTCTCCATGCAAAACACAAAAGGAAATATAGATCGAGGTATGCACGTATCACTGAGCCCTCTTCTCGTACGCCTTCATAATCCACCAAACCTGCATATCTTCTGGGATACTCATGAAGATCTCCCCAGTGGTCTTGTCCCTGATGTGGTTGGGAGCAAAGTAATATAGATCCAGGTTTGCCCGTAGCTCTGGGCTACTGGATATAAACTCCACCACCTCTTTGACTGTAATAACTGGTGGAGGCTTCACAGCTAGGGTGGATTGATGTAAATCTGACATCAAGGAAAATAGCATTCCTTTGTTCTTCCCGATCTTTCTTCTTTTACTCGCCGAGGAGGACGCATTCCCAGGAGGTGTTGAAGAACCTCTTATATCTTCAGGACCACCTTAATTGTTTTTCATGTTATCTGCTACATCATCATCTTCCAACTGGATCCTCCCCACATCTGGTGGCAAACTCTCAATTGAAGGAGCTCATGAGTCTTCTCCAGTTGCGACAACCTGACTGAACACAGTGTTCAGTTTCTACTCCAACTCAGGTGCAATACCTCCGTATCGAAATTTCTTCGCCGCTTGAACAACCTGTTATAATCAATATATCAATATTAAAATATGTCAAAATAAAAACTAATTTTATGAAATCAAACATGAATTTGTTCTGACCTTAATCTTCTCTGTCCACCATTCTTCTGATGCAGCAATAGTTCTCTTCTCTGGATCCCAACCTAAACCAGTCTCGTCATGTTTCAGCTCCTTCCATAACTTCCAATCCTTCTTCAAATGATCCAATTTATTTTTCATTTGCAATCGATCGTAGCTTTTCCCGGTTCGTTCTTTAAACCCCGCAATCAAATTTTTCCACCCTTCTTTGCTAAAGTGGGTGGTGGCCGATTCCCCAAACCAATCTCTTTTATGCAGAGATCACAAAATAACATCACTTCACCTGACTCTCAACTCGCTACGATTCCTCCTTCCTTTGGTTTTACCATTATGCTATAAACTAATAAAATTAAAATAACAATTACTAATCAAAATCCTAGCCCAAAAGTTATATACACAAAATTGAACAAAAAAAAACTAAACACAAAAAAAAATCTCACACACATACAAATCCTAAAAAAATCACACAAACACACATTCACATACACACACAAACACAAACACATTCATACACATACACAAACTCAAATTCACACACACACACATCCACACTCATACACATTCACAAACTCAAATTCACACACATACATAAACACACACACACATTCATACACACACACACACACATTCATACACACACACACACACACACACACACACACACACACACACACACACACACACATTCATATACACACCCAACCAAAAATACAAAAACACACACACACATACAACCATACTCACATAAAAAATAACAAACATACACACACACATATCCTTACTCATTCACAAACTCATTCTCATCCACAAACAAAAAAAATCAGATGTACACGCATGCACAATAAAACACACACACACACACACATATACACAAACACACACACATACACAATCAAAAACACACAATAAAAAAACACACACATACACACATACAAAATAAAAACACAAACACACACAAACAAATGCACATACACACACAAACACAAATCCATATACACACACAAATATACACACATCCATCCATATACACACACAAACATACACAAAAAAACACACACACACAAACACAAATCCATATACACACACATTCATACACAAATCCATATACACAAATCCATATACACAAATCCATATACACACACACATTCATACACAAAAACACAAACAAACAAACAAACACACACACAAAATATTCATATACATCAACAGACACACACACACACATCCCTACAAAACCCAAAAAAAAAATAACACATATAAATCCAAACCCCAAAACTTCATGATTTTAGCCACATGGGGAAAAATTACCGCATGCTGGAGAAGACGACCCGACGGAAGCTAGGGCTGGAGAAGACGATCGATGCTAGGGCTGGATTTCACTCTGTAGCTTTGCTGTCGCCGATGCTAGGGCTGTAGAAGACGAGCCGACGGAAGCTAGGGCTGGAGATGACTACCAATGCTAGGGATGGATTAATTTCACTTTGCAGCTTTGTTGTCGCCGATGCTAATGCTGGAGAAGACGGCCGATCGGGATGAAGATATGTTGTCGCGACCAGCGATGTCGCCAGTTCGGGAGAAGGAGAAGAACGTAGGATCGAGGAGAAGGAAACGACGCAGGATCGGGGAGAAGAACCGCAGGGGGGAATCGGGAAGCAATTTTTTAGAGCGCTGAACGCAGGGGGGAGGGGCTTCCGAAAAAGAGCTCTGGGAGCGGCTCTTCGAAACACGATTTCATTAAGAGCTGTCTCAAACAGCGGCAATAACAGCACTGGAGGCTGGGAAAGAGCTTTTCAATCCGCCAGAGCTCTCCCAAACAGAGCCTAAGAGACCTCCTAGATTTGATAATCTGAAGACTTGTGGTTGTATTGCTTATGTTAGGATACCTGACTCTAGGAGATCAAAGGTTGGACCTAGGACAAACACTTATGTCTATCTAGGATGTGCAGAGGAAAGTGCTGCAGATAGATTTTTAGATCTCTCAACTAATACTAACATAAAATCTAGAGATGTTATTTTCGTTGAGGATAAGTTTCTTAAGGATAAAAATCTGACACTTTCAGGTCCGCTGGTCACTAGTACCGAGCTTTTTTGTTGAGCCAGAACTAAGAATCTCTAACATTGAGCTTATAGACACTAGTGATTTAGAATCTAAAAGGTTATCTAAAAGAGAACAAGCACGTAAAAGCTTCGATATAGATGTTGTGACTTACCAAGTTGAAGTTGATTCATCTATCTATAAGGAAGCGATGTGATATGAGAATTCTCTATTCTAAAAAGAAGTCATAGATGATGGGACAAATTCTCTCTTGCAAAACCACGCTTAGACTTTGGTTGTCCTACCCAAAGAGGCTAGAACCATTGGAAGTATGTGAATTCTGAAAAAGAAGCTTAATCCTGATGGAAATATCGACAAACATAAAATACGTCTAGTTGTCAAAGGCTTCACTCAAGTGAGTGGATTAGACTACTTTGATATATACTCATATGTTTGTCATATTGCGATAATTAAGAATTTTCTCGCGTTAGTATCTATTGAACATTTTACTGTTCATCAGATGGATGTCAAGACTGCATTTCTTAATATGGATCTGACAGAAGAGATCTATATGCACAAACCTAAAGGATTTGTCATAGAAGGTCTAGAAAATAAGTTCTGTAAGTTGATTAAGTCACCCTACGGATTGAAGCAAACACCAAAATTGTGATACAAGAAATTTGACATTTGTATTATAGTCATGAGTTTGAAATCCAACTTATCAGATAAATGTCTATACGTAAGAACAAGTTCAAATAAAGTGTCAATTATATGTTTGTATGTTGATAACATGTTAATTCTGGATACTGAACAGGCTGAGATAGAAGACGTGAAAGTTACTCTGAATAGACAATTTAGCATGACAGACTTAGGTGTGGTGAAAATCATCCAAGAAATGAAAGTGAACTTAACAAAAAAGTCTATTACCTCGAGTCGGGGTCACTATATTAGAAATCTACTAGAAAATGGAGTTACGGTAATAGCAAAAAGATTGAGACTTCATACGACTACAACAATAGAGTGAAACCAAATGAAAACTTACCTATGAGACAGTTGGATTACTCCAAACTCATAGGAATTTGCATGTATGCTACAACCTGTACTAAACCTGATATAGTCTTTACGGTTGACATGCTAAGTAGATTTACTAGTAACCATAGAAAGGATCACTATGATGCCTTAGAAAGACTTAAAGTACACTGAGAAGTATGTTTTATGTTACAGTGGACATCCTCTAGTGCTTAAAGGTATTTTGACGTCTCCCAGTGCTTGGAAATTAGTAATAGTAGATTCATTAGTGGTTCTATGGTTATACTAGGAGGAGCAATCGTAGCTTGGAAGTCAAAAAGGCAGACGTGTATTGCACCGTCCTTTATATAATCAGAACTCTATGCTATAGCTTCAGTAGGAGAAGCTGAGTGGATTAGAGATCTGATATTAGACATTCTAATGATGAGCCTAAAAATGCAATCTATTTCGATCTATTGTGACTATTAAGTTACAAAGACAATTGCAACGAATACCTTGTTCAATGGAAAGCAAATGCAACTAAGGATGAAACAATCCCGATTGACCAATCTCACAAGTTAGGAGATAATCACCTTATTGGACGTGAGATCAAAAAATAATGTAGCAGATGTCCTTACTAAGGGCTTATGTAAGGTTCCTACAATCTAAAATATCGTGGGAGATGAAATTAAAGACCATTTTATATGAGACTTAATACTCTGCTTATGTTTTAAATTTTAGAACCAAAATTTACTTACATTCAAGCATCTAGAGTCTGTACACTGAAGTATTTCAAATGCTATCTGATGAAAGTTTGAGATGAATAGTTATCTGTCATTCCAAATTTGATGATTTACGCAATTATTTCTATTCAAAGCCGGATTTGAGTATCATTTCAAAAAAGGAATACTGACGTCACTGATATATGTCATGATATTATGATTATTAATTATATCATTCCAAATTTTATGATATAATGGTCACAGTTTGTTGTATCATTCCAAATTTGATGGTATAACACAGTTGTGAAATGATTAATAATAATCTTAATAATCAAAAGAACATGTTTTGATTTTATAAAATCAAATATTCTAATTTTTTATAAATTAGATAGAGATGTTCATTTGTGATTCTTTATTCCTGATTAAAGTATTACGTTCTTTTATTTTTAGAACTAATCACTCTATCATTGATAGCAAATATTTGAATTCAAGGAGATTGATCTCATAACATTCTTATTGTAACTATTTGCAGATCAAATAGAGAATGAAAAAGAGAGTATATTTTGACTTGGATGACGATGATCTGCTGCTTTCTTAGAACAGTGATCAGTTATCTGTTTAAGTTTTCAGTTTTACTTGTTTTATTTGGAACTATGATTTGAGTTTAGATTTATCACGTGCTCTAAAACTCATACTAACATTTCTGAAAAAACTCATTTTTGTCGTTATTAACTCTTGTTTTAAATGACATGTTATGTAATACAATATATGTAGAGATTGTTGATGTATATTTATATAATTGATAACGGGTCATTATTGGGTTTGGTTAGAATCCGGTAGGAATCCAATAACTCATTGGGGATTTTGGGTTACGCCTATAAATACCTTGCTGGGGCAACGTGGATGTCGTTTTAAACTTGACAACCACACAAGATGTTTCGAGCACTTCAACATTAAATTTCATGTTGGGACCCCTTCCTACAGCCACATGGATGGCTTCAACATAAGGTGTTATGAGAACACAACACATTGCCTCATAACGAGGACAATACCAGATATGTCGAATTGGAGATCCCCGTTTATTATGACAAGGATGACATGTTGTGATGGTTGATCTGAGGCAAACAGCTTTTCTCCAACCAACAACCATGGAACGAACTTTAATTGCTCGTCTAACACTTGATCAAGGCAGACGAGATTTGGTTCTGACGTATTAACGTGGAGATATGACATGGGATGACTTCAAACAATATTATCACATGCACTTAGTCTCACAAATGCAAAAAAAATCGCCTAGGGAAAGAAATATTGGGCACGATCGACTCATGTGTCAAACATATAGCCTAAGCAGCATGTCTTCATCTTTATTGTTGGGCTTCAGGAGCAACTACACCTGAATATTGAGTTTGAAGGCCCTCCAAATCTCATCATTGCCATAAGCAGGTCATAAGCTCGAATATGTGATCGTCACCTGCAGTTGTAGTGGGTCAATGAGACCCACAACCTCCACAATATGAGCGGAATCCCAACAGGAACTCGCAACATTAGCCCCGGCTCACCAGTGTCGAAAGGGCCATTCAAAACGACCCCCATCCTCTCCCTCCGTCGCATCCCACCAAGTAATCTGATCCCACTCACGGGCCTATCACAACTTTGCTTCCCCTAAAACGTTCATAAATTTCTGCAGAACCGCAGACCAAGGTAACAAAGAGTGGTTGCCTTTCAACATACAACAAATTACATCAAACATCAAATCAAACTAACAGTTAGTGAGCATCAAGATACGAAAACGAACAGAAAGTAAGTTTAATTAAAATCAGACAAAATCCAAACACAGTACACCATGGCCTCCAACCCAGAGGCCCGCCACATGGCCCAAAAGCATGAGTGACCAAAATTTGAAAACACTGGAAAAAGTGTGCAAGGCCTGATACCTCCCATCTTTTTCCCCACAATGCGCAGACATATATCGCCTGCTTTCTCTTTTTCATCTCAGCCTTTAGTCAATGGCATCTTCAGCATGCTCTAATCATATGAAAAAAGCTTCAAGAATCATTCCATGCAGCATACACAGGAGTCTGAGCAGCAGGAATTGAATTCCTCAGCTGGTTCGACGCCGGCCCCCAAGAAATCAACTGCGTCGTAGGCGCCGCCGAGGCCAGCGGCAGAACACCATAAATCGGGCCTCTCTCCTTTAAGTTGCTCGAATCACCGGCAATCAAAGACGCAGCATTTGCAACTCGGTTGCTATTCTCCATTCCCTGCACTTCTGAATTCCAGCCTTCCATTCCAAAGAAACCTTGAAAATTGGCCAAGAAAGAGCTATTCTGATGATGATTGTCGTCAGTAGATATAGATTGGTGATCGATCTGCCCCGAATTCACCGGAGTTTGTTGGGGCGATGGGTATAGTTTCATTCTCCAGTCAGAACCATTGGCGTTAATCTCTTCGGCTGAATCCGGCTCTCTGCAGCTGTTTTCTCCCAAAGGCACATTGTCAAAAATTTCGATGGCTGCGCACCTCCTGGCGTGTTCGCCCGACAATAGAGTGCTGCTCGCCATAATCTTTTCAACATCATATCTTGACATATTGAAGTTTGTAACGGCATTAGTCCCACGGAACTTAATGGCAGCAATATCGTAAGCTTCGGCTGCTTCTTCCTGAGTGCCTGAGGTTATTATGGGCTCGAAATTAGTCAATGGTTTCATTGCGATAATGTCGCAGCAGTTTTAGCTTTACTGGTCATAGACTAGGAATATACCATGATTACGACAACGACTGTATCAATGTGACTACAAAATGAGGAAAACAACGACTATGAATGTGATTAGGAGTACGACTAAGAATAGGGATAGGGTTACGTTGATGACTATGATGTTGAAAGTTGGGTCAAGCCACCCTTCTTGAGTACGGTGAGCCAACTCAGGCGCCACTCATGAGCAAGAGCCAAATAAGTGAACCCGATAGCCAGACTGTAGTTTGTGCACCCCAACCTTTTCTACTCCCCAAATACTGGGAGATATGTGTTTGGGCGGAGACTTGAACCCACGACCTCCTTTATGAAGGTGTTAACACCACTCCTCATACCCAACTATGGTGCAGCCTATGCTATTAAAGGCGCGTCTTGTTAGTTTGTGGAGTCTGACTGCGTTTGGGAGTAATGGGCATTCGCCATGTTTTCACGGGTATTTATGTAATTTCTCTTTATTTTATACTTTGGGTATAAAAGGCCTGATTTCGGCTTAGGGTTTCAGTGCGTGAAAACTGAAGAAAGAGAAGCGGCGGAAGCGAAGTGGTGTACTCTTTTGATCGTTCTTCATAGTGGATTTCTAGGTGAATGGTTGAGGTTTTTTCCCTGGATTTTGTTGGGGTTGACATGTTTGACTGGGCCCCACTTTGAAGTTAATATTTTAATTATGATTATTTAAATAATGGGAGAGAGAGATTGTAATAAATGGGTAGATGGAAAGTTGTATTTATTAGGAGAGAGGTTTTTGGTGTTTTGTTTTGCCTATAAATAGGCCCCTTTGTAGTTCATTTGAAATTGATGAAATAGAGAGAGAAGTTCTCATATTCCTGTTCCGGTTTAGAGAGAGAAGCGCTGCAGCGCTGGTGCGATTCCTGTCCAGGCGACTAGAAGTAGAAGCCGCGCGGCCTGGTGAGCACGCAGCGAGAGAGGGGACTCGCGGCCGTGTGTGACTCGCGCCTTTGGTGATCTCGGCAGAGGGGAGCTCGCGCTGGTGTAGCTCTCGCAGGTGGAGCTCGCGCAGGAGCAGGTCGCGAGTAGACGGACCTCGCCACGCGTGTTGGGAGGTCAAGCCGCGAGTGAAGTGCGGGTTCGCCTGGTGGTCTAGGCGCGAGGTGTTGTAGGCGATCTCGCTGGGTTGTGTTCGCGAGAGGTGGCGGGAGCTCGCTCGCGAGAGGTGGTACTCGCCTATAGTGGGAAGGAGCCCGCGCGGTTTTGTAGCGGTCTCGCCGGGGTGAAGTCGCGCGACCTGGCGGACTCGCCAAGTTGGTCTTGCCGTGTACTCAGAGGTTTTTGAGGCAGCAGGAGCACATACACGTTTCCAACAAGTGGTATCAGAGCCAGATTGAATCCCCTGGGAGTTTGCTCGGAAGGTCTCGTGATAAGAAGAGATGGAGATGGGAAGTGGAATGCCGGGGCAAGTCCCCAAGTTGACGAAGACCAATTATGGGAACTGGAGCATCCAGATGAGGGTACTACTAGCCTCCAAGGAGTTGTGGGAGGTAGTAGAGGATGGTGTGGAGGTGCTGACTGCCGAAGCAGAAGCCGCGTTGACGAACGCACAGAGGACAGCGATGAGAGAAGCTAAGAAGAGGGACAAGAAGGCTTTGTTCATTTTGTACCAAGGAGTAGACAGAGCTACATTTGAAAAGATCTCGGACGCCGAGACTTCGAAGGAGGCATGGGAGATCTTGCAGCGCTCCATGCAGGGAGTAGACAAGGCCAAGAAAGTTAAGTTGCAATCTCTCCGAGGCCAGTATGAGATGATGAGGATGCAAGGGTCGGAAAAGGTTGTCGACTATGTGACCCGTCTACGGACGCTCACAAATGAGATGAAGAGAAATGGGGAGACCATAGACGAGGTGAGCTTCATGGAGAAGCTCCTGCGTTCTATGTCAAAGAAGTTCTGACACGTGGTGGTGGTCATCGAAGAATCGAAGGACCTCACGGTGATGACGGCAGATGAGTTGGTAGGCTCACTGCAAGCCCATGAGTACAGAATGGCGCAAGATGATGAAGAAGCGAGTGGTTTGGGAAAAGCACTCCAGACCCAGCTGAACTTCGAAGAGAGCTCAGGAAGTGGCGGTGGCCAGCGCGGCCGTGGCTACCAAGGAAGAGGTAGAGGAGGAAGAGGTGGTAGAGACCAAGGGAGAAGTCAATCACACCAGAAGGAGTTCGGGCAGAACCAAAGTTGGAACGCCGGAGGTAGAGGAAGAGGCCAAGGCAGAGGCCAAGGCAGAGGAGGAAGAGACCTAGGCAGAGGCCAAGGAAGAGGAGGTAGAGGAGACATATCCCAGACTCAATGCTACAACTGTGGCAAGTTCGGGCACATGAGCTATGATTGTTGGGCTCCTCGGAAGGGAGGAGAGACCAACCACTATGCGGAGACGAGCAACACGGGAGGCGACCCGATGATGTTCCTTACGGTCCAAGGTGTTGGAGGCGGAAGGAATGGAGTGTGGTACTTAGACACCGGAGCCAGCAACCACATGTGCGGAGAGAGGGAGCTGTTCACGAGCCTTGAGCCGAATGGTGGAGAGGTGAGTTTCGGCGACGCCTCAAAGATTGCAGTGGAAGGAAGAGGAGTTGTGGCGGTCGTGTTGAGTGGGAAGGAGGTCCTCATCAACGACGTCTTTTATGTGCCGGGTTTGAGGAGTAACATCCTAAGTCTTGGGCAGCTGGTGGAGAAGGGCTACCGGGTTTTGTTGCAGGATGGCACCCTGGCCATGAAGTACGGTCATGGGAAAGAAGTAGTGAGGGTAAAGATGACGGCGAACCGTCTATTCACCTTGAGCATGGATGTAAAGGAGACGGCATGTCTCGCGAGGAATGAAGAAGAGGAGGAAGCTTGGCTGTGGCACCACCGGATGGGGCATCTGGGGTTCACAGGCCTGAAGTTATTGTCTGGAACAAAGATGGTGGAAGGGCTGCCTATGATCACACCTCCTCATAGGGTCTGTGAGACATGCACCAAGGGGAAGCAGAGAAGAGAGACATTTGAGGGTGGCAAGTCCCGAAGGGCGACGAGGCAATTGGAGTTGGTTCACTCGGACATTGCTGGTCCATTTGAAACGACTTCAATCGGTGGAAGCAAGTACTACATCACATTCACCGACGACTTCAGCAGAAAGTGTTGGGTGTATTTTCTGAAGGAGAAGGCTGAGGCGCTAGAGAAGTTCAAGGAGTTCCGGGCAATGGCTGAGAAGGAGAGTAGTCAACCGCTGAAAGTGCTCAGAACGGATAGGGGTGGGGAGTACACCTCTAGGCTGTTTGACGAGTACTGTAAGCAATGGGGGATCTCTCATCAGCTGACGGCGGCATACTCGCCTCAGCAGAATGGCGTGGCAGAAAGGAAGAACCTCACAATCATGAACATGGCACGGAGCATGGTGAAGGGTAAGGGACTACCGAAGAAGTTCTGGGCGGAAGCAGTACAGGTGGCTGTGTACGTGCTGAATCGGTGCCCTACCAAGAGTGTGAAGTTCAAGACACCGTTTGAAGCTTGGAGTGGCTGGAAGCCAAGTGTGAAGCACCTGGGGGTCTTCGGGTGTGTGGCCTACGCCCACGTCCCGGACCAAAGGAGGAAGAAGCTGGACGACCGAAGTGAAAAGTGTATTTTTGTGGGCTACGCTCCTGAGAGCAAGGCTTACAAATTATACAATCCTGAGACGGAGAAAGCTATCATCTCAAGGGACGTGGTGTTTGAGGAAGGAAGCTGCTGGAGCTGGGATGAGTCGGTAAAGAACGTCAAGGGGATGTTTTTCGAGGATGATGAAGAAGGTGGAGGAGAGGCTGAAGCGGAGATGGGTGGAGCGGAGCCACCATCACCACCAAGCGGAGGTCCAGGGGGAGCTCTCACCCCTTACTCTAGTGGTGCGAGCACGAGTGGAAGCGGCCCTGGAGGAGCTAGCACTAGTGGGAGCAAGGACAACCGCCCTCAGCCCAGGATGCGGAGGCTGGATGAGATATATGAGGAGACGACACCGGCACTTAACAATTTTTCTTTATATTGTCTCTTAGCAGATGTCGAGTCGTGCTCCTACGATGAAGCTGCCAAGGAGAAGAGTTGGAGGAAGGCGATGGATGCGGAGATCGCTTCCATAAAGAAGAACGAGACCTGGAAGTTGGTCGACCCTCCTGCAGGCCAGAAACCCCTCGTGGTGAATTGGGTGTACAAAGTAAAGAAGAACAAGGATGGCGGAGTGGAGAAGCACAAGGCCAGGCTAGTTGTGAAGGGCTATCGACAGGTCCAAGGCGTGAACTATGATGAAGTGTTTGCCCCCGTAGCGCGAGTTGACACCATCCGGTTGATCATACCGCTAGCGGCTCACCATGGTTGGAGAATCATGCAGATGGATGTGGTCTCGGCATACTTGAACGGGTACTTGGAGGAAGATGTGTACATCGAGCAGCCTCCAGGGTACGTTGTGAAGGGGCAGGAGAGGAAAGTCTGCAAGTTAGACAAAGCACTTTACGGGCTGAAGCAAGGAGCAAAAGCGTGGAATGGAAGGATAGATGCTTACTTGCAAAAGCATGGCTATCAGAAGAGCCCGCACGAGCACGCTCTCTACACCAAGGTGGACCAGGAGGGCAACATGATGATTGTGTGCCTCTACGTGGACGACATGATTTTCACGGGAAACAACGCTGCTATGTATGAGGAGTTCCGGGGCATAATGAAGAAGGAATTTGAGATGACCGACTTGGGAGAGTTGAGCTACTTCCTAGGAGTGGAAGTGAAGCAGGGAGAAGACGGGATCTTCATATCCCAGAAGAAGTACGCAGAGGAAATCTTGAAGAAGTTCAGGATGGAGGATAGTAAGCCTATCTCCACTCCTGTTGACCCAGGGTTGAAGCTGAAGAAGGATTCTAAGGAAGGAGCGGTGGATCCTACCCTATTCAAGAGTCTGGTGGGCATTCTACGCTACCTTACCTTCACCCGACCGGACATCATGTATGCGATCGGAGTGGTGAGCAGGCATATGGAGGAGCCAAAGGAAGACCACTTCACGGCAGCGAAGAGGATCCTGAGGTACATCAACGTGACCAGAGGCCATGGGCTGAAGTACTCCACTGGAGAGGAGCTGAAGTTGGTTGGGTACTCCGATAGTGACTATGGAGGCGATGTGAACGATCGGAAGAGCACTTCCGGATATGCATTCAACATGGGAACGGGGGTGTTCTCTTGGAGCTCGAAGAAGCAGGCAACGATAGCTCTATCGTCCTGCGAGGCTGAGTATATTGCAGCAGCAGCTGGCACCTGCCAAGCCATTTGGTTAAGGAATCTGTTGGAGAGCTTGCAGCATGGAGTGGATGGGCCAACGACCATGTTGGTGGACAACATGTCGGCCATCCAGCTCGCGAAGAACCCCGTGCTACATGGACGTAGCAAACATATCGAGACCAGGTATCATTTCCTAAGGGAGCAGGTAGAGTTGAGGACAGTGGAAGTGAAGTATTGCCCGACCGGAGAGCAAGTCGCGGATATCTTCACTAAGGCGTTGAAGGTAGACACGTTCCTGAAGCTCAAAGGCAAACTCGGCATGATCTGCCCAGTTTGAGGGGGAGTTTGTTGGGGTTGACATGTTTGACTGGGCCCCACTTTGAAGTTAATATTTTAATTATGATTATTTAAATAATGGGAGAGAGAGATTGTAATAAATGGGTAGATGGAAAGTTGTATTTATTAGGAGAGAGGTTTTGGGTGTTTTGTTTTGCCTATAAATAGGCCCCTTTGTAGTTCATTTGAAATTGATGAAATAGAGAGAGAAGTTCCCATATTCCTGTTCCGGTTTAGAGAGAGAAGCGCTGCAGCGCTGGTGCGATTCCTGTCCGGGCGACTAGAAGTAGAAGCCGCGCGGCCTGGTGAGCACGCAGCGAGAGAGGGGACTCGCGGCCGTGTGTGACTCGCGCCTTTGGTGATCTCGGCAGGGGGGAGCTCGCGCTGGTGTAGCTCTCGCAGGTGGAGCTCGCGCAGGAGCAGGTCGCGAGTAGACGGATCTCGCCACGCGAGTTGGGAGGTCAAGCCGCGAGTGAAGTGCGGGTTCGCCTGGTGGTCTAGGCGCGAGGTGTTGTAGGCGATCTCGCTGGGTTGTGTTCGCGAGAGGTGGCGGGAGCTCGCTCGCGAGAGGTGGTACTCGCCTATAGTGGGAAGGAGCCCGCGCGGTTTTGTAGCGGTCTCGCCGGGGTGAAGTCGCGCGACCTGGCGGACTCGCCAAGTTGGTCTTGCCGTGTACTCAGAGGTTTTTGAGGCAGCAGGAGCACATACACGTTTCCAACAGATTTGAGATTTTTTCTACATTATATTTGAGTGTTCCTGGTTGCTTCTCTGCATTTTTCTTGTGATTCCTTTGACGTCATTTTCTCCTAACACGTCTAAGGCTCAAGGCTCACCAGACTCACAGGTTTGCGTCTTTGTGAGCCTTATTTGCACCTTTGGAATATAAAATGTGCATCTGAGTGAGATTTTTGTTTTAGTTTTTTATTCAAAAAGTTAAGAAAAAAGAATGTAAGAACTCAATTATTGATTTAGTGTTGTGAAAAATAACTGTGCGTTAAAACTTAGATATGATGCAGGTGATCAAATTGATTCTATTTTTTAAGAGATACAAACGATAAGAATGAATGATTAATTAGTAGACTAGATGAATAATTTGATCAAGAAGATGAATTGATGTTTGATGCTGATTATTTAAAATGGACGTGATTGCGCATTGTCTTCGTCAGAAACACGCGTGCACCTTGCGCCTAAGCTCCAAGACCCCTTTGCGTCATGATTCACTTTGCGCCTTTAATAACTAAGGGTGCAGCTGATGAGATTCTTGCTCATGTGTGGTGCCTGTGTGGGCTTACCGTACTCAAGAATACTGGCATGACCCAACTTTCACCATACGATGATGAATATAAGATTAGTATGATAAAGAATACAACTATGATCACTTGCTAATATGGCCCGCAATGACTAGCAAAATGATTAGGATTACAACTACAACTAGCAGTAGAAGTATGATCACTTGCTAGGACTATGACTAAAATTGCAACTAAGATTACGGCTAGAACTACGCTTTGGGTGAACCACATAAATCTAATATTTTTTGTATCGTTTTATTTATCATTTTTGCATGAACAATGACCGAGTACACTGCTACGAATACGACGACAACTAGAAAGAGATCAAGAGCACATCACTTCTATTCCGCCGCTCCTCTTCAGTTTTTGCATACGCGTACTCAACCCTAAGCCGAAGCAGGTCTTTTATACACGTAACAAACAAGATGAAGAAAATTACATAAATGCTCCTGATGAAAACTCAAGGCTCCACAAAATAACAGGAATATGATTGGGGCTATGATTTGGACTATAGCAAGGATAATGAATAAGCCATGCTATGATTATGACTAAGATTACAACAAGTCCCACATTGGACATGCAAGAACACTTTGGTGTGGAAATACTAATAATTGGCATTCTCACAAGGGCATAAACTTGTGAAGTTATAATAGGTTTTGGTCATTAGCTAGTAAGAATTTAAGAAGCTTAATTACCAAAGGTTCCAAGGTAAAGATCTTTGTTTCCGGAGACTCTTCCGATGCGAGCTTGCCATCTTCCATGTTGGTGATGCCTGATATATGGACAACAAACGAAAGAGGAGCGACCCCTCGAAGCATTATTATCATATAAATGACGGAAAGGGCGATGTTCTATTAATATTATCAAAGGAGACATGCATATATATAAACCTCGTGACCCCTCGATACATCGAAGCGCCTCTAGAAAACCCGCTGCTCTTTCTGAAAGATATAAACATGAGAAATTAGAGGCATTATTGTGATCATGAGAGGAGAAAAAAAAAGCTTATAGTGTGAAGAAAAATGGGAGGGAATCACCTTCTGAGGTGCGCAACATATTCCTGCCTGCTCATGTTCTTCATCTGGAGAAGCTCCTCCCCATAGTCCTCCAACTGCATGAAGCAAATCCCACGTATAAATATATTTGCAGTTAAATATTCAAAGCTAATGATTCCAAATCAATTGAAAATAAATAATATTACGGAGAAGTTGATGTGAGTGGTAGGCCCCCAATATTTCAATGCAGCCAAGTCGTAAGCCCTCGCAGCTTTCTCTTCCATATCATAACCCCCTGACCACCGTTCACAATATTCAAATACGTTGTGAGTTACTTTGAACTCAAAGAGCCATAAATAGTAAGAAGAAAAAAAGAGACAATTTTTGGGGGTAAAAGAAAGAGAGAACTACCCAAATAAACTATTGTTGAAGATTTTGTTTCCATGAATGCACCACCGGTGAAGAACATGACAACATGACAGAGTTAGATAAAGTGCTACCAAACATGCATGAGGAAGATAATGTAAAGAACACGAAGCAATCTTCAAACAAAGATTTCTTTTTTAATTTATTTTTGTGCTTCTTCCCACCAACCTTGCCTTCCCTTCCTTGTTTGCCCTTCCTTTTTGCAGCTATTATCCCAAAGATGAGCTTCATATCTACCTGTCCATCTATGCCTGAAACTCGCATTAAAGAGATCATGTTCTCATTTCTGCGCCGAGAAGAGAGATGACCTCTGTACAGAGAAGAGGAAATAATTAATACCTTGTAACACCTCTGTACTGAGAAGTTCTTTGTCCGAATGTGTCAATGGATTTCCGGTGAACCGGCAGCTTCTCACTCGCTTTCCCATTTGCTCTCTTCTTTGAAGAGTCCAGAGTCAGGTGTTCGGCGATCTGCTGCTGCTGCGGCGCGGTGACGCAGCTAGATTGAGATCCAGGGCTCATGGAGAGGCTCAGGGGCTTGAGATCTCCGTGCATCAGTAATCCCAGAGAGCTAAATCCCCCATCTCTTTCGTCGCCAACGCCTTGGCTGCTTTGAAATCTGCAGTCGGACATGTGCTCTGCAACCAACGTCCCCGGATACATCTCATGCAATGGCTGGAAGTAGTTTTGTTGGCGGAATGGCTGTTGAAAGAGTTCGAGGGAGGAATGGTTGACATTGCTCTCCTGTTCAATGTGCTGTTGGTCGTAATACATGCTGTCCAAGCTTAATGCCATTGCTCCCCTGTCACTGTTGGTATACTGATGGGTCCCCATGTTTGGACCACAGCCCAGGAAATCTTCCAGCTTTGGAGAAGGAGATGGAACAATTCCTTCGCCGAAATGAATAAAAAGAAGAAGGCAAATTTAGAAATGAAGAGAAATGGAAGAATGTAAAGATGTTAGAGAGAGAGAGAGAGGAGGGCAGACCTTCTTGTTGTGATCTGCTGAAAGCTTCCATGATACAGAGAGAGCCATCAGACTTGACCGGCATGACGGAGAGCTCAGAGTAAAAGCCTCCATTCTCCCCGTCGGCTCCATAGCAAATGCCGGAGCCGCTGAAATGGGGATAAGGAAGAATGAAGCCGCTGGGAGTTAAAGGGGAAGCTGAAGCAGGGGAAGAGTGGTGAGGGGCTTGAAGATTCGAATGCTTTAGTGGAACTGAAGCGACTTCCATCCCCAACTGAGGGGAAAGCGAGAAGCCCAACCAGTTACTGCTGTTCATCGACTTCATGATCCCTCTTCTTCACTCCCAAACATAACCCAGGGGAGCTTTCTCAATCATTGGGGAGTACTAAACCTCATCATACCTTCACACTCTCCTCTCCTCTCCTCTCCTCTCAAGAAATTTCTAATTAAAACCTGGGTTTCTGTGTTCAAATAACTCCTCCTCAAGCTGAAGAAACACAAACGCCTTAAACCCCTCTCACTGTTTCAGGAGCCAGAAGGAACCGGAAGCAAAAGACTTGGGGAGAGAGAACAAGCAGGGACCCTTAAACAGTGCAAAAAGAATGAGCTATGTCTATAAAGCAATAGAGGATTGATACATAGATATTTGATACTACTCTGCTATTCCGCTCCTGAAATCCTTAGGGATCCGTGTTTGGAGAAAGAAAGACACCATGACTATCTCTCTCGGGCTTTTCCCCTTCTCTCCTCATCCCTTCTTGCCTTTTATTAAGAGGCTCTTAAACCCTGCTATAAACCCCCTAATGGCCGTGCTACAGGATCAGGACAAAGTTACAGATGTGCAGTCTGATCACAATACAGTCATTCAAATAGAAAGATTAGAATTTGAATCATAAATCAAAGTCTTCTATAACCCTTTTTATGCTTTTCATTAAAATATTTAACCGAAATGATACTGAAACTTCCTGAGGAATAATAATTTCAGCTTGATATATTATTGAGAAGATTTTCATCAACCGTATGATCACTCGAAAACCATCTCATCCTGGTGATTAGAAAAGTTGGCTTGACTTCATGAAAACATGAAAACAAGAAAATAGAGGAAGGGGAAGTGTTGAAATTGTGATGTGGGAGTGAAGTGTAGTAGGGGCGATCTGATAGGACAGACCGTACAGACCGCGAAGACCGCCGCCGGTCTAGCAGTTAACCTTTGGCGGATATCAGAGTTTCGGCTAGGATGTTCTCTCTTGCGGTCTAAATTAGCAAGCATCATGGAATGTGATCGGGCGGTTAGCATTGTATAATCGTGGTTGCGACGGTCTGGATTGTGAGACCCTCACAATCCGCTTAAGTTTTCAGGATCTATAGCTCGCAGAAAGGCAGAAGGTTAACGCGGTTTGTGGATGCTAACCGCATAGTTCGTTGGAGCCTTCTCAGGCGGGTTTATAGCCAGAGTTCGCTAGTGAAGTGAACTTGGTCACGGTTTTGTGACAAGTCTGGGTTGTTGCCTGGTTCGCCAAGACCGTCTGTGTTGAGCATTCCATTTCTGGAGTTCGCCGAGTTTGGCAGGTCGATTAGGCACAAATATTGCTCTAGTCGCTGGCTGCAATTTGTGTGGACTGGATGCGGAGACTGCTGCTCAGTGCAGTCTGGTGGCTAAGTCCAGCAGTCCGCCGCTGGCGTGATAAGATTTGCACGTGTGGCTGGGTTGCTGTGTTGAGCGGTCTGGAGCAGAGACCGCTGAACTGCGCGGTCTGGTATCAGTGTCTGGTGATCTGTGCGGTCTGGTTGTGGAGACCGACAGTTCGACATTGGCACATTGGTGGTTAAGGACGCGTGGCTAGATTGATCAAGTCAACGCGGACTGTTATTATTATCCGCTCTGCTTGGCGGACTATTCCTTCTTTCCGCCTATGCGGATAGATGGTTTTTTTGTGGCGGATTGATGCTGGTGTCCGTGTTTGTGCGGATAGGTGGTGCTAGCCGCAGATTGACGTGAGGTTATCCTATCGTTATGGGCGGTGACAACACTCCTTCTCACGCCTATAAATAGGAGTCTTTGGCTCGTCATAAACAACAAGAATAGTGAGAACTTAGCTTGTACTTTAATCTTGTTGTTAAGATTTTCTAACATGCGCAACTAAGTGAAGTTGACTTTGTGCAGACTGTGCGGCTCACATCTAGTAGCTAGACAACTAGTGGAAGCTCAGTGTGGAACAGTTCGCAGTTAACTGTCAGTGGTATACAACAGGTCGCGGTCTCAGCGGCCTGAAATCTCTTCCTCGGGGTTGCGGTTAAGTCGAACAGTTCGTTCGGTCTATCAGCGAGTTCTGTTCAAGTTCATCAGCATTCAATAAAGATAGTCTGCGCGGCCTTGTTGCGGTTTGCAGGCTGGCAGTTTCGACGGGTTATTTTTGGCGATTAGTAGTTGTGCGGCCTGGGTGGATAGAGTTTGCAGACCGCGTGGTTACTCTTGCTTGTATTTTTTCTGGTTCCATCGGGTACATTGTGAAATCATGTTTCACATATGTATGTCTCGCTCTATAAATCAGATTTGTAAATTCCAGATTAAGACTTTTGTGCTTTTGTTGTGCTGAATTCTGCTTGTCTTTGGTTATGGTTGAGTGTTACTGCGACCACTTTCTCAGCTTTCTTGAAATTTTTTACGTAGTAATAAAGGGGCGTTAAGGAGAAAGCAGTTGATCAACTCAGAAATTTGTTATTCATTTGTAAACTTCAAGTAATTCAGTTGTGAGCAATGAAAGCCGGTTATATAATAGACCTTGGAATTGAACTCCTGATACAGACTAACTTCAAGAAGTAGCAGTCTTGCATGGAGAGCTATTTGATTGGCCATGAACTTTGTGAGGTCGTCGATGGAGACGATAGGCAAGAGGTGACTGTTGTTATCGGAGATATTGAAGTGGTGAGTGCTTGGAGGAAGACAAATGCGAAAGATGAGTTTAATCTTAAGTAAGCGACCTCATTGGAGCTGTTTGACCTCATCAACGGATGTTAGTAAGCAGTTGAAATCTGGATGGCCTTGGATGACCTGTTCAATAAGAAGAATGTAGCTCGGCTACAATTTTTGGAGAATGAGTTGACAAAGGCCACTCGAGATGATATGTCAATTTCATCCTTCTTTTTAAAGATGAAGAGCCTCTGTGTTGAGATATTGGCGGTTGACCCGGAAGAGCCTATCTCAGAGGCAAAGCTGAAAAGACACATCATCTGCAGTCTGCGGAAGGAGTATGTTGTAAGACCCCAGTCGGGATATTACATATGTGACATTTGTTACTTTTTTGCAAGGTTGGGTCAATTAACCATATTTTCTTGAGTTGGAGAACCTATTGGCTTCACAGAAGAGCTTTGCAAGGGAGATGACTAGAGTTTTGATCTCGGGGGGAGATGGAGAGGCTCTATTTATTGAAATTATTGAAGTGAAAGTGGAAGCCTGGATGGGCTGTTCGAGCAGACTGTGCGAACAGTCTTGACGGACTCGTTGGATGGACCGGGCAGTGTGTGCGGACTGAGCTGACGACTAGCTAGGTCGGACAGTGTTCTACAGCTTGTTCTGGAGTTCGTCGTTCTTGTGCGGACTGCACTTTGTATCCGCTGGTGTTATGTTCACACCAGGGATGGTGGTGGTGTGGACTTGGTCTGGTTTTGGACCAAGTCCAGGTCGCGCGACCTTGCGCGGGTTGGTTCCTTATCCGCCGAGCTCGACAGCAGTCTATATTATGCGACTTGGATGCGAGTTCGCTTATTGCGGACTGGAGCTGTCCGCACGTGTTGGCGAACTGGGGTGTACTCGCAGAGTCTGCTTGTTGGTGATCTAGTCTGGCTGGGCTTGACGGTCTCTCTTGGCGAAGCCGCAGCGGTCTGGTGTGTATCCGCAGCTTGTGCGGATACACTTGGTGCTCGCACTAGATGGGTCGGTTATCCTATCGTCTAGGGCGGTGCTCACAAGCCTCTTCACGCCTATAAATAAGACCCCCCTGTCACATCATAATCAACCAAGTGGATAGTAAATAAACTCGTGAAAAGTTGTTGCAGTTAGAATTTTATATCCGCGCGGTTTGAAGAGGTTTGATCGGCTTGTGCTGTGCAGGTTGTGCGGATAGCACTGGAAAGAAAGGAACTTAGTTCTGACTCCGGTCAGGGACTGTGTGAACTCTGCGGGTTCAACCAGCAGTTTACAGCAGGTCGTGGCTTGCGACTAAGCGGTTTCTCTTCTTTATTTTCTTCCCAGTTCCAATAAGTTGTCCGCCTCTGGGCGGTTTGTTCGGGTCGGTGGCAACAGTACACGCGTTCTGGAGGCTAGGCGACCTCTTGGTCAAGTGGCTTACAGATCAACAGCTAGCGTTCTTTCAACGCAGGAATAACAGGTAGACCGTGCGGTTTGTTTGCGGTCTTGCGACCAAGCGGCTTCAACGAACTGCTTTAGCGGTTAGCAGCAGAGTCGTCAGTTACTTTTTTGAGGTCACGTAGTTTGGTATTTTGGGTTGTATTTTTTCTGCTTCCATTGGATACATTGGCAATCATGTCTCGCCATGTATGTCATGTTATGTACAGAATGCTTTGATTAGTACAAGATTCCTGCTCTCCTTAGTTGCTATTTGGTTGCTTGATTTCATTGTGGTTGAGTGCTCCTGCGTCTGGTGTCCAGTTTTCCGCATTCAGAAATTTTTACATGGTATCATATGGAGGTTAGAGACTGAGCAGTGATATACCAGTTGTTGCTTGTTTTGCTTCTAAGAGTCTAAGTAACCAGAGTATTTGCAATGGAAGGAGGTTATGCAAGAGGTCTTGGAATCGAACTTCTTACACCGACTAACTATAAGAAGTGGAAGTTATGTATACAGAGTTATATGTTGGGCGAGGAACTTTGGAAAGTCGTCGGAGGAGACGAAAAGCAGGAAGTTACTACTGTTGCGGGTGTTGGTGCTGATGCGGTGAAAGCTTAGAGGAAGACTAATGTTAAAGCTGAGTTTGCTCTCAAGCGGACTATTTTACCGGAACTCTTTGACCACATCATTGGATGTGGGTCTGCTGCAAAAATTTGGACTTCCCTTGATGGGTTGTTCAACAGAAAAATGTAGCTCGGCTACAGTTTATAGAGAATGAGTTGGCAAAGGGCACTCAATATGATCTCCCCATCGCAACGTTCTTCTTGAAAATGAAGAACCTGTGCACTGAGATTTCAGCACTGGACCCTGATGAGCCTATTTTTGAGGCAAAGCTGAAGAGGCGCATAATCCGCAGCTTGTGGAAGGAATATGTGTCCTTCGTCACTTCAGTTCAAGGTTGGGTCACTCAACCATCTTTGCGAGAGCTGGAGAACTTGTTGGCTTCGCAGGAGAGCTTGACAAGGCAGATGGCTGGAGTCACTGTCTCTGAAGGAGGCAGTGAGGCGCTCTTTTTAGGGAAGAAAAAAAGGTGGGAGAAGAAGAAGAAGTCTGATGTTGGAGAGGGAACTTCGACTTCATATCAGCGAGAGGAGAGTGTTGGTCCTAAGTGAGATTGGAAGAAGAAGAAGGAGTGGGTTAAGTGCTACAGATGCAACCAGCCATGACACTTCAGGAGATACTACAAGGTCAACATACAGCCTAGGCATGTTGCAGACAAGGAGGAGGCTGAGTCTGGTGCTGAGGAAGTTGGATGGGGAAGTGCTTTCATGACAAGCACATGTGTCTGTGCTTTGTCCACCGTCGACTACCAAGATAACTGGATCGTGGACTCAGGGTGTGGTCACCACCTCCCCGGGGATGAGTCAAACTTCTCTCTGCGGACATTCTTAGGTAACGAAGCTATCATAACTACTGATGATACCATTCATGCAGTAGATAATGGGGGTGTAGTTTCCTTGGGTAGTGATAATGGTCCACTCACGTTGAGGAGTGTCTATCACGTACCAGGCATGAAGAAGAATCTCTTCTCTGTGACCAATGCGGTGGATGCGGGCTTTAACGTTCTATTTGGTCTAACATAAGTAAAGTTTCTCTGCAACGTGCCAGTGGTTAAAGCTGACGTTACTCGTGTAGGGAGAAGAGTGAGTGACTTGTTTGTATTATCAACAAGCTCCTATGTTGATTGGATAAGAGCAAATGATAGTGCAGCTATCTGGCATAAGCGGCAGGGATATGTTGGGATGGACAAGCTGAAAGTCATGATAGTGAAGAGCCTTGTGAAAGGCTTGCCTAAGTTGTTATACTTTGGCGACAGTCATGTTTGCGCGGGATGTCAATATGGAAAGGCTCGTCGTCTTCCATTTGATAAGTCGTTGACCAGATGTAATGCACCACTGGAGTGTATCCATGGTGATCTGACGAGGCCGACCGTCACAGCCAGCCTTGGAGGCAGTAGGTATATGCTGGTCCTGATTTATGACTTCTCAAGATACACTTGGGTGTACTTTATGAAGGAGAAGTCAGATGTTTTCTAGTTGTTTGTGGAGTTCAAGGAGCTGATGGAGGGTCGGCTTGGCCTGCAGATCAAGAAGTTGAGAACAGACAATGGAGGTGAGTTTGTTTCAATTGAGTTCTCAAACTTCTGTGGGAAGCACGACATTCAAAGGGAGCTCACTTGTGCTCATACTCCACAACAAAATAGAGTAGCAGAGCGGAAGATCCATCACCAGACGGAAACCTGCAAGTGTTGGCCACATGCTAAAGGCATTCCAAGGTCCTTCTGGGCGGAAGGAATGGCCTGTGTATCTTATGTCATCAATCAGATGCCTCTGTGTCCGATCAACATGAAGTCTCCCTTTGAGATGATGTTCAAGGAGAAGCTCAACGTTGGACACCTTCGGGTGTTTGGATCTACTTGCTACGTTCACATCACAGATGCTCTGGGGACAAAGTTGGATGCAAATGCAATGAAGCTTGTCTTTGTAGGTTATGATGAGCGGAAGAAGGGGTAGAAATGTATGGATCTAGTGACGAAGAAGTTCGTGGTCTCAAGAGACGTGGTCTTCAATAAGATGACGTTATATGGATGTGGATCCTCTATGGAGCTGCAGGAGAGCAGGTCATATGGTGAGCAGGGGGAGGCTGCTAAGGATCTTCTGGTGGAGCTATCTGTGTCACCAGGAGCTTCAGGTTTTTCTAACTCTGGGGCGGAGGCTTCTGGTTTAGGAAGCATGGGAGCGTTGCTCCAAGTTTGCCTGTGAATGGAGCTGATCCAGAAGAAGTAGCTAAGGTTGTTAGTAAGGGTAAGACCCTTAGGATATCGAAGAGAACCATCAAATCACTGGCTCGATATAGCGAAGGAAACAAGGTGAGCTTGGTATCTTATTTCTTCGCAGGCCCTCTGGATGAGCGAGAACCTTCTAGATTTGAAGATACTACTCGGGTCAAAGAGTGGGAAGATGTCATGGATGAGGAGATTGCTGCCCTCAGGAAGAATGAGACTTGGGACCTTGTGCCCAAGGTCAAAGACATTATTCCTGTGACATGCAAGTGGATCTACAAGCTAAAGAAGAAGGCAGATGGTAGCATCGAGCGGTACAAGGCTCTCCTTGTAGCTCGAGGTTTTTATCAGTAGTATGGATAAGACTATGAAGATACGTTCAGTCCTGTGGCAAAGATGACTTCAGTTCAGGTGGTGATGGCTTTGGCGACTTGCCAAGGTTGGAAGATGTGGCAGCTAGACATAAAGAATATCATTCTTTACGGGGAGATCGATAAAGACATATTCATGGTTCAACCGCTAGGATATGTGTTTGGAGATCATTCAAGACACGTTTGCAAACTCCAAAAGGCCCTTTATAGTTTAAAGCAGGCTCTGAGGGCATGGTATGGGAGGATCGCAAAGTACCTCTAGTTCTGCGAATATTCTGCCTCAGATTCAGACTCTAGCCTGTTCATCAAAAAAAGGGGTGCTTCATGTCTTGGTTCTACTACACGTGGACGATATGATCGTCACGGGGAACTCCAAAAAGGAGGTGGCTAAGCTCAGGGCATAGCTAGCCTTTCGATTCAAGATGACGGACTTGGGTGAGCTCCACCACTTCCTTGGACTTGAGGTGAAGAGGAAAGAGAAGGGCATACTTGTTCCCAAAAGGCCTATACAGACCAGATTGTTCAACGATTTGACATGCGGGAAGGGAAGAGTTGTTATATTTCTCTTGAAGTTGGCATAAAGCTTCGGCAAGATGAGGGGAGGATACTTCCAGATCCTCTAGTGTTTCGTGCTATGGTGGGGAGTCTTATCTATTTGACGATTATGAGATCAGACATTACATGTGTTGTAGGCTGAGTAAGTCAGTACATGGCGGAACCTAGGAAGCCTCATCTGATGGCGGCAAGGAACATTTTGATGTATGTGAAGTCTATTTCTGACATGAGTCTCCTTTAAGGTAGAGACACGGGCTTCAACTTGCACAGCTATACAGATGCTGATTATGAGTGAGATTCAAAAAATCGGAAGTGAACATCCGGTTACGTCTTCACATGTGGATCAACAAGGATCTCTTGGTGCAGTGAGAAGTAGGATTCAGTGTCTGTCTCTACTACGAAAGTTGAGTACAAGGCTTCTGCCTTGGCAGCTCGGGAAGCTATCTGGCTTAGGAGACTAGAAGAGGACGTCCATGAAGAAGTGCACAGTCCTACTTTGCTACGCGGTGATAATGAGAGTGCCCTGAAACTGATTAATAATCCAGTTTGTCACGCGCGGACCAAGCATATTGAGATTGAGCACCATTTTATTCGGTAGAAGGTGTTGGAGGGGCCTCTTGTGGTTGGACACGTGCGAAGTGAGGACAACATCGCAGACATCTTCACGAAGCCGCTGTTGAAGGGGACATTTACTCATTTAAGGGGGTTGCTTGGGCTGGTCTCCACTTCTCACTTCAAGGAGGAGTGTTGAAATTGTTGAAGTGAAAGTGGCAGCCTGGGTGGGCAGTTCGGGCGGACTGTGCAGACAGTCTTGGCGGACTCGGTGGGAAGACTGGGCGGTCTGTGTAGACTGAGCTGGCGACTAGCTAGGTCGGCCAGTGTTCTGCAGCTTATTCTGGAGTTCGCCGGTAATCTGTGGACTGCTTTTTATATCCGCTGGTTTTGTGTTCGCACTAGGGATGGTGGTTGTGTGGACTTGGTCTGGTTTTGGACCAAGTCCAGGTCACGCGACCTTGCGCGGGTTAGTTCCTTATCCGCCGAGCTCGGCAGCAGTCTATATTATGCGACTTGGCTGCGAGTTTGCTTATTGCGAACTGGATTTGTCCGCAAGTGTGTGCAGACTAGGGTGTACTCACTGAGTCTACCTGTTGGTGATCTTGTCTGGTTGGGCTTGACGATCTCTCTTAGCTAAGCCGCAGCGGTCTGGTGTGTATCTGCAGCTTGTGCTGATACACTTGGTGTTCGCACTAGATAGGTTGGTTATCATATCGTCTAGGGCGGTGATCACACTCCTCTTCGAGCCTATAAATAGGACCCCCCTGTCACATCATAATCAACCGAGTGAACAGTAAGTCAACTCGCAGAAGGTTACTGCGGTTAGGATTTTCTATCCGCGCGGTTTCACCGACTTGTGCTGTGCAAGTTGTGGGGATAGTGCTGGAAAGCCAGGAACTTGGTTCTGACTCCGGTCAGGGAGAGTGCGGTCTCTGTGGGTTCAACCAACGATTTACAGTTGGTCGCGGCTTGCGACTAAGCAGTTTCTCTTCTTCAACTTCTTCCCAGTTCCAATAAGTTATCTGCCTCTGGGCGTCTTATTTAGGTCGGTGGCAGAAGTCCGCGCATTCTGGCGGCTAGGCAACCTCGTGGTCAGACGGCTTACAAATCATCGGCTAGAGTTCTTTCAGCACAGGAATAACAGGTAGTCTGCGCAGTTTGTTTGTGATCTTGCGACCAGGCGGCTTCAGCGGACTCCTTTAGCGGTTAGCAACAGAACTGACGGTTACTTTTTTGAGGACATGTGGTTTGGTCTTTTGGGTTGTATTTTTTCTGTTTCTTTTGGATATATTGGCAATCATGTCTCACAATGTATGTCTCGCTATGTACAGAATGCTTTGATTAGTACAAGATTCATGCTCTCCTTAGTTGCTACTTGGTTGCTTGATCTTATTGTGGTTGAGTGTTCCTGCGCCTAGTGCCCCGTTTTCCACATTCAGAATTTTTACACTATTCTCTTGCAAGAAGAAGAGATGGGACATGAATAAGAAGACACCTTCTAGTGATGGTCTGTCTTCTTCATCACAGCAGGAAAGGAGCAAGGCTCCTAAGCATGATGACGGGAATAAGGGGGAGGACCTCGGTGCTACAAGTGTAACAAGCTTGGTCACATCCGCGAGGATTATAGAATAAATCTTTAGTCGGGGCATGCTGCAGGGAAGGAGTAGGCTGAATCCAGAATTGAGGAAGGAGAATGGGGGAGTGACTTCATGACGGGCACTTGTGTTCGTGCACTTTCCTTCATCAAATATCAGGAGGACTAGATTGTGGACTCGGGTTATGGTCATCACTTCACCGAGGACGAGTCTAAATTCTCTTTTCTGCAGGACTACAAAGGTAACAATGTCATTATTAATGTTGATGATATTGTTTATGCAGTAGAGAATGAGGGTGTTGATGCGCGGAAACGGCACCGGGGGCACAGCTATCACCGAGGGGGTGTTTGGCCTCACAGGCTAGGTGAGGAGGGAGGAGAAGGTTGCGGGGGGAGAGGAGAAGGAAGCTTCTGAGTGCTCGAGAGGTGAGCAAACAGCTTGTTCAAGGTGGGTTGCAGGGGTAGAGGAGAGGCTTGAGAGAAGAGGCGAGCCTTGATCAACAGAGAGAGTTGATCAAGAGAGGAAGAGGAGGGAGACCAGGAGCGGTCGGATAGACAGTAACCGCAACGGTTGCACTTGCAGGTTGGTTGCTGAGAAGAACTTAGCTGAGCTGAGGGCAAGGCTTGCTGAGCAAAGAGCAAGGCTTGCTGAGCAGAGGAGCAAGGCTTGCTGAGCAGAGGAGAGAAGAGGGGGCCGCTAGCAGCGGCAACAACACACTTCGCCCGCCGCGGCCTAAATGCCACTCCTGCGACGGGCTTTCCTTTGATTAATAGCGAGAGGTTACAAGCTTACAAGTACACCTTTACAATAAATCACTAAAGGGTACAAAGAGAAGCTGGCGGCTAAGGGAGAAGAAATTGCCAGAAAGCAGAGAAGAGAAGCTGCTAGAGACTAAGTAAAAGAGGCTGCCAGAGCTGCTGGAGGACTGGAAAACTGAGTCTGCAGAGTTTGCTGGCAAGCTGCTAGAGAGCTGTGGAGGACTGCGCGGACAGGAAATCTGAGTCCGCAGAGTCTGCTGGAAGGGTGATGACGGACTGCGCGGACTGGAGAACGGAGGCCACCCCCTTGCGGGCGGCCTGGGCGGACTCCGGGGGGAGTCCCCCCGGCAGGGCCGGGGCCGCCCCCTAGCGGGCGGCCTGTGCGGACTCCGGGAGGAGTCCGCCCGGCTGGCCGGGCCGCCCCCGAGCGGGCGGCCTGGGCGGACTCCGGGGGGAGTCGGCCCGGCTGGGCGGGCCGCCCCCGAGCGGGCGGCCTGGGCGGACTCCGGGGGGAGTCGGCCCGGCAGGGCCGGGCCGCCCCCTAGCGGGCGGCCTGGGCGGACTCCAGGGGGAGTCCGCCCGGCTGGCCGGGCCGCCCCCGAGCGGGCGTCCTGGGCGGACTCCGGGGGGAGTCCGCCCGGCAGGGCCGGGGCCACCCCCTAGCGGGTGGCCTGGGCGGACTCCGAGAGGAGTCCGCCCGGCTGGCCGGGCCGCCGCCGAGCGGGCGGCCTGGGAGGACTCCGGGGGGAGTCCACCCGGCTGGCCGGGCCGCCCCCGAGCGGGCAGCCTGGGCGGACTCCGGGGGGAGTCCGCCCGGCAGGGCCGGGCCGCCCCCTAGCGGGCGGCCTGGGCAGACTCCAAGGGGAGTCCGCCCGGCTGGCCGGGCCGCCCCCGAGCGGGCAGCCTGGGCGGACTCCGGGTGGAGTCCGCCCGGCTGGCCGGGCCGCCCCCGAGCGGGCGGCCTGGGCGGACTCCAGGGGGAGTCCGCCCGGCTGGCCGGGCCGCCCCCGAGCGGGCGGCCTGGGCGGACTCCGGGGGGAGTCCGCCCGGCTGGCCGGGCCGCCCCCGAGCGGGCGGCCTGGGCGGACTCCAGGGGGAGTCCGCCCGGCAGGGCGGGCCGCCCCCGAGCGGGCGGCCTGGGCGGACTCCGGGGGGAGTCCGCCCGGCTGGCCGGGCCGCCCCCAAGCGGGCGGCCTGGGCGGACTCCGGGGGGAGTCCGCCCGGCCGGCCGGGCCGCCCCTGAGCGGGCGGCCTGGGCGGACTCCGGGGGGAGTCTGCCCGGCTGGCAGGCGGAGGCCGCCTCTGGCGGGCGACCTCAATGGACGGCGGCAAGAGGCCGCCGCTCCTCGAACGGGAGGGAGACCGAAGCCCCTTGGGCGGACTGGGAAACCGCCCCCTGTGGCGCTGATGGCGGGATCCTGCAAGGAGAAGCATTGCACGGTTAGCGGGACTAACCGCATGACCTGCGAGGGCGAGCTATGGGAATAGCCCGTCGTCCCGCATGGCATGCGGTTGCAAGGGAACCTAGACGGACTGGGAAAACTGTCTGCCTACGCTGGGGGATTGTCGCGATCACAAGAGAGAATCTAAGGAGCGCGACTAGCCAGCTGGCTACCTTGGGAAGGATCGTCGATTTCTGGGTTAACAGAGGGGATGGTTTTTTTAGACAGTGATGGGGGCCACTCACTTTGAGGAGTGTGTATCACGTGTCAGGAATGAATAAAAATCTCTTCTCGTTGACTAACGTTGTTTACGCTGGGTATCACGTTTTGTTTAGCCCAACAGAAGTAAAGTTTCTCCGAAATGTGTTAGCTATGAAAGCTGACGTCACTCATATCGATAGGAGAATGAAGGACTTGTTTGTGTTTGCGACAATTTCTTATGTTGATAAGATGAGGGCGAATGACAGCACTGCTATCTAGCATGATAGGCTGGGGTATGTTGGGATGGAGAAGTTGAAGGATATGAAGGTGAAAGGCCTTGTGCATGGCCTGCCTAGTCTTTCATCAGTTTGTGATGGTCGCATCTGAGCGGGATGTCATTATGTAAAGACTCATCGCCTTCTATTTGACAAGTCATGGATCAGATGTAAAGCACTCTTAGAGTGCATCCACGGTGATCTGACAGGACCCATCGTCACCCCTAGTCTTTGTGGTAACATGTATATGCTTATTCTGGTTGATGATTTTTCTAGGTATACTTGGGTATACTTTATGAAGGAGAATTCAGAGGCATTCAGGAAGTTCATGGAGTTTAAGGAGCTCGTGGAGGACCGGCTCGGTCTGTGGATTAAGAAGTTGAGAACTGACAATGAATGAAAGTTCAACTCAAATGAGTTCTCCAAATTCTGCAAAAAGCACGAAATCCAAAGGGAGCTTACTTGTGCGCACACTCCACAATAGAATAGAGTTGTAGAGCGGAAGATCTGTTATTTGACGGAGACCTGCAAGTGTTGGCTTCACGCCAAAGGTATTCCCGAGGCTTTCTGAGTGGAGGGAATGTCTTGTGCGGCGTATGTCATCAACTGGATGCCCCTCAATTCGAACAACATGAAGTATCCATATAAGAAGCCCAATGTGGAACATCTTCAGGAGTTCGGGTCAACCTGCTACGTGCATGTTCCAAACGCTCTCAGGACGAAGCTAGATGCGAAATCAAGGAAGCTAGTCTTCGTTGGATACAATGAGAGGACGAAGAGCTGGAAATGCATGGATCCCGAGACGCGGAAGTTCGTTATCTTCCGGGATGTGGTATTTAACGAATTAATGTCATACTAGGGTAGCTCATCTATGGAGCTACAAGAGAGTAGGTCTGACGGGGGCAGTTTCAAGCTGCTCGGGATCTTCTGATGGAGTTGCATGTGTTACCAGGTGCTCCAATTTCATCTAGCTCAAGGGCAAAAGCTTCTAGATCTAGAAGTAGGGGGAGCATTGCTCCTGGTGTGCTCGATAGGAGAGCTAGTTCTGAAGAAGCAACGGGAGTGGTGGATCAGGGTCTAGCCCTGTGAAGGTCAAAATGACCATTATTCTACCGACTTGGTATAGGGATGCGAGAACACGATGAGTTTCATCTCATATTTTTTGCATGTCCCTTAGATGTGTGAGAGTCGTTAAGGTTTGAAAATGCCACTGACATTAAGAAGTGGGAAGATACTATGGATGAGGAGATGACCACCCTCAAGAACGAGTTTTAGGACCTTGTGCCCAAGGTCGAAGGAATCACTCTTGTGACATGCAAGTGGGTTTACAAGCTGAAGAAGAAGGATGATGGCAGCATCGAGCGGTACAAGGCTCACCTTATAGCTTGGGGGTTCTCGCAGCAGTATAGGGAGGATTATGCAGAGATGTTTATTCCGTTGGCCATGATGACTTCAGTTCGAGTGGTGATTTCTTTGGTGGCTTGCCAAGGGTGGAGGATTTGACAACTCAATATAAAGAATGTTTTTCTTTATGACGAGATTGACAAGGACATCTTTATGGTATAACCACCTAGTTATGTATCTGATGAATTTTCAAGACATGTCTATAAATTGAAGAAGACCCTCTATGGTCTGAAGTAGGCGCCTCGGGCGTGGTATGAGAAGATTGCAGTATACCTCCGGTTCTGCAAATACTTCGCTTCAAACTCAGATTCAAGTCTATTTGCTAAGAAGAGGGGGAGCTTCAGGTCATAGTGTTGTTGTATGTTGACGATATGATCGTCACCCGGAACTCAGAGGAAGAGGTAGCAAGGCTCAGGGCCGAGCTTGCTATCAGGTTCAAGATGAATGATCTTGGGGAACTCCACCATTTTCTTGGACTCAAGATTGAGAGGAAGAAGTGTGACATGCTCGTTTCTCAAAAGGGCTATGCAGATAGAATCATGAAGCGATTCGACATGCGGTAAGGGAAGAGCAACACTACTCCTCTAGAGGTCAGTCTGAAACTTCGGCGTAATGAGGGAAGTGTTCTTTCAGATTCCTTGATGTTCTGGGCTCTTGTGGTGAGTCACATATATCTAACAATTACAAGATCAGATATTGCTTATATTGTAGGCCGAATGAGTCGATATATTGTGGAGCCGCGGAAGTCTCATCTAGTGGCGGCTAAAAATATTCTTAAGTACATGAAGTCCACCTCGGACATCGACCTCTTTTTTGAGGACACAGGATTCAAGCTGCATGATTATATAGATGTTGATTATGGGGAGACTCTGATGATCAGAAGTCAACATCATGATATGTCTTAATGTGCGGAACGACAGCTATCTCATTGTGTTGCAACAAGCAGGATTTAGTGTCTGTCTCCACAAAGGAAGCGGAGTACAAGGCTTCGGCCTTGACAGCTTGGGAGGCCATCTTGCTCAGGAGGTTAGTTGAGGACATCCATAAGGAGGTGCGGGGTCCTACTCTGCTTCGCGGTGACAACAAGAGTGCTCTCAAACTAGTTAATAATCCAGTTTGTCACGCGCGAACGAAACACATCAAGATCGAGCATCACTTCATTCGGGAGAAGGTGCTGGAGGGGTCTTTAATGGTAGACTATGTGCAGAGTCAGAACAGTATCACAGATATCTTCACAAAGCTGTTGCCGAAGGGACAATTTATTCAGTTACGGGGTTTGCTCAGGCTGGTTTCCCCTTCCCACATCAAGGGGGAGTGTTGAAATTGTTGAACTGCGAGTGAAATGGAGTAGGGGCGGTCAGATTGGGCAGTCCGCAGAGACCACTATCGGCCTGACAGTTAGCCTTTGACGGATAGTCGAGTTTCGGCTAGGATGTTCTCTCTTGTAGTCTGGATCAGCAAGCACCCTAGAATGTGACTGGGTGGTTAGCCTTGTCTAACTGCGGCTGTGGTGATCTAGATTGTGAGACCGTACAGTCCACTTAAGTTCTCAGGAACTCTGGCTCGCAAGAAGGCAGACGATTAGCGCGGTCTATGGAAGTTAACTGCACAGTTCGCTAGAGCCTTCTCGGACGGGTTGATAGTTAGAGTTTGCTAGTGTAGTGAACTTGGTCACGAGTTTGTGACAAGTTCAGGTTGTTACCTAGCTTACCAAGACTACCTGTGTTGAGCAGTCTGCTTCTAGAGTTCGACGAGTTTGGCAGGTCGACTAGGCACAGATTTTGTTCTAATCACTGGCTGCAGTTTGCGCATACTGCATGCGGAAACCGCTGCTCAGTACGGTCTAGTGGCTAAGTCTGGAAGTCCGCCGCTGGCGTGATAGGATCAACATGCGTGGCTGGGTTGCTATGTTTAGCGGTCTGGAGCAGAGATAGCTGAACTACTTGGTCTGGTATCAGTGTCCGCTGAACTGTATGGTCTGGTTGCGAACACCGACATTTCAGCATTGGCACGTTGGTCGTTCAGGACATGTGGTTGGATTGATTAAGTCCACGAGGACTGGTATTATTATCTGCTCGACTTGGCGGACTGGTCCATCTTTCCGCCTATGCAGATAGATTGTTCTTTGTGGCGGACTTATACTGGTGTCCACGTTTGTGCGGATAGGTGGTGCTAGTTGATAACTTCTCAAAAAGAAGTTATCTTGTGCTTTAAATACTACTTTTCGATGAAAAGATTTCGCAAATTTGTATAAAAAAAGTATTGTATTTAAATATGTTGACATCTTTTAAAATTGAGGGTATTAATGTCATTTCAATATGTTTTAATCATAGGAACCCCGAAGTATTCACCTCGATGCGGCACGGGTCAAGTACACGGGAAATCCAGGAAGATGTTACAACAATTTTGGGGTTGTTTGGTGCAGATTTTTTAGACAACAAGAAATTTGTTATAACAAATTTCTGCAGTTTAGAAAATTTGTTATAATAAGTTGCGGAAATTCAAATTTTGAATTCCGAATTCCTTCATATGTTTTGCAGTTTCAAGTGCATAGATGACAACCTTTCAGCAATTAAAATGTTCCTTTTAGAGGGGAGGAGTATAAAGAGGGGGTGTGAGAGAGAAAATAAAAATTCTCTTCATAATATTCAATTTTCAAAAGTAGATATAGGTTTTGGGAGAGAAGGAGGAACCACACCGGATCTTCATCAAAGAGGGATCTTGCATGCGTTTGAGTGGATTTTTCTACAGCATTTTTGAACTATAAACATCATGTTTTGTAAGATCTATCCAATCTTGTATTCTTCTTCTCAAATCATGAACTAAATTCCCTAGGTTTTGTATTTTGAAAGTACTTTGCTCTATTTTGATGTGATCCTTGTTTTTTTTAATTTATGAGAAGATTGATGTGAATTCCTTATTTAGTTGATGATCTTGTGGTAAAACTTTTGGATTATTGTTTCGTTTGATGTTTCATTCGAGATTCGAGAGAGGAGAAGTGTGAGTGTTTGAATGAAACATATTTTACTACGTAGCGAGATTCGAGAGTGGAGTCACATAAATTTTTAACCAAAGTTTTTGGATCGTTTTACTGCTCTTCGAGATTTGAGAGAGGAGAGGTGTAAGTGTATCATCAACTCGATATAGCGGAGAGGGGGAAAGAGATTTCACTTTTCCGTTAACAACTTTGATTTTTTATTATTAATCGTATTTTTTGTTCACCTGAGTTAGAGATGACAAGGGAACAAGGGATATAGTGATTTCTGATATCAAGAGATACGGATCTCTACCTTAAAATCATCGCAGGAAAGTACATCTAGAACTCTCATAAATATCTTCTTTTGATCCATCATTATAGACTTAGGATATCAAAATACAAGACCGTTTTTCTCAAACTCGATAAATAGTAATTTTAGAAAGTCTTAGCAATTAAACTTTAGAATTTTATTTGTCTTTAAACTCAATTAAATCTACTCACTTGGATTTAAAGAAAAGGACTAGCTAGTATTTGTGAGCCTTAGATTAATCACATCTCTGTGAGAACGATTTTTACTCACTATTTATTACTTGATCCGACACGTGCACTTGCGTAGTTTACGTATACCTATTTCGAGCGTATCAAGTTTTTGGCGCCATTGCCGGGGAGGTACAATTAATTTATTATTTTTATCTTGCAATATTAATAAACCCTGGGTATTTAGAGATCAAGTTTTTATTTTATTCTTATTTTTATTTGTAATGTTGTTCAGTGCATGTCATTTTTTTGGAATCCCTAAATAGCATTTTTTAGTTTTATTTTATCCTAATCTATTTTAAAAGTTTATTAAGTAGGTTATTAGTGTCTTAAATAATTTTCTTGTGTATTTTTTTTTGCAAAGAAAAATTGATTTTATTTTATCCGCTTCCGTTCCAAATAAAATAAAATGTATACACATGTGATATGTGAGTGGTGTGGTTTGTTTAGTCATACTACTGATGCGTATTACATGGGGACTGCTGGATATCATTCGTGGCTCGCAAAACATAAAGAATATTTAGGTCCCCAATATTGTGCGGGAAATCATTATAATTTTATGTCCCCACATCAAATGGTTCCTCGACCTTATGACCAGACTCCTTAGCTGTCGAGTAGTAATGTTAGAAAGTGTTTATTTTGTCATAGTATGAATTATGTTTTGAAGGATTGTGTCGCTTATAAAAGAGAGAGGGAGAAAATTACGAATTGGGCATCCAGGTCATATCTACTGATGTAGTACCACTATTTTTGTGTGAGACTATTGTGGATAAGCCCCTTGTAATTGTGAGCCCATAAATAAATATTGATTTATCACCTCCCCATCCACAATCATCACCTAGTTTTGATCCACCCGCAAAGGAACCCAAACATATATTTTTTGAATTAAATATTAATGATGTTCCTCAATCTTCTTTGCAAAATATTTCTACGCCTATGTTTATCGATCTAGACGAAGATTGTGCGCAGGGTGAGGATCCAGAACCCGAGGTTGCGCCACAGTGGGACAAAGATATTGATCTCTCCAATGGAGGGAATGATTCTTTGGAGCATGATGACGCATCACGGTGAGATGAAAAGGATATCTTTTCTGATGAGGAGCTTTACACTTCTTCATTAGATGAGAAGGTTCAACTCACCCCCGAGACCCTTGAGTTCTCGAGTCCCCCTTGTTATGATGAATATGAGACCGACATCGATTAATTTTTAGAACCTGCTGGGAGTGAAACTGGGATCACTTCCATGATTAGAGATCATTTATGTCTTTCCTCTATTTTATTTCCTAACCCCCTTCCAATATCTGAGCTTATGAGTGTTGATTTGTCACGGGCACTCAAAGAGAGCATAGATCATTCTGTTCAAGTCAATGAGGAAAACATCTCCTTATGTGAGGAAGTTCGTTCCTCCTCCATAGGAGAAGCCTCATTCATTCTCTTTTCTCCTGACAGCCTTTTTATTGATGATGACACATTGTTGGGCTAGGATATATATTTTGGTGAGATGGGTAAGGAGCACTCTTCCACCTCTTCTTACTTTTTATTCCCTCTACCTGTGAGGTGTGTGTATTATTATTTAGGTAGATGAGTAGTTGTTTTATCGCCGTATCGGTATCCACTACCGACATAGATATTAGAACAGTTACATGTTCATTTTTTCTTTCATCATCCCATAATTTAAAATTTTTATATTTTTGAATAAGTCGTGCTGGGGAGATCATAAACCCAGTAGTTATCTTTTATTTTCTGCATATTATGTTTTAATTTTTCTACCGGTTTTTGTTAGTCCTTCAGTAAATTAGGCATTTCTTTTGGAGGCAACCCAATGTGTTAGATTATTTATAAAAAATTTCTTTATTTTAATATTTTTTGCAGTCGTATGTTTGTTTGCAGTTTTTATATATATATATATATATATAATAACTAATAATAAAAATAGTAGTAATAACAATTATTTTCATTGGCATTAGTCTTAAGCACGGCTGAGGGCAGATTACTGATTGTTTAAAAAAATTTTAAAAACAAAGTAATAGAAGAGTTTTCGGACAGCAGGAAATTTGTTGGAACAAATCCAGCTAGTTTTCCTAAATGTGTTGTAACCTTTTCATTTATGTCCATGGCTGGTGAGAATTGTTGTGTCTGTCGGTCCAACCGAACCGGGCCGCCTCAGCCTTTTGTCCGGTTGAACGAAGTAAAACCTAAATCTAAAGCCCCGATTCAGATCTCTTCCCTTATTCTCGATGCCCAGCTTTACACGTTAGGGTAAAACTACACGGAAGCGGAGACACCTCCTGGACATTATGAGCTGCGATCAAGAGAGGGTGGGGAGAGAGCACGACGAATCTCGAGCGGCAAACTAGGATCGGCGAACTTCCGGCATGATCAAGCGAGGCGATTTCTCCTACTCACCTTCTTCACCGCCCCCAAGCCTATCTTCTGCACTGCTCACTACGACAGCCGGCGAGTTCAAACACCAGCGGCGAACCAGCAACGACAAGCTCCGTCATATGACAAACATCGCGAGTAAGCGGGCGGCGACAACTCCAGGAACCTTAGATGAAGTTCAATCTACATCCTCATTGTCACCCACAACCCGATTTAGGAAGAAGTCATCGAACATCAGATAGCTGAGGTAGAAAAACTCTCAAAGCTACAAACCCTTCCTTTATCAGAGAATTCCACCCTCTGTAAGTGATACTTAACTTCATTCATGTTTGCTTGTTTGGATGGCAATACTGGATTTCCACTTACTCCACCATAATTTCAGTTTAAATTGTTCACCCCTTTCATCAACCCAAACCTGAACCTAAAGTTGTGAAGCCTGCCCCTTGGAAGTAAGTCCCTGGAAGATTTCGACGACACTAGTTGGAGTCGCTGAACCTAAATCCTGGAGTAGATAGCCTGGCTCTTTCAGAAATCCCATACTGTTGTAAGTGATCCTGAAGTCCAGTACGAATTTGTTATACCTTTATATGAGAGTTCTTTTATTTGTAATCAGATCCTACTTTTCCACTACCCTAGTCCAAAACCTGGAAGTGCAGTTCACAAAAATTGAGGGAGTTTGTCGCCGGAGTGCGTTAGTGATTCCGATTTTAGGATTTTGAATTTGTGCACAAGTAAGGTTCCCAATCATCTGTAAGTGATTTGTAATTCTTTTTAATCGCATTTTCTGTATTCCCCTGCATTAGTGTGTGTCTTATGAGAACTTATTTCTAGTTGTGTACAATGTCCGACCGCAAGTGCAAGAAGAAATTGGTCGTTTTTAAGGGTAACTGATTTGTTAATGATGAGGCTGAGAGCCGCTACGAGATGTTGAGGATGAAGCCAGTCATCTACGAGCGCAGATTTGAGATGGAAATGAAATATTGGAGCAAGCTCCGCTCTCAGTTTGGCGACGAAGGATACCTACTCACGAGTGACAGATCTAGAGTTGACCCCATGCACAGTGGTGGTGGCGGAAGAAGAAGAAAGAGAGTGTGAGGAGGAGTGAGGAGCATAGTATCACGGGGTATCTTCATTTTATGATGTTTATATCTGTAATAATTAAAATATGAACTCGTAGATTATCGTAATTCTCGACATGCTTATGAAAGAATGGTAGTTAACCGATTATCCTGCGAATAATTTGATGTTTTAATGTTTTTGAATCTTCTTAATTGCTTCCTAATAGTTGTTTAATGAATGATCTGGCCATGGTTCTTTTCAAATACACTCTTGTGTTAATTTGTTTATTATGCTCTCTTGCTCTACTATGCCCTTTTAATGTACTCTGGATGATTGGATGTATCTATAATTCTTAACGCTTGTGGTAATTCAATTCACAAAATTTTCCTGATTAGATTGATTGACGTAGATTGTGCATTCCATTTCTTTCCAGTATTTTCGGATTACAGTTTGAAGGCAAGTTGTACAAATATTTGAATATTACCTAGCAACAATTAACTTCGAGTGAACTAGGGAATCTCATTGAAATGTTGTTATTGATCTACACTTGTAGACTAGTTTTCTCTCGACCTTTGTGGATGTTCATGCAGGTTACATCTAAATCTCAAAATGTCTAACTTTCACCATAACCATGACTTGAATACAAGTGGATGAAAACAACGAGAAGGATTGGTGTGATTGACTACAGATGTCAGGGGAGTACTTTATTTCAATTGCATTTATTTTGATCAATTTTACTTCAAGTGCTACATGTCTATTTCACCTATATTGTATATTTTTTATAATAAATTTTTGTTATGGACTAGCAAAGTCTTAGGTGTGAGGGTGAGAACCTTCACTGATTGAGTGACCTATAATCTACAAAATAGTAAATTGTGGAACCTTACTCTTATTTCAAAAATATGTAGCTTAAATTGATTGGTAGACTTGTCAAATCTAAAAGTTCAATTTTATTGCTTTTGAAATTAGTAAGATATGTTAGAGCTTCATTTTGTATTTCCCATAGACACATCATTCCTCACAATTTTGTGCACCCTACAAAGTAATTTTATTAATTTCCAATCATAATGAGGGAGGGATGAACAAGAACTAGGTCAATGACGGAAGTTAAGACATTGATATTAAGTATTTAATCCGCAAAGTTTAAAATTATTTATATTCTCCACAGTCCTTTGAGCTTGATATTTCGTAATAAGTTTTCTAATTATGGGTGTTTCTAAAAAAAGTGAGGAAAACGTGTAAAAAAGTCATAGTGATATGCGGTGTAAGTGTATGTACACCTATTTAAAATGATCTCTACTATGATTATAAAAATGAAAGGATAAAAAGATGCCATAATGATATGCGGCCTAGGTATGTGTATTCATACCTAGAATGATCCCAACTATGATTTAAAAATCTGAATAATTGCATAAATATCATAGTGATATGTGGCATAAGTGTGTGTACACCTACTTAGAATGATCTCAACTATGAACTTTTAAATTTTTTGTTATGATTGTGAAAGAAACCCATAGTACATAGATTTATAAAGAATATTAGCTAGGAAAACACTTTTATCCAATCAAAATGAAATCATGATTCCTCAACCAAGCAAAAACTCATCATATTGCAAGTCCTTATGATTTTCTTTCAACCACCAAACTCTTGTGGAGGCTAACTCAAAGACTTAGCATATTTTCATCTTTTCCTACTTATGGGAAAATTTAATGACTTAAGTTGTTTGGGAGTAGATACTTTTGAGGAATAACACACACAACACTACAAAATTATTATGGAGTTTTAACTTATATCGAACTAAAGAATTTATACATGTTTAAAATTTTAATGATAGACATGTTTACCAACTCTAAATGTAAATCACTTGAGTAATCTTAATGAATTTGGTTCAAGAGTAAGGAGATTTAAACTTGTTTATATGTTGGTTGATATTCGCTCATCCAACGGCTTGTAATAATTCATTTTTGCTCGGGACTAGCAAAGGTTTAGTTGTGAGGGTGTGATAACTTCTCAAAAAGAAGTTATCTTATTCTTTAAATACTACTTTTTGATAAAAAGATTTCGCAAATTTGCATAAAAAAGGTATTGTATTTAAATATGTTGACATCTTTTAAAATTGAGGGTATTAATGTCATTTCAATATGTTTTTATCATAGGAAACCCGAAGTATTCACCTCGATGCGGCACGATTCAAGTACACGGGAAATCCAGGAAAATGCTACAGCATTGTTGCAACAATTTTGGGGTTGTTTGGTGCAAATTTTTCGGACAGCAAGAAAAATTGTTATAACAAGTTGCGGAAATTCAAATTTTGAATTCTGAATTCCTTCATATTTTTGGCAGTTTCAAGTGCATAGATGACAACTTTTCAGCAATTAAAATGTTTCTTTTAGAGGGGAGGAGTATAAAGAGGGGGTGTGAGAGAGAAAATACAAATTCTCTTCATAATATTCAATTTTCAAAAGTAGATCTAGGTTTTGGGAGAGAGGAAGGAGGAACCGCACCAGATCTTTATCAAAGAGGGATCTTGCATGCATTTGAGTGGAGTTTTCTACAGCATTTTTGAACTATAAGTATCATGTTTTGTAAGATCTATCCAATCTTGCATTCTTCTTCTCAAATCATGAACTAAATTTCCTAGATTTTGTATTTTGAAAGTACTTTGCTCGATTTTGATGTGATCCTTACTTTTATTTTAATTTATAAGAAGATATGTGTGAATTCCTTATTTAGTTGATGATCTTGTGGTAAAACTTTTGGATTGTTGTTTCATTTGATGCTTCATTTTGAGATTCGAGAGAGGAGAAGTGTGAGTGTTTGAATGAAACATATTTTACCACGTGGCGAGATTCGAGAGAGCAGTCACGTAAATTTTTAACCAAAGTTTTCGGATCGTTTTACTGCGCTTAGAGATTCGAGAGAGGAGAGGCGTAAGTGTATCATCAACTCGATATAGCGGAGAAGGAGAAAGAAATTCCACTTTTTCGTTAGCAACTTTGATTTTTATTATTAATCGTATTTTTTTTTTGCATGAATTAAAGATGATAAGGGAACAAGCGGTATAGTGATTTCCGATATCAAGAGATACAGATCTCTACCTTAAAATCATTACAGGAAATTACATCTAGAACTCTCATAAATATCTCATTTTGATCCATCATTATAGACTTAGGAAATCAAAATACAAAACCGTTTTTTCCAAACTCGATAAACAGTAATTTTAGAAAGTCTTAGCAATTAAATTTAAGAATTTTATTTCTCTTTAAACTCACTTAAATCTACTCACTTGGATTTAAAGAAAAGGACTAGCTACTATTTGTGAGTCTTAGATTAATCATCTCTCCGTGAGAACGATCTTTACTCACTCTTTATTACTTGATCCGGCACGTGCACTTGCGTAGTTTACGTATACCTATTTCGGGCGTATCACTAGTCGTGGATTGACGGACGATTATACTATCGTTATGGGCGGTGACAACACTCCTCCTTGCGCCTATAAATAACAGTCCCTGAATCTCCATAAACAACAAGAATAGTGAGAACTTAGCTCGCACTTTAATCTTACGGTTAAAATTTTCTAATCGACATAACTAAGTGAAGTTGACTCTGTGCAGGCTGTGCGGCTAGCTTCTGACTGCTATGCAACTAGTGGAAGCTTGTTGTGGAACAGTTCGCGGTTGACAGTCAGCGATATATACCAGGTCGCGGTCTCGGCGGCCTGAAATCTCTTTCTCAGGGTTGCGGTTAAGTCGAGCAGTTCGCCCGGTCTATCAGCGGGTTCTGTTCAAGTTCATCGGCATTCAATATAGACAATTCATGCGGCCTTGATGCGGTTTGCGGCTTGGCGGTTTTGGCGGGTTGTTTTTGGCGGTTAGCAGTTGTGCGGCCTGAGCGGATAAAGTTTGCAGACCGCGTGGTTACTCTTGTTTGTATTTTTTCTGCTTTCATTGGGTATATTGCGAAATCATGTCTCACAATGTATGTTTCGCTCTGTAAATCAGATTTATGAATTCCAGATTAGGACTCTTGTGCTTCTGCTGTGCTGAATTCTACTTGACGTTAGTTGTGATTGAGTATTCTTGTGCCCTCTTTCTCGACTTCCTTGAAATTTTTACAAGAGGAGAAGGAGAGAGCTAGCTCTCTATTATTTTACCAAGAGAAGGATGTTTCATCATGAAAATACAAAAAAGAAGATGGAAACAAATGATGAAAGGATTAGAAGAGGCCTGCATGGCTATAAATTTACATTATTAGTGTTCGGTTGTAGTCAAAATCTATCTCCAGACAAAAGTAGAATGAGAGCATCTAAGGATGGCCTTCACATATTCCTTAATAATGAAAGAGACCAATGGAGATGTAACCCCAAAATTATTTCAAAATGTGTTCTTTGTTCGAAATAATTCTTTAAATTCAATTCAAGCTATTAATTGCCCAAACCTCTCCCGAGAGGTGGCATAATTATAAAGTGAACCCTTCTATACTTTGAAATTACAAAAGTTATCCAATTTACGTTTATATTCCATACCTCCCGTGCACCAAAATACCCAGCCTACGTTGAGTATTTCTGCTCATGTATGATATTGTTGCGGGTCCCTCGGCATTTCTCCGATTCGGAGAATCGGACCGTCTTAGCTTCAAGTTGGATTGGGCGGGAAAACAGTCAAATAAAAATCAAGTAGCAATGACATGAGGCGTTTTTAACGTGGAAAATCCAGAAAATGTGAAAATCAAATTATTGGATTTGTGTCGGGCCAAAATTAACTATTTTCCTTTTGTTTACAAGTATTGGAGTTTCTCAAGGGTGACAGGTCACCTCTCCGTTAGAAGCCTTAAATACAGAAAAACGCGAAAATGGCTAAGTCCACAAAAACTTGAAGAGAACATCTGCAGGAGCTTCCACGAGAGCGCTCTCCAGAGCTCTTTTCTTCGCTTGTTGTGGCGTCCGCGTGCGCGTTGAGCGTGAGCGGACTAGAGAGCGAGCATAACGAAATCCGAGCGATAGAACAATATAAGTCTCACGTGCTTCCCGAAAAATCTCAAAGCTCTCTCTAGTCTCTCAAGCAGCTTGTCTTCAAATGAAAGCCTGAGGGCAATTTTATAGCTTTCTTTAAAAGACATGTTGGTAATTACGTTCGGCTGAATCCTAAGTTGGCGAATGTTGTCTCTCTGTTTTGGTCACGCGAATCACTAATTTTTCCAAAATGACGAACATGCCCCCTGGGCAGTCCTGGTGGCCCGAGCAGGTTGCCCGACATTTGCGGTGGCGGATGCCGCCGCCATGCGCCGGTGCGGGATGCGTGCGCGCTCGTTCAGGCCTCGAGCGTCAGTGTGGTACTCGAGCTCCCATGCGGGACGCACACGCGCTGGGGGTGCGTGCACCCGTGTGGCGAGTGCGCCCGTAGTGTGGGCATGTGTCTGGGTGAGGTGTGCGTGCAGGGGGAGGGGGGAGGAGTGCGTGCACGCTTCGTGCTCATGCTTGAGCTTGGGGACGAGTGTGAAAATTTCTCGGAAGCTAAGCAAGGTCGAAGGAACACTCAACCATGTCACAGCCAAGTAAAAAAACCAATATCAATAGAAGCATAAGAGCCACTACGAAATTAAATTTTTTTTACAGTGTGAGGTATACATTGTGTGACATAATTCACAATGCACCCAATGGAAGCAAAAAAATTACAGGCAAGAGAAACCGACGGACTGACAACAGAAACCGCCCAAGCCACAACCCGCCAAGCTGTCCTCTGAATCCACTAAGTCGTCAAACCGCAACTCAAACCACGTGGACTGATTGTTATTGAAATGCTGAGAAAACAACTTTGTCCGCCACTTCAGGTCGCCTGACCGCAATGTCGCATGGCCGCAAAGATAACCATGAATAGAACTGTTGAACGAGGAAGCAATCTACCCGCTGAGACCGGGCGAACTACTTATTGAACTATCTGCAATCCCGAGGAAGAAAATTGTTTGCCTCACTAACCGTGACTGTTGTATATCACATATTGTTATCATCGAACTGTTTCACACTAAGCTTCCTAACTAGTTGTCTAGTCATCTGGTGCTAGCCGCACAACTTGCACAGCACAAGTCAACTTCACTTAGCTGTCTGGTTAGAAAAATCTAACCGCAAGTTCAAAGCGCGAGTTGAGTTCTCACGGTTCTCGTTATATATGGCGAGCCAGTGACCCCTATTTATAGGAGACAAAGGGAGTGTGGTCACCACCCATAGCGATAGGATAACTGTCGGTCATCCTACACTAGCACTACCTATCCACACAAGAGTGTGGATGCCAGAGTCAGATCGCGAGTGATAAACACCTATCCGCTCACGTGATAATATTCACCAGTCTGCATAGTTATGCGGACAACATCCACAGTCCGTGTGTGTTGTTTTGATGCTCAATCGAACCCGGTTCTAGACCGGTTCAGTTATTATATATTTAGTTTATATATATTCACAGGTCCCCCCCCCCCCCCCCCCCGATAATTCTAACCTAACCTAAGAGAGAAAACAGGCGGAAGATCGAGCAAAAGAAGGAGAGGGGCGGCGGCTTCGGGACCCGATCGAGCGGCGACATCTGCGATCGGGCGGCGGCTTCGGTTCTTCTCCGACAGCAATCGAGCGCGACAGAGGGATTTTCTTCTCCGATGACATCAAGGAGGAAGAGGGGCGGTGGCATCAAGGGCTTCTCCGGCGGATCTCGGTCTAGGGCTCGCATCTCTGGCGGCTCCAGCGATCCAGCGGCGGCGGCAACTCCGGCGGTGAGAGAAGGCATAAGGCTGCGGTTCCTTCATCTTGAAGAGGGCAATGGATTTCTTGGCCGGAGGGCGACGGCGTGTGGCGGAGGGATAATCGGGTTACCCGATTTTGGACACCAGCGGCGCATAGGGTTCATCTCCGGCATTTGACGGCGGCTTGTCCGACTGTATCCAGGGAGGAGAGGGGGCTCACGGCGATGGCTGGGTGCAGATTCCTCCGGCGGCAATCAGATTCAGATTCAGGCTGCAGTATCGGTTGTTTCTTGCGGCGACATTGAAACCAGGTGAAGATCGTCTTGGTCGGTCGGATTCTTGCCGGCGGCAGTGGTGATTCTTGCCGGCGGCAGTGGTGATTCTTGTCGGCGGTAGTGGTGGTTTCCGGCGGCTTTGAGGCAGCGGTGGTCGCGAGGCAGCAAATCCAATTCGGAAGGTCGATCTCCTGCATTTTACTCGTTCTTTTGTTTTCAGTTGTGGTTATTATCTGGGTTCCGATCCATCGTGATAGTGAAAAGTGTAATAGTTGTAGAACTCTTATTTTTTGATTAGTGGATCCGGCGCGCTCTCCCCGTGGATGTAGGAGCTTAACTTCGATCCACGTAAATCTCTTGTGTTTGTGGTGTTTTGGAATCTCGTACTTTTGTTTTGTTTGGTGCGCGCCACTATTTGCTCTAAATTTGCTTCCGTTGCTATTGTCCGCGACGAGTTCCGTACTCACGGGCCGGTGCCAATTGGACAACAATTGGTATCAGAGCCAGGTTCGTTCTTCGGACCAGTGAGCAAATTCAATGGCGGTCAAATTCGAGATTCCAAAATACGATGACAAGATTGATTTCGGCCTTTGGCAAAAGCGCATAAAGGCCGTACTCATGCAGCAGGGACTTCACAAGGCACTCCTTGGACAGGAGAAGGCCAAGGTGAAGGATGATGACGAGTGGGATGAGCTGGATCTCAAGGCCATCAGCACCATACAGCTGTGTTTGGCAGACGAGGTCATGTACAACGTAGTAGAGGCGGAAACTACGGTGGACTTGTGGAGGAAGCTCGAGGAGCTCTACATGTCCAGGTCACTCACGAACAAGCTGTACGTGAAGAAGTAGTTGTACAGCTTGAGGATGTCCGAAGGAACGCAGTTGGTGGACCATATAAATGTGTTCAATAAGCTAGTATCCCAGCTGCGGAGTATGGATGTGAAGGTCGAGGAGGAAGACCAGACTCTTCTCCTCTTGTCCTCACTCCCGAGGCCGTTCGATCGTTTAGTCACCACCATCTTGTATGGGAAGGATACCCTTAAGATGGAGGAAGTGGTGACAATGCTTCTTTCTAATAAGAAGAGGAGCAGTTCCGGATCGAGTGCGAGCGAGGGTCTGCTCGTGAAGAGCAGAGACCCATCTCGGGGAAGATCGAGAGGGGGAGGCAAGGAGGATGATCGACCTAGGTCCATGGATAGGTGTCATTACTCCAAGGAGGAGGGGCATTGGAAGGCCAACTGCCCAGTGAGAAAACTCAAGGGCAAAGGATCTGTGCCTCTGCAGGCTACAGTGGCATCCGAGTGCGTGAGCGATGATGACGTTCTACATGTTTCACAAAGTCGCGACGTGGTCGGGACCATAGATTCCTGGATCATGGATACAGGATGTTCGTTCCACATATGCCTGAACATTGAATGGTTCTCCAGTATTAGGCATTGTGGAGGTGGTCGTGTTCAGATGGGGAACCGGTCAGAGTGCGAGATATCTGGAGTCGGGAGAATCAAGATTAAGATGTTCGATGGAGTGGTTAGGATCCTCACCGACAATCGGTATGTGCCCGAGTTGAGAAAAAGCTTGCTTTCTCTAGGCACTCTAAAGGCTGTCGGGTATTCTTATAACAGTAGTAGCGGGTATTTGGAGGTCAGGAGAGGCGCACAGACAGTCTTGAGAGGAGAGCGTTCTGGATCGCTCTATATACTGATTGGCACCACGATTGCCAGTGAAAATGCGAGGATAGAGGTCAGACCGTCTCTCGAGCGACGGATACAGTAGCGTATGCATTTCAAGTGATCTCCTCAGATCGCGATTCCTTTGATAGATCTTTAGAGAGCAGAGACCGTTCTCAGCGAAAAGCTAGGAAGGACCAGCGAAGGAGCGGGGCAGGATTCGTGGCAAGGGCATGTGCATGGAGAGAAGACCTTGGCGGAGGTAGAATCTTCGCAGCCGTAGAGGAGACGGGTAGAGAGTCATCTCAGGAGTACCCAGACACTGTGAGAGGAGCCATCAGGCTCAGAGGTCTCACCAAGGAACTTAGGATCACTCAGGAGAAGGTGGAGTTGCACAGTGAGAGTTCGAGTGCGATTCGTCTTGCAGTAGACCCGGTCTATCGTGTAAGGACGAAGCACGTCGACGTGCGTCACCGGGAGTTGAGGGAGTTCGCTCGAGGTAGAGGCATGATGTTGCGGGAGATTCCTACGGAGGAATGCGTTGCGAGCATGCGGGAAAAATCAGTGAGGCGAGTCAAGTTTGACTTAACTCAGACTGATGCATGTTGATCGTGTCAGCCCCAGGGAGAGGGGACTTGTAGTCGCCAGTAGAGGTCTGTGTGTTATAGACGGTATTAGTGTTCGTGGAGCAACAAAGTGGAGATTGTTGTTTTGATGCTCAATCGAACCCGGTTCAGTACCAGTTCGGTTATTATCTATTTGGTTTATATATATTCACAGGTACTCCCCCCCCGATAATTCTAACCTAACCTAAGAGAGAAAACAGGCGGAAGATCGAGCGAAAGAAGGAGATGGGCGGTGGCTTCGGGACCCGATCGAGCGGCGACATCTGCGATCAGGCGGCGACATCGGTTCTTCTCCGGCAGCGATCGAGCGCGGCAGAGGGCTTTTCTTCTCCGGCGACATCAAGGAGGAAGAGGGGCGGTGGCATCAAGGGCTTCTCCGGCAGCGGATCTCGGTCTAGGGCTCGCATCTCCGGCGGCTCCGGCGATCCAGCGGTGGCGGCAACTCCGGCGGTGAGAGAGGCCATAAGGCTGTGGTTCCTTCATCTTGAAGAGGGCAGCGACTTTCTTGGTCGGAGGGCGGCGGCGTGCGGCGGAGGGATAATTGGGTTACTCGATTTTAGGCACCACCGGTGCATCGGGTTCATCTCCGACGTTTGACGGTGGCTTGGTCGGCTGTATCCAGTGAGGAGAGGGGGCTCATGACGGTGGTTGAGTGCAGATTCCTCCGGCGGCGATCAGATTCAGATCCAGGCTGCAGTATCGGCTGTTTCTTGCGGCGACATCGAAACCAGGTGAAGATCGGCTTGGTCAGTCGGATTCTTGCCGACGGCAGTGGTGATTCTTGACGGCGGCAGTGGTGGTTTCCGGCGGCTTTGAGGCAGCGGTGGAGGCGAGGCAGCAACTCCAATTCGGAAGGTCGATCTCCTGCATTTTACTCTTTCTTTTGTTTTCAGTTGTGGTTATTATCTGGGTTCCGATCCATCGTGATCGTGAAAAGTGTAATAGCTTTAGAACTCTTTTTTTTATTAGTGGATCCGCCGCGCTCTCCCCGTGGATGTAGGAGCTTAACTCTGAACCACGTAAATCTTTTGTATCTGTTGTGTTTTGGAATCTTGTACTTTTGTTTTATTTGGTGTGCACCACTATTTGCTCTAAATTTGCTTCCGTTGCTATTGTCTGTGACGAGTTCCGTACTTGCGGGCCGGTGCCAATTGCACAACACGTGTGGACTTAGGCAATCAAGCCGACAGCCACGCGTCTTGAGCTAATCCGCGCCATGACGAACTGTGGACTTCATATCCAGACCACACAACATAAGCGGTCTCCACGATCTCCAAAAGCAGACCGCTCAACCAGCGATCTCTACTACTAGGCAACACCATGGACTTGGCACATCACCGTGACCAAGTCCACACACACCAGCGAACTCTGGTACCAGACCGCACAAGCAGAACACAACAAACTGTGCAATTAGCCTCCGCTATCCGCGCTAACCGTCTGCCTTTACGCAAGCCAGTGAACTTGTCAGCTACAAGCGGACTCTGTGGTCTCTCAACCCAGACCGCGACACCCACGGTTAGCCATCACTAACTGCCCAGTTTCCTCTCAGGGTGTTTGCGGAATCAGATCACAGAATAGAGAACAAAAGTCAAAACTCGGCTATCCACCAACACCAAGCCGCCTAACCGGCGGTGGACTCTGGGGTCTATGCGGTCTGCCCAATCAGACCGCCCACTTCCACTTCAACAAATTCAACAGCGGGAGCGCAGGCGCGCGGAGAGTGTCGTTGCGTGCGTGCGTGGCCCGTGCCCGAGGGCGAGTTAGCTTGGTCCCTTCGGGGCGACGGGGCGTATACATGCGTTGTTTCACTTGTCCACTTTGGGGCAGTTTCAAGCTCCTTCGAGCGTGCGTGTGGCTCACTCGGCCGGTTGATTTCGTCGAGCGCTTTGGTGCGGTTTGACTCGAAAATTTTTAGGGGGAACCTCATCGGTTATGTAATATAAACATACACAATTTTTAATTATTTCAAAAGATAGAAAGTTTTGGCATGCAATTTAGCAAACTACGAGAAAAGTCTTACCGAATGATCTTTAATAAAACTCAAAGAGGATGATTGACGCTCATCAACAGTATTTTAACATAGTGATATATACTTTTATTGTCGTTCTAGGGTTTAGATTATTCTAAATTAAGAGATTTTCTCACTTTCTATAAGTGCCTCTCTTCTTCTTCTAATGAAAAACAAATTACCGTTGGCCATAATAAAAGCCCATTTTAGAGTGAATTGCATAAATTTGTGTCTTCTATGTTGTGATTTTTCATAATTTTTTATCTTTCTACTATAGCTTTCCCAACATTCTTGTTTCCTCCTGGCTTTTCCATTTGACTTCTTGAGAGCTATGTTGAATAATTTTAATTATATGATAATTATGCTAAATATTTTTAAAAAAATCTAAATTTTTTAAATTTATGATTACCAATGGGTCACATACTCACATGATCCTCATATTACGTTTCTTTCCTTTTTTTTACTTGAGTTTATATCATACTTTAGCTCTGAGAATACTAGCTATTCAACTTATGTAGAATCCCTCCTTAATATCAATTGATATTTCAGCTCCATAAAACCATAAACATATATTCCCTTCCATATAATATAGTTAACCTCTGCCATCATTTATTTGGCAAAACAAATACTATTTGCACTTGTACAATTAATATTATTATTATTAAGTCACAGCTTGACTTTTCATCTTCCTCCCTTGCCTTGCCAAAATTGGTCACTGTTTAAAACCGACCAACTATAGACTCTTCTTCTCCCCCATCTTAAAAAAAAATGGTCCCCTCCATCTCCATGCCTTGGATTGTTAAAAATAACAAAGTTTTATGCGGGAAAATATCCTATATTAGATATGGTATGCATAGTAATAAACTAAATCTTAATTTAAAATTCAGGCAACTCTTAGCAAAATTAGACTGTTTTGAGGGTTTTTGCTCTAATGAGTTTTGACAAAAAAGACATAATTATAGAATGTATGTTTGGCATGAGAGCAATTATGACCCCTACGAAGAGAAAAAAATAGTTTCAAACATAAAAGTGAACAAAGTTAATTAGGCGAGGCTGAGCATTCACGAACCATGGTTGAAAACCAACGCGTGTAAGACCGCTTTTGTCGTGTTAAATGGAGCCTTAATCTATTTAATTAGCGGCGGGTTTCGCGCATATGTTATGGCTCGGTGTGGTCACTATACACGTCTCGCCCGTGCATTGTATCTGTCGACGCCTTACTTGAAGACGCTATTTGGGGTACGCGCATCGTACCGCCGCGCCAAGTGAGGTATGTTTTGTCTCAACAAGTCCCTATAAAAATGATACTTGAATTTTATGTGCTTAATTAGGTCAATTTCAGTCGCTGCAACATTATCATGCCAAATTGTGATTGTTTTGATGCGCTGGGATAGAAGCAGATCCTAAAATAATTGTTGAAGCTAGATTGCCTCGCAAGTTGCTCCACTGGTTGAGGTATACTCTAATTTTGCAAATGATAAAGTTACAACCTTTGCTTTTGCGAAACCCATGAGATGTGGGGGTTTGTTTCCAAATTTGAAAATGTAACATGAATTACTTTTGTGGTCAGGTGCCCCTCACTAATCTCTATTTGTGTAGCCGAAAAGGGATAAATCTTCTTCTATGCAATATAAAAGCCCTAGTTATTTTGCGCCTTGTAAATGTTGTGTAAAAATTTATGATAGCGGAAAAAGAGACATCAGGAGCAGAAACACTCAACCACCGTGAGCCCAAGCTAACCAAATAGCAAACAGCAGAACAAGAAACTTGTACTTATAAAAAAATTGTACATAACGAGGCATACAAGACGAGACATGATTGTCAATGTATCTGAAGGAAGCAGGAAAATTACAAGCCGAAAACAAACCGCGCAGACTCAAGGAGTAACCGTCGGTTCTGCTGAGACTATCCGCCTGATAACAACCTGGGGAACAAGCAGCAGAACATTGGCAGACCTAGCTAGTCGTCAACTCTATCCGCTCAGACCGCACGGTCTGACCGCCGAGACTATCCGCACAGTCCGCCCGAACACACCGCCCAAATTGTCACTTTCACTTCAACAATTTCAACATATTGGAGGATCCTCTTGGCTTTGAAGAAGTACCGGTTGAACTCGGTTTGGAGATGAATATGGATACAATACTATTGATGTTATCAAAGTCAGGTCGAGCATTAATTGTAAGGGTTGGAGTACGGCACCTACAGACGCAGCTATAATAGAGACAGATAAATAAGAACACAAACACAATAATAATGGTTGGCAAACATGCCGATAGTCACACAATTTATATACATCTCAAAACAATAATGCAAACAGATACAAAAGTGGGAGAAGAAATGACTGTCTGGCGAGTACATCGTTGATGTTCTGAACACGCACGACCCAAGACACTGCTGTTGTCGCTACCGCACGAGCCAAAAGCTGAGGAGAGGACGCGATCAAGCGAGTTGGACTCCTCAGCGAGTAGGCCCGGGATGAGGTCCTGGACTGTCAGGTGCTCGGCCTCTGCACCGATGAAGTCGTTTACCCTCAATTTTGCGAGAATGATTTCTCCTGTTACCCGCGCTATCCCGCGGCGGATATCCGATATCTCATCCTCGTGCATACGGATTCTCTTGCCCGTACCATGCGTAGGCACCGCCTGTTGCGGCTCAGTCGGGCGAGTACCAGAAGGACCCGCATGATCTTCGACGACTGTCTGCCGAGTTTCTGGCCCGGCGACCCGGATCTAAGAAGTATCCAGCTCGGCCTTGGTGTTGGTGAGTTCTTGCTCGAGCTCAGAGAACTTCTTCGCTATCTTGATCTCGGCGGCCTACGAGGATCAATCTGCAAGCAATCAGCAAAAGTTCAAGTACATAAGCGACTAAGTCGCGTCGTGGAGGCGACTTACCTCGTACTCCTTCCAACGGACGGATTGCATCCCCAGCTCAATCGACTTTTATGAGACAACCTTCAACGCCTCCTGCATATCGAGGAGCTTCCTCGCCCTATAGTGCCCGAGCTCGGCAGTTCGCAGGATAGAGCGGAAAGTTTGGTGGGCGAGCACCTCCGGGCTGAGCTCCAGCATTGACTCGGCATTGGCTCGCCCGTACAGTGCGAAGGCGACATCAAAGGCCTCCCCCTTGTCCTCCCAGTCTTCCAACCAGGCGGGTAGGTTGGTGCTCAGCGATACCTGATGCTCGCTTTCAGACCATGATACTAACGGGCGACCATAGGCGTCCTTTCCCCCTCGCCCGAGGTTGTAGTTCGGGTGTAAGTAAGGCTCCCCAACATCGGATGGAGACTCCCTCTCGTCGAACAACTGGCGGAAAACCCTTGCCCGCTTGCTCGCATGGTCTGGGGATTTGGTCTTCCCTTTCCCCTTGGCGAGCTTCTTCTACAAAGCGCCACCTTTGTCGCCGGCGCGCGCCTCGTCCTTGCTAACCGCAGGTGGGACCTCCTCAACCTTGGTGGGTGGAAGGCTCGAAGCCTCTTGGTGCGAGGACGCGATTTCCTTTGTTGGAGGAAGCGGTTTTTGCGGGAGCTCGTGAGCCTCTGCAAATTGAAGATAGTCAGCACTATGTTCAACTGCGAGCAGAGACAATTTGACGAACATGACAGAATCTCGCGAGCTTTTACCTTCACAGGGAAGGACTTCATCGAGCACGTTGACGTTGATACGCCTGTGGATGACATCGAACCGTCGCCCGCAGAAAGCTTTGAAAAGCTTCTCGCGCTCTCCTTCCAAGATCGGCGGCAGGAAAGCAACATCGGCGGCTTGATGCGGCCTTCCCAACACTCCCTCGAAGTGGCCACTGATGACCACCAGAAACTCGCTCCACCGGTGGACCTTGTTCGCCATCCCGACCAGCATGCAGACATGACTGCTGAAGAAGATGACCCCCTCCAATGTCGCGGCGAATGCGAAGACCTTCCTGAAGACGGACAGGTAGAACATGATCCTCTCTTCCCAAAGGAAGCAGATGAAGCTCATGATAATCGTCACGCCGTTGGGATTAATCTGAGCGAGCGTAATGCCGAAATATCGCAAGATTTGGCGATATTCGGGCCACAATGGAAGTCGCATGCCGACTTCAAAGTGGCGAAGCGACATGACTATTCCACCTTCGATATAGGTGTTTAGTCGCTCGTTCTGGGCGAGGAGCCTGGCCGAGTATCCCTCTGGAAGATGCCTTTGTCCAAATTCCTTCAGATTTCGCTCAGTGGTGCCAGACTTCTTGAAGACAGCATCAGCAAAGTCAGCCGCATGGACCTATCGGCGAGCACTAGCATCATCACCAAGCATCTTGAGCGAGTGGCGAGCGCGAGTAAAGAAATGCGAGTAGAGCTAGAATGAGAAGGAAAACGCGAGCAAGGGCAGTTACGCGCGAGCAAGAAGTCAGGAATCGCAACAACAAGTATCACACACCCCCTCTATTTATAGACAGAGGCGGTGTGTGTGTGTGGCGGGGGGGGGGGGGGGGGGGGGGTATATCATGCTCGGGCGAGTATCCACCTAAGTCGCGTTCTAACTGTTGGATCGATTCTAGCCATGAGACCTATCTCCCACAAGGCAGTCCAAAATCTCGCCATCTCGCCAGAACCTGCACGATGAATTCGAGACATCACAGAAAAGAGAGGAGCATTCAGAGGAGCAACCAAATAAAAACTTGGCATCAAGCAACACGAGATTCAAACTCGCTTATTACAAATAAAGAAAACTGTTCATTACATAGTCGCCAAGAGGCAAATTCAAATAAAAGAAAAGAAATTTTCTAAGTTCTAGGAGGGCGATCCGAAGGATGTGGATGTCGCCCAGCACATCTCATCTCACGCACGCAAAGATAATGCTCGGTAGCCACTGACATCGCGTCATCTTCTTGCCGCAACTGCTCTTCCATCCTCGCTAGTCGACCAGCCGACCCCATGTTTGCGCACATACCGACCAACTCCTCGCTGAAGAACTAGACGGGATGGTCGGTCATCGCTAACCGCTGGTCGATCTCGTTGAACATTTGGAAGCGGGCCTCATAATTTGTCAGGTTGTCCCGAAGCTCTTCCATCTTAGCCATCCTCACCTCCAGTGCGAAGATTCGGTGATGAGGCTCGCAAAGGGCGAGTTGGGAGAACTTGGTCTCCATCTCGACGTAGGCACAAGCAGCAGCTCGATGGTACTCGTCTCCAGAAAGCCCAAGGGCCTCAATGAAAGCGCCTTCAGGAGTCAGCGGGCGACCTGTCAGAGCAGTCAAAAGTCGCCAGGTCAAAAATCAGCATCAGCGATCAGACCAGTTCAACAATAGTGCGAGCTACCTTGTCGAGGGAATCGAGACCGCCGAGGGGAAGGGCTGCGACGAATTGGTTCTTGTGGGCCCTAGGACGAGCCGCCGGGGCGCTCGGCAGGCTGCCCCTGTCCGCGACCTCCAAGGTCGCGACTTTTGGCTCTCGGTAGAAATTAGTTTGGGTTCCTTTTTTCTGGATCTCGCGCCAAGTTCTCTGGCGAAATCTGAGGAGTCATGACTTCCGAACGGATATGAGGGCGAGCTTCACCGCTCGACATCAGTGAAGGAGGCGGCGATAGTGGAGTACTTGCTGGTTATTGCTAGCACGCTGGAAGTGACAGCGATAATGTCGTGCTCGTCGCCGGTTTTTGCGGTTTAGACGAAGGTGGTGGCGGCGGCAAAGGGTTGCTTGCTGTCAGCAGCGTTGTCATAGTCGTCCGAGGATCTTTCTTTTTTGCCGGAGGAGAAGGCGTCTCTGGCATCTTCTTGGAGCCAATGTTGATTCGAACAGTGTGAGCAGTCCGAGGCGGAGGTCGAACTCCTAGGGCGATTATTGGAGTTGCCCGCAGGGAAGCGACGTCCATAGTCTCGCCTGCAGTGGTCGCCGGAGGAGTTGCGAGTACAAAGACAAGGTCAGCAAGATAAACATCAAACAACAACTTTTGTATAGTTCAACAAGGTGGCAACCTTGCAATACAGCGAGATCTGCCTGCAGCTGTGTTTTGGATCCAGCGACTTCCGGAGCAAGAGTAGTCGGCGAGTTGAGAAGGGTGAAGTCAGGAAGGGAAAGATCTGGTATGTCGATCATCCCAAGATCGTCGAAGAGTTGTTGTGTGCTGGTGGAAGGCCTAGGTTACTCGACCAGGGTGGCGACTTTCTCCGCCGCTGGAGGCGGGTTGTCAACTTTGGAGGCGAGTGCCTAGCTTCTTCAACTTCTTCAATTTATTTTTCTTGTGAGGAGGCAGATCGGCAGCGACATCGCCCTCCCGCGACCTTTTAGGCCTAGACTCAAGAACTCTGGACAGTGCGGTAAGGCCCTCTCGGTAGGCTTCCTTGGCAGATTTCGACATCGCGTATCGGTTCCAAATGCATGCATCAAAGACCAGCCACCCCCTATTTATAGAGTTCAGCAGACATCCACCAGTGGTGAGTAGTTCAGATACTCGGCCAAGCAGCTCGCTGAATAAGTGTTGGATGATTCTTTCTGAGTTCGTACATCGCTCGAAAAAATGAAGATTGTGTACAACCCATATTCGTTCGAGGATGGACCCCTACAGAGCCAGGTCAGCAGAAGTCAAAGTCAGTAAGTTAAGACAGAGGTCAGTGTCAACGCGTCTGGCAGTAGAAGGCCTGAGAGAGTATGACGAGCTCCCCTCGCATGCTTGTCAGGTAGGCGACTAGGCTAGCTACTCGCCCAGCTGTGCGAGTTTCTCCAGGAAGTCGCCTAATCGCCGAGGTGTGGGGCTATAAATAATACCCTCTCCCCATGGATTTCCCTATAAATAGGATCTCACGGGTACGAGGAAAGAAACCTCAGAATCTCATCGAGATCTCTCAAACTCTTTTCTTAGACATTAGTTGAGCCTTTGAATTCTTTTTTCAAAGTGACTTGCTCATGAGCTTGCGACTATCATCATTAGTCGTCACGACATAGTTATCAGCTAGTCTTTCTCGTACCCTGCTCAACTATTTTTTGTTGTGGTGGGATTGCTTCTTCTAGACTTCCGGGTACGTGGTGAGACCTTCCTGCCGCAGCGCCTGGTCTTTTTTATTGTTCGACGACTTTCTTGTTTTAGCCTGCTAGTCGTTAAGCCTAACCGCTGAGCCGGTAAGCTTAGGCTTGTTGAAATTTGTGAAGTGGAAGTGGTTGACGGGACAGGCCGGGTGGCCTAGGCGGACAGCATTGGCGGACTAGGCGGACTGGGCGGACTGTGATGTGCGGCCTAGTGGAAAGTCTAGTGAAAAGCCGGCTGTTCTTCTGAGCGGGTTGCACGGGTGAAGTCCGCGGACTATGCGGACTGGTGCTTTGCTCAGTGGCCGCGGTTGCAAGCTTGTGCTGATAAGCGGTTTGGCTCATGTTCGTGGGAAGCTTGCGGACTGGCGTGTCCGCGGTTTGGGCTGTTGCGGACTGGGCTTAGAGATTGGCTGATGCCTTGTCGAGCTCTGGTGGTACAGCAGGTGCTTTGCTATGAAGGTTATTGGCGAACTGGTTTTGGAGTCCGGGAGATGGTTGCAGCATTGGACAGGAGTGTGAGGAGCTTGCGGACTGCTGGCGGTCTGTGCTTTAGTGTTTGGCGGACGGGTGTTTGCGTCCGCCATGCTCGCACTGGCCTTTGATGGCTTTTGGACTTGGTCACACTCTGTGCCAAGATCATTGTGTCCGCCGTATCCTCCAAGTCCGCTGTGACCGGGCGGACAGTTGCTATCTGCCTTTGGTCGTGGGCTTGTGAAGGATTGAGGCTTGAGTCTTGCGGACTGCCTCGGGTTGGTGCGGACAGCCATTGAAGGGGGTTGCTGTCCTGCAGTGGTTGGAAGCTTTGCGGGCTGATGCCTTGTCCGCATAGCTTGGGCGGACTGGAGAGGATTCGCCAATGTTGCCTTGCTCCTGGCGGTTTTCCTTGGTATCCGGCTAAGTCCTTGCGGACTCGGTGGACGGTGTTTTGCTATCGCGCGGGCTGGGGCGGTGTCTCTATCTCTAGGGCGGTGACCACACTCCTCACCTCGCCTATAAATAGGACCCCCCTGGCAGGTGTACAGTAACTTGAGTGAACAGTAAGTTGGGTTGGGCAAGGAGCTGCGGTATGAGTTTGTCTGTCCGCGCGGATTGTTTCAGTGCTGACGTTTGCTGTGTGCAGGTCGCGCGGGTTGCTTCAAGGAGCCAGGAGTTTGGCTTTGACTTCGGTCAAGTACTTTGAAGTGTGCGGTCTCTGCGGATTCAGCAGGAGGTCGCTCTGCGGCTTGTCAGCTCTGTTTCATCTTTGCCAGCTTCAATAACCTGTCCGCCGGCTTCAGGCGGGTAGGGGTTGTTCCTCAGTTCAGCTTCAGCAGGAGACGAATAACGGTGTGTCCGCGCGGCCTCGCGGCTTCGGCGGACTCCGTGGTTATTCGGCGGATTGCAGCTTAGCTTGGGCGATCTCAGCGGACTCGGCGACCTCGGCGACCTCGGTGGTCTCGGCGGACTCCGGTGCTGTCCGCCCGACTTGTTTTTTGGTGCTTTCTGTTTACAGCTGTTATACTAGCAAAATCATGTCTCGCTATGTATGCCTCGTGTTGTAAAGAAGTGACTGAATATCAGATCTGCTTGTGCTTCCATTGTTTGTTGGGTTTAACCTTTGTTCCTTGGTTTTCCGCTGGTTCAACGTGAGAACTGGGTAGTTCCGAAGATATTAATTTGGCGTTTGGGCTATCTTGCTGACCATGTTGAGAAAATTTAATATGGTATCAGAGGCAGGTTCAGTTGCGTGAGCGGAAGTCAGCCAGTGTTGTTACTCAGTGATTGAGTGGTGATCAACCTGTGTTGTTGCTCGAAGCTTCTGAAAGGTTGCCAACAGGTGTTGCAATGGAAGGGAGCTTTGCAAGAGGTCTGGGCATTGAACTCTTAACGCCGACTAACTTCAAGAAGTGGAAGTCGTGTATGAAGAGTTATCTTCTTGGCGAGGAGCTGTGGGAAGTCATCGGTGGTGACGACAGGCAGGAAGTCACTGCTGCTTTCGGTACTGCTGAGCAGGTTAGGCTCTGGATAAGAATAAATGCTAAGGCGGATTTCATTCTGAAGAGAGCCGTGTCTCCGGAACTATTTGATCACATCGTTGGGTGTGAGTCGGCTGCTGATATTTGGACAACCATTGATGAGTTGTTCAATAGGAAGAATGTGGCGCGGCTTCAGTTCCTGGAGAATGAGTTGGCCAGGGCAACTCAGGGAGACCTTTCCATCTCCAAGTACTTCTTAAAGATGAAGAGCTTGTGTGCTGAGCTGTCGGCACTGGATCCTGATGAGCCTATCTCTGAGGCGAAGATGAAAAGGCACATTATCCGCGGCTTGCGGAAGGAGTATGTGGCCTTTGTCACATCTGTTCAAGGGTGGGCTACTCAGCCGTCTTTGCTGGAGCTGGAGAATCTGCTTGCCTCGCAGGAGAGCTTAGCAAGGCAGATGGCTGGAGTGAACCTGAATCAGGAAGGCAGTGAAGCTCTCTTCTCAGGCAAGAAGAAAGGATGGGAAGGGAAGAAGAAGAAGAAGGTACAGGCCGCTGGTGAGAAGGAAACTTCAACTTCATATCCACCGGAGAGGAGCAATGCTCCTAAGGACTGGAAGAAGAACTTGAAGTGCTACCGGTGTCATCAGCGAGGGCACTTCAAGCGGGACTGCAAGGTCAAACTGTAGCCTGGGCATGCTGCAGGAAAGGAGGAAGCTTGCTCGAGAAGTGAAGAAGCAGCATGGGGCGGAGCTTTTATGATGGGCACTTATGTCCGGGCCTTGTCTGCTGAGGACTTCAACGGCGAGTGGATCGTGGACTCCGGGTGTGGTCATCACCTCACCGGAGACAAATCGAAGTTCACCTCCATGCATGCTTACTCAGGTAATGAAGCTATTATCACTACTGATAATACTGTTTATGCAGTAGAGAAAGAGGGGGTCGTGTCTTTGGGTAGTGATCAGGGGCCACTCACGTTAAGGAGTGTGTATCACGTGTCGGGCATGAAGAAGAACCTCTTCTCGGTGACCAATGCGGTGGACGCTGGGTATCACGTTCTCTTTGGGCCAACAGACGTGAGGTTCCTTCGCAACGTATCAGCTGTGAAGGCTGATGTTGCTCATGTAGGGAGGAGGGTGAAGAACTTGTTCGTTCTTGCCACCAATTCCTATGTTGATAGGATGAGGGCCAATGATAGCGCTGCTATCTGGCATGAGAGGCTGAGGCATGTTGGCATGGACAAGCTGAAGGCAATGGCGAGTAGAAGTCTGGTGAAGGGGTTGTCGAAGTTGTCCTCCTTTGGTGATGCGCATGTTTGCGCGGGCTGTCAATACGGTAAGGCACATCGCCTTCCGTTTGATAAATCACAAACAAGGAGTAAGAAACCATTGGAGTATATTCATGGCGACCTGATGGGACCGACGGTTTTTGCCAGCCTTGGTGGAAGCAGATACATGCTTGTCTTGGTTGATGACTACTCAAGGTATACTTGGGTGTACTTCTTAAAGGAGAATTCGGAAGCCTTCCGTTTGTTTGTGGAATTTAAGGAGTTGGTAGAAGGCCGGCTTGGCTTGCGGATTAAGAAGCTTAGAACTGATAACGGGGGTGAATTTGTTTCCTCCGAGTTTTCTAACTTCTGCAGGAAGCACGGGATCCAACGAGAGCTTACTTGTGCTCACACTCCACAACAAATTGGGGTAGCGGAGCGGAAGATCCGTCATTTGACGGAGACCTGCAAATGCTGGCTTCATGCGAAAGATATCTCAAGGTCCTTTTGGGCGGAGGGGATGTCTTGTGCTGCTTACATCATCAACTGGATGCCACTCAGCCCTATCAACATGAAGACTCCTATTGAGCTGTTGCTGAAGGAGAAGCCGAGTGTTGGACACCTTCGGGTGTTCGGTTCAACTTGCTATGTGCATGTCCCGGATGCTTCACGGACAAAGCTGGATGCGAAGACAAGGAAGCTTGTCTTTGTTGGCTACGATGAGCGGAAGAAGGGATGGAAATGCATGGACCCTGTGACAAAGAAGTTCGTGGTGTCAAGAGAAGTTGTCTTTGACGAGCTGACGTCATATGGAGGTGGCTCGGTTGAGCTAACCGGAAGTAGCAAGGTTGATGAAGCACCGGTGGCGGCTGCTGAAGGCTTGGAAGAGGAGCTTGCTGTTTCACCAGCAGCTCCTGTTGCTTCGAACTCCGAGGCTGAGCCTTCTGGCTCAGGAAGCAGGGGGAGCACTGCTCAATGCTTGCCTCAGGTAGGAGTGGAGCCCGAAGAAGCAACGGAAGTCGTGAGCAAGGAGCCGATTCTTCGGAGATCGAAGAGGGTGGTTAAGCCACCGGCTCGGTACTGTGATGGGAATGCAGTGAGCTTTGTCTCCTGTTTCTTTGCAGGTCCTCTGGATGAGCGAGAGCCTGCAAACTTCAATGAGGCCACTGGAGTGAAGGAGTGGGAAGATGCCATGAAAGAAGAGATTGATGCTCTGAAGAAGAATGAAACCTGGGACCTTGTGCCCAAGGTTGATGGCATTACTCTGGTTACTTGCAAGTGGGTGTACAAGTTGAAGAAGAATGCTGATGGGAGCATTGATCGGTTCAAGGCTCGCCTGGTCGCTAGAGGATTCTCACAGCAGTATGGAGAAGACTATGAGGAGACATTCAGTCCAGTTGCGAAGATGACTTCAGTAAGAGTGGTGATCGCCTTGGCTGCTAGCAAGGGATGGAGGTTGTGGCAACTCGATGTGAAGAATGCCTTTCTTTACGGAGAGATTGACAAGGATATCTTCATGGATCAGCCGCTTGGTTTTGTCTCTGAAAAGCATCCGGACTATGTCTGTAAACTCAGTAAGGCTCTCTATGGGTTGAAGCAAGCTCCTAGAGCGTGGTATGGGAAGATTGCAGAGTACTTGCAATTTTGTGGATACCTTGCTTCCAACTCGGATTCAAGCTTGTTCGTCAAGAAGAAGGGGGAGCTACAAGTCTTGGTCCTGCTGTATGTGGATGACATGATCATCACAGGGAACTCAGAGGGGGAAGTAGCAAGGCTCAGGGCAGAGCTTGCTATACGCTTCGAGATGAAAGACTTGGGAGAGTTGCATCACTTTCTCGGTCTGGAAGTGGAGAGGAAGGAGTGCGGGGTTCTCATTTGCCAGAAAGGGTATGCTGATCGCATTGTGAAGCAGTTCGGCATGGGCGAAGGGAAGAAGTGCTCTACTCCACTGGAATCTGGGCTGAAGCTTCGACGGGATGAGGGAAGGGTTCTTCATGATCCCTTGGTGTTCAGGGCTCTTGTTGGGAGCTTGATCTACCTAACGATTACAAGGCTTGACATTGCTTATGTTGTTGGCCGAGTAAGTCGGTATATGGCTGAACCAAGGCAATCTCATCTAGTGGCAGCGAAGAGTATTCTGAAGTATGTCAAGGCTTCTTCTGACATGGGACTCCTCTATAGAAGGGACTCGGAGTTTGCGTTGCTCGGGTACACGGATGCTGACTATGACGGTGACTCGGATGATCGGAGGTCTACTTCAGGTTATGTGTTCACTTGCGGTTCAGCTAGCATCTCGTGGTGTAGCAAGAAGCAGGACTCGGTGTCGGTTTCAACCACGGAGGCGGAGTATAAGGCTTCGGCCTTGGCTGCTCGGGAAGCCGTTTGGTTGAGGAGGCTTATAGAGGATGTTCATGAAGAAGTGCAAGGGCCTACTTTACTCCGGGGTGACAATGAGAGTGCTCTCAAACTGGTTAATAATCCAGTGTGTCACGCTAGGACCAAGCATATATTGATCACCACTTCATCAGGGAGAAGGTGTTGGAGGGGTCTCTGCTGGTCGGGCATGTTCGGAGTGAAGATAATCTTGCAGACATCTTCACGAAGCCACTGTCGAAGGGGCCCTTTGAACGCTTGTGCAGCTTGTTGGGCTTGGTCACCACTTCCCACTTCAAGGGGGAGTGTTGAAATTTGTGAAGTGGAAGTGGTTGACGGGACAGGCCGGGCGGCCTGGGCGGACAGCATTGGCGGACTAGGCGGACTGGGCGGACTGTGATGTGCGGCCTAGTGGAAAGTCTAGTGAAAAGCCGGCTGTTCTTCTGAGCGGGTTGCACGGGTGAAGTCCGCGGACTATGCGGACTGGTGCTTTGCTCAGTGGCCGCGGTTGCAAGCTTGTGCTGATAAGCGGTTTGGCTCATGTTCACGGGAAGCTTGCGGACTGGCGTGTCCGCGGTTTGGGCTGTTGCGGACTGGGATTAGAGCTTGGCTGATGCCTTGTCGAGCTCTGGTGGTACATCAGGTGCTTTGCTGTGAAGGTTATTGGCGGACTGGTTTTGGAGTCCGGGATATGGTTGTTGCATTGGACCGGAGTGCGAGGAGCTTGCGGACTGCTGGCGGTCTGTGCTTTAGTGTTTGGCGGACGGGTGTTTGCGTCCGCCATGCTCGCACTGGCCTTTGATGGCTTTTGGACTTGGTCACACTCTGTGTCAAGATCATTGTGTCTGCCGTATCCGCCAAGTCCGCTGTGACCGAGCGGACTATTGCTATCTGCCTTTGGTCGTGGGCTTGTGACGGATTGAGGCTTGAGTCTTGCGGACTGCCTCGGGTTGGTGCGGACAGCCATTGAAGGGGGTTGCTGTCCTGCAGTGGTTGGAAGCTTTGCGGGCTGATGCCTTGTCCGCATAGCTTGGGCGGACTGGAGAGGATTCGCCAATGTTGCCTTGCTCCTGGCGGTTTTCCTTGGTATCCGGCTAAGTCCTTGCGGACTCGGCGGACGGTGTTTTGCTATCGCGCGGGCTGGGGCGGTGTCTCTATCTCTAGGGCGGTGACCACACTCCTCACCTCGCCTATAAATAGGACCCCCCTGGCAGGTCTATAGTAACTTGAGTGAACAGTAAGTTGGGTTGGGCAAGGAGCTGCGGTCTGAGTTTGTCTGTCCGCGCGGATTGTTTCAGTGCTGACGTTGGCTGTGTGCAGGTCGCGCGGGTTGCTTCAAGGAGCCAGGAGTTTGGCTTTGACTTCGGTCAAGTACTTTGAAGTGTGCGGTCTCTGCGGATTCAGCAGGAGGTCGCTCTGCGGCTTGTCAGCTCTGTTTCATCTTTGCCAGCTTCAATAACCTGTCCGCCGGCTTCAGGCGGGTAGGGGGTGTTCCTCAGTTCAGCTTCAGCAGGAGACGAATAACGGTGTGTCCGTGCGGCCTCGCGACTTCGGCGGACTCCGTGGTTATTCGGCGGATTGCAGCTTAGCTTGGGCAATCTCAGTGAACTCGGCGACCTCGGCGACCTCAGCGGTATCGGCGGACTCCGGTGCTGTCCGCCCGGCTTGTTTTTTTGGTGCTTTCTGTTTACAGCTGTTATACTAGCGAAATCATGTCTCGCTATGTATGCCTCGTGTTGTAAAGAAGTGAATGAATATCAGATCTGCTTGTGCTTCCATTGTTTGCTGGGTTTAACCATTGTTCCTTGGTTTTCCGCTGGTTCAACGTGAGAACTGGGTAGTTCCGAAGATATTAATTTGGCGTTTGGGCTATCTTGCCGACCACGTTGAGAAAATTTAATAACGCTGCCCTGATCCGTTTTTTGGAGTAAGAAATTTTCTCGGCTTCAACAATCGCGGACGTATTCACAAAACCGTTGTCAAAGGGGTCATTTGAACGGTTACGGGGACTGCTTGGGCTGGTTTCCACTTCTCACTTCAAAGGGGAGTGTTGAAATTTTTGAAGTGAAAGTGACGGCCTATGCGGACTGATGCAGCGGATTGCACGAACTGGTGTGGAGACTAGCCATGTTGGTTGGTGTTTCCGCGTCAGCTTGTTTCTAGGACGTAACCGGGCGGATAGGGTTGTTATCTGCGGGAGCTGCGGACTCATATGGAGTTCGCCAAGTCCGGCTTGTTGCGGACTCTTTTGGAGCTCGCAAGATCGACATGGTTTGCCTTGTTCTTGTTCTGGTGGTGCAGTATGGTGGTGACCATAGAGTTTGTCGGTTAGTGCGGACTGGTGTTTGAGTCGGCCGGTTTGGAGTTCGTGTCGTGGACTCTTGATGGTGTGGACATGATCTGGATTTGTACCAAGTCTGTTTGTGCTTAGTCTGGGTGTTCGCAAGCGGGCTCAGAGTGTGCGGACTGGAGCAGTGCTCGCAGGTTGCTGCAGACTGGTGGCGGTATCTGCAGTGTCCGCGGGTGTGGCAGACTGGTCCTGGTTCTGACCTTAGACGGTTTACAAGGCAGATAGGCTTTCTGTCTGGCCTTGCTGGTGCGACCTTGGCGGACTAGCCTATTCGGCCTTGTCATGTGAGACCTTGGCGGACAGGTTTTTTGTCCACACTATGCTGATAGGTCTTGTGCTAGCTGCGGGAAGGGTGGTGATCATATCGATTAGGGCGGTGACCACACTACTCTCTGTGCATATAAATAGGACCATCTGTCACATCATAATCACAAACGATTGAACAGTAAGTGATCTCGGGTTGTTGCTGCAGATATTTTTTTGGATCCACACTGCCTGAGAAGTTAACCGGTTTTGCTGTTGCAGAATATGTGGCTAGCGCTGAGAAGCCAAAGATTTGGTTCTGACTTGCGTCAGGGATCAGTATGGGTAGTTGCAGATACAATTGTCGGTTAGCAGCAGGTCGCGGTTTGCGACCAAACGGTCTTCTCTTTGACAATCTTTCTCAGTTCAATAAGGTTGTCCGCTTCTGGCGGTCTGTCTGTTCAGTTTGGCAGCAGCTGTTTGCGTTTATCTGACGCCTAGGTGACCTCACGGTTAGGCGGCTTGCAGATTGCAAACAAAGTTCTTCAGCTTTGAATAACGGGGTGTTCGCGCGGTTAGGTTGCAGTCTGACGACTTGACGGCTTCAGCGGACTCCTTAGTTCAGTTTGACAGAGTAGGCGGTTACTAGTTCTATTCGCCCAGACCGCTTTTGACTTTAGTAAGATCATAACAGCTAGATCACGAGAGAACTAAATGAAAACAAAACGGATCTGGATTTGATTAGTATCCGGATCTGAACCTACGCCTTGACATTAGTAAGATAAATTATTGACCCACCTAGACTGTTTTTAATTTTTTATATACCACTTCTGAAACTGGCCCGCTCTTGTTTCTCATAAACAATTTGGTGTCGTGTTCGTCGATGTAGACATAAGATTTTAGTTCCTCATGCTGAACTTCTCTAGGATCTTTCAGTATATGTTTCCTGATTAATAAAACACGACAAAAAACTCTTTTATTTTAAAGTAATCAGAAGCATTACTAATGATATAATTTTTTTTTGGATTTGGGATCATGCTTATTTTTAGGGTGCTAATATCAACACCGCATTTTTGAATAGTCGTACCACACTTTTTATTAATTTTTTTTACGTATTTTGGAAATACGTCTTGTAGATGCATTTTTAGGAAAAGTGTTCAACACGAAAGTTGTAGATCTTGCTTTCGTGTTGAACACTTTTCATAAAAATACATGTACTAAAGCGTATTTTCAAAAGGCGCAAAACATGAACGTATTTCCAAAGTACGTCTTGTACATGCATTTTTAAGAAAAGTGTTCAACATAAAATTTGTAGATCTCGACGAGATCTATAACTTTTGTGTTAAACACTTTTTCTAAAAATGTATGTACAAGATATTTTCCAAAAGGCGCAAAAAATAAAGAGAAAACATCGACTGGCCAGAACTGCAGTGGAGATACAAACGCCATTTTTTATTGTCAGAAATAATGTGTCATGTAAAACACAATCAAAACTATAGGATGAGATAAATTCACGAACTTCCATGTCTATACCTCCACCCGAATTATCAGGAGGGCACTCCTGTCATTTCGGCAAAAATGGTGATCCAGGAAATTGAAATGGGCGACATCATTCGCCGGCACAAATCACTTCCCACCGCAATTACCACTATGATCCTCCAGAAAACTATAAATTGACGCACTTGTCTTCATTTAAGAACAAGCAACTATAGATGCAAGAAATAACTTTGAGCTTTTTCGGTGAGATCGTGAACTTAGGCTGATTCTCTGCTCATGAATTCTCTCTGTTTTTCTCTTTGCGCTAAGGCTTCGGCGCATTCCAAGTCATGTCAACCACCTCTGCGAGAACGCTCCCTCCATAAGCTTTCTGGACTTTTTTTCCGCAGGAACGCTCCCACGCAGGTTCCGTGAGCTCATTAACATCTCAAAACCGCAGCGCGTCCATCGAAACTTCGAGGACTTAACCGTTTTTTCTCATTTTCTGCACCTGTAACGGAGTAGCGGCCTGTCGCCCTCCGAGATCAAATCAAAATCCGTAAAACTCAGAGAAGTTATTCGATTTTGGCTCGGCACAGTTCCTGCCACGTGGTTTTTCACCCTTTTGGGGTTTTCCAAGTAAAAAATCATCTCTTGTCATTTGTTGCTGCTCATTTTGACTATTTTGCGTGCACGGTACGGTTTCAAGTTAAGACGATCTGATTCCTCCGGACCAGGAAAAGATCGGACGACCTGCAACTGTACTCATTACATCTGCCCAGAAAATCTTTAGTAGCCCAACATGAATTTTCATGCATCTAGCACGCTTATTCAGAGTTTTGTTTATCCCTTTAGGTATACCACTTTGTTCTTATTGTCCCGCCTTTGCCATCCGTATTCCATTTGTTACTGTTGAATTTTCTCAAAGTGGTCAGCAAGATAGCCTAAAGCCAAATTAATATTCTCAGAACTATCCAATTAACACCTTAATCATGCGGAAGTCCAAAGAGCAAGCTTAACACCAAATGCAAATGGAAGATTCTTTACAAGGCGACGTATACATAGCGAGACATGATTTCGCTAGTACACAAGCTAACACAGAAAGCACAAAATAAGTCGGGCGGACATCACTGGAAACCTCCAAGACCGCCTAATCCGCCAAGGTCGCCGAAGCCGCCCGAGCTGAAGCTGCTACACGCCGAATAGACACTGAGTCCACCTAGACCGCGAGATCGCGCGGACACACCGTTATTCGGTGACTGCTGATGAACTAAAGAACAGACCGCCTACCTGCCTGAGACCAGCGGACAGGTTATTGGAACTTGGAGAAGCTGAAGTAGAGAACTGATAAGCCACAGAAGCGACCTGCTGAGACCGCAGAGACCGCACACTTCACAGAACTTGGTCGAAGTCAAAGCCAAACTTCAGGCTCCTTGAAGCTAGTCGCGCGACCTGCACACAACAAACCGTCAACTCTACTCAACCCGCGCGGACAGAAAAAATCAGACCGCAGCAATAGCCCAAGCCCCACTTACTGTTCACTCAGTTACTGTAGACGTGTCGGGGGGGTCTATTTATAGGCGAGGTGAGAAGTGTGGTCACCACCCTAAGGAATAGACTCACCACCCCAGCCCGCGCACTAGAAAAACACTCGTCCGCTGAGTCCGCAAGGACTTAGCCGGATTCCAAGAGAAACCGCCAGGAGCAATGACAATGTTCACCATTAGGCGAACTCGCACCAGTCCGCCCATGCTATGCGGACAAGGCACCAGCCCACATAGCCCGCAAACACCACACAAGGACAGCTACCTATATTGCGACAGTCCGCATATAATATGCAGACAAGGAGGCAGTCTGCACAGCTCGATACCAAAGCCACCATCCGCCACGAGTCCACGACCAACAGGCAGTCCGCTCGGTCAACAGCGGACTCGGCGGATACCGTGTACACACTGTACTTGTCACTAAATGTGACCAAGTCCAGAAAACCACCAAGAGCAAGCGCGAGCTCGGCGGACAAGGCCCAGTCCACCTGCTCCAAGGCAGATCGCCAATCACACCACGAGAAGGCAGAGCTCGCAAGCCCTACTCGCACAACTGCCAAGACAATGGCCAACTGCCGGACTTTGACACCAGTCCGCACAGTCCTCCACAGCAGCTAATGCCCGCTGCACCACCAGAGCACGGCGAAGGCCACAGCCGAACTCCAGGCCAGTCCGCAACAGCGAACACAGCGGACTCCACCCGTCCGCAAAGCCTCCCGCGGATGAAACTCCCAATCTGCCGGTTAACACAAGCTTGCAAAACTACAAGGTCGCAGATCAACTAAGCACTGTCAACAGCCTGCAAACCGCAGTCCGCTCAGTCCGCTTCACTAGAAGCTCATCCTCCTTGGCCATAGGCCAGCCAGGCGGCACAGCAGACCGCGCAGGCCACACACCAGGCCGCACAGGCTGCTCCTCAAGAACAACCAAGGCATGACACCCAGGCCGCAACCAGCAGTCCGCCCAGGCCGCGAACTCATACCGCTCAGGCCGCACAGTCCGCCCAGCCTGCCCATCACCCACTTGCACTTCACAAATTTCAACAGTTACACATAATCCCGTGAACTCCTTGCTATCAAATTCTTCTCCATTGTCCAATCGTATACAATTAATTTTTAAATCAGTCCTATTTTCAACTTCAACTTTCCACCATTTTAAATTTTGCAAATACCTAAGATTTACCTATAAAAAAAACCCCATACCATCCTAGTGGAATCGTCCATGAATGTGGCATGGTAGCGTGAGCCTTCAAAGGATTGTATGGGGCTAACTCATATACATCTAAATGCACAAACTCCATTTTTTTCATTTTTAAAGTTGTTTGCTAACTTCTGAGAAATTGACTCTTGTTTGTTTGCCCAAGATACAATCCTCACACACACCGACATCAAAAGTCTTCAAGTCAGGGAGTTGTCCCTTCGATGCAAGCAACTTCATGCATTTCTTGCTCATGTGTCTCAGCCACTGATGCCATAATTTAGAATCACTATCACAATTTGTTATGTTATTGTGTCATGACTATGTGTAGTCATGTTCAATGTACTCATCTTTCTGCCTTTTGCTATCACTATGGCACCCATTGAGATCTTCCACTAACCTCCTCAGAGTACTATCATGTATCTCTGTTGTCTAGTTGATGTATGGGGATTAAGTTTCTCTTCAGGTCAAGTACATATCTAACATCATACAGCTTTCAATGAGTTCCATACATTTGTTGTCTGTATATGAACATCCTCCTTCCTCATAATATTTAGATACTCGTCATTAACAAGATGACCCTTTGCAAACTTTTTTTAGGCAAAGTTGTCCAATCGGTTGAGTGAAATTAAGCGCTAGAGTCTAGAATCCAAGACTTGATGGAACCATCTATCGCCGAGTGATAGCGCAGTCACCGGGCGACAACGCTCAATCGTCTTCCTGGTTCTGTTGTCGCCGCGTCTGCACTCCTGAGGCCGATCCCGTCTGGATCAACCACCTGCTGTCGCCGCCGTCTCTTCAGAACCTGCTGCCGTCGTCGGCCGCCGGGATGAGGCCCGGCCGGTGTTGCTCCGGCGAGTACCTCCGCGGTAGAGCTCGACCCGACCCCCCCCCCCCCCTCCTCCAAGGCAAAAGCCGAATCCAGGTGAAGTTGTTAGCATCAAGTTTGGAATGAAACAACTTACCAGATCCGAGATCAGCAACCAAGATCATCAACGAAACACAACATGCTTGCTTTGACAAAAGAAATCGGAATAATCAGAACTTTCAGACAAATGCTGAACTGAATCACCTATTGTTGAACTAAGGCCGAACTAAATCGTCTTTATTCTCATTTCCCCCACAGTTTTGATTAGACGGTCTTTTGACATTCCTTTCGTCAATGAATCAGCCAGGTTATCCTTTGAACGTACATCGATAAAAGTGATAATTACTTGTTCTTTCAGATAATTCAACAAGGCATGTCTCAGTCGTACATGTCTCCTCTTAGTATTATAGAGGGTATTTTTAACGACTTGAACTGCTGCTTGATTATCACAATACAAGCTCAATAAGTTGACTTGTAACTTAGACAAGTGAATGTCTAGAATCAAATTCCTGATCCAATCTGTCTATTCACCGGCCAAGGCTAAGGCAAACAACTTGGCTTCCATAGACGACAATGCTATACAGGTCTGTCTTTTGGATTTCCAAGTAATAGCAGCTCCACCCAAAGTGAATATATATCCACTGGTGGACTTGCTGTTCCCGACTTCTGAACACCATGACGCATCAGAATGTCCGTCCACAGAAATTTGGTAACCAGTGTAGCACAGAGCATGATCTTTAGTACCTTTCAGGTACCTCAACAGCCTATCTAGGGCTTCCCAATGCTCTTTGCCTGGATTACTGGTAAAACGACTCATCATGCTAACCGAAAAAGCAATGTCTGGTCTAGTACAACTTGTGGCATACATGAGACTACCAATTATCTTGGAATATTTAACTTGATCAATGTTGGTCTCTACGTTAGGACTCAACTTCACATTATGATCAAATGGCGTCTCAATCGGCCTACAGTTATCATATCCCCAGGTAGAAAGAAGTTGCTCAATGTAATGAGCCTGACTAAGAGTAACTCGACCCTTGTCAACTCTAACCTTCATACCTAACAGGGTATCCACAGGACCAAGGTCCTTCATGTCAAAAACTTCTGCCAGAGTGGATTTAATATCCCTAACTGCAGCAAGATTAAACCCCAAAATCAACATGTCATCTACATATAAGTATATGATAACTGTTTGATTCGACAATGAGCGGTGATAAAGGCATTTGTCTGAGAGACTGGACTGAAATCCGAAGCTCTTTACCACCTGGTCAAACTTCATGTGCCACATCTTAGGCGCTTGTTTAAGCCCATAGATTGATTTATCCAATTTGCACACTTTATCTTTTAGATCTTTCTGCACATAACCTTCAGATTGTGTCATGTAGATCTCTTCATCAAGCTCTCCGTTTAAGAAGGCTGTTTTCACATCCATCTGATGAACTATAAAGTTCTCGATAGATGCTAAGGCTAGAAGAATCCTGATAGTCGATAAGTGACACACAAGTGAATAAACATCAAAGTAGTTTATTCCCCCCTGTTGTTTATAACATTTAGCTACGAGACGTGCTTTATACCTGGCTATAGACCCATCACTATGTAGTTTTTTCTTCAACACCCACTTGCATCCTAGGACTTTAGCGTCTTTCAGCAAGTCGACTAGATGTCAAGTATTGTTATGTAACAGAGAGTCCATCTCATTATCAATGGCTTCTGCCTACATCAACGAATCTCTAGATCTCATTTCCTCCTGATAGGAGAATGGATCATCCTCTAAGTGGTAGGTGATGAAATTCTCACCAAAGTTCTTAGGGATTCTCCCTCTTGTATATGCTCAAAGTGGAACAGTTTCCACCTCTAGAGGTTGGGGAGCAGTGTCAGAAGGGTCAGCTACAGGTTCTACGATAGATTCTGAAATCATATCATTAGACCCGGAAACAGACAAACCATGATTCTTGACAAATTTATTTTCAAAGAATATGACATCTCTAGACTCTATCACGATATTCGTGGATAGATCGAGAAATCTGTCGGCTGCACTATCTTCTGCACTACCTAAATAGATGCATGTGGTCGTCCTAGGTCCCACCTTATGCCTTTTAAGGTCTTGTAAACGCACATATGCGATACAGAACCAAGTCTTTAGAGTATCATATCTACAAGGATGACCGTGTCATAGCTCATACGGGGTAGCAGTGAGCTGAGAATGAGGCACTCTATTCAGAATGTGATTTGCAGCACGAACTGCTTCTCCCAAAAAAGAATGAGACATGCCAGCTGTTAGGAGCATAGAGTTCAACATTTCTGTTAAAGTTCTATCCTTACGCTCGGCAACACCATTAGACTGGGGTGAGTAAGGAGTTGTAGTTTCAAGGATTATTCCCTCAGAGGCACAGAATTCCTTGAACCCAGTAATAGTATATTATCCTCCTCGATCACTTCTAAATCTCTTAATTTTCAGGTTCAACTGATTTTCTACACGAGACTTAAAGGTCTTAAACGTCTCAAAGGCTTCGTCTTTTGATTTTAATAGATACACATGACAATATCTCGAAAAAATCGTCTATGAATGTAATCAGATACTTCATTCCTCCTCTAGTAACGTGGCTACGAAAATCACAGAGGTCTGAATGTATCAACTCAAGAAGTTTCGTGCTCCTAGAAACTGATTTGAATGGCTTTCTAGTGATTTTGGTTTGAGCACACACCTCGCACTTGTCAAATCGAATCTATAGATCTAAGGGAATGTTATGACTCTTCGCTAGATCTAGCATTTTCCTATAGTTCATATGTCCAAGTCTGTTATGTAACAACTTATGATCAATAAGGTTCGAACTTATTTGGTTAATGTTATCGTTGTTTAAGCTAAGTCTATACATTCCGTTAATCAGATACGCACACCTAAAATAATGTGAATTTACCGTTAAGGTCATTCTACCGTTTTGAGTTGTGAAGGACATCCCAGCCTTATCTAACAGACTCATAGAAATCAAATTTTTCGTTAAAGATGACACTACTTTAACATTATGCAGAAAAAGAGTTTTACCTGATGAGAGGACCAACTCGGTTGTCCCAGCATGGGTCACCTCGGTCTCTCCTCCATTGCAGTTCTCCACCTTCTCTTGGACCATCTTGACCTCAGCAAGTAACCCTGTCATTCGTCACATGACAGGTAGCACCGCTATCAAGCCACCACTCAGAGGACGAACTGCGGTGACTGCTCCCAATCATAGCCACGAAGGACTTGGGATCTGAGGCATCAACCAACATGTTCGCCACATTTTGCGGGGCATCCTCCTTTTTATTTTTAGGAGCCTTGCACTCAGCCGCCCAGTGTCCTCACTTGCCGCAGTTGTGGCACTTGCCCCTCTTCTTTTTGAAAGAGGGCTTTTTAGGCGGCAACTGTGTAGAGGCTTCACCTTTGGGTGCTGGTGGCTTCCTTCGAGCCTTGCTGGGTCGAGAAACGAAGTTAACAGCCTGTGAGGACTGATTAACTTGTTCCAAGCTCTTACCAGCTGTGTTTTGATGCTTTATATAAATGAACCTTTTGAGTTCATCCAATGCGATCTTTTCCTTCAGTCTGTGCATTTCAGTCTTGAAGGTCAACCACTCAGGAGGTAGCTTGCTAAGTATCAGACACACAAAGAGATTATCAGAGATGTCAGACTTATCGTCCGCCAACTTGAGACGCAGACTCTCCAGTTCAATTATTTGAGAGGTGATTGACGAGTTCAAATTGAATTTTGAAGTGAAGAGTCTCTTCCCAAGGAGAGTCCTCGACAACCCCTCTTCCTTCTGGAAGTGCGCATTCAAGCGATCTCAAATCTCCTTTGCAGTCTTATGACTGATGAAGGTCAGGGCGAGTCTAGGGTTCAGTGAATTTAAGAGATAGTCCATGTAGAAGTCTTCGTCTTTTCTCCACTGAAGTTCGTTCACGTCCTCTTCGGTAGTGGCAAAGTCACTCAGGACCGTGTAGAAAATCTCATGTTCCTTCATACCAATTTTGACGTGCAGCTTCCAAGCGTGGAAGTCAGAGAGATCAAATGACTGAAGCTTGACAAAGTCGTAGGAGGAAACCTTCGACATCTCGCTAAAGCTAGAACAGTAAAAACCAGAAAGAAGTCACCTGATCCGCGCGTAGACGACCCAGTGTCTTCAGATCCAATCCAGAAATATAGTAGTTTGCTCCTTCTTTCCGGCAGACCACAGTCGCCAAAGGAAAACGAACCAATCAACGTGATCTTAACAGTCAATTGATCTTGGGAACAAATGGAGATCCAAAGCACAAGAGGGATGTACTCCTTCCCCACGATCAGCAATCAGCAAACAGAAATCCCAGCACGGAGTTTTGCAGGTCTTAGCCTTGGTCTTCCTTTAGAACTTGAGAGAATATCCTTCTCTTAGATCCACATCATAATCTCCAGCCAGGAAGACAAGAAGAAAAACCAGGAAGAAATCCCTCTCTGCTGCAGAGGAGGACGGATCTGCAACTACCGGCCAAAAGGACACATACGGCGAGATCCTCCTAAACGACTGGATCTGGATTCGGCTTGAACACAGCAAAAGTCGCCGATCTGAACGATGGGAGAAGATGCGAGGTCGATCTCCACTCATGCGATCCTGATTCGCGATCGGCTTGCAGCAAACCGTCGCAAGGACGGTGACGACGAGCAGGACCAAATCTCGCACAAGAACGACAGTTTCCTCTTCCCTACCGAGAGAGGACACAACGGCTTAAGCGCGATGGAAGCGGCGCTCGGGATTTCGCGACGAAGAGCGGCGGAATCGGGAAATCGCTCGCGATGCTTGTAGCGTCGGCGAAATCGTTGATTGATGAACAGGAAATCGCCGAATGACTGGAGCAGCGGAGCGGATTCGCGAACGGTAGACGGCGGAATCGCGAAATCGCAGAGCACGGGAGCGGAAACCCTAGCCGGATACTTTGAGAATGATAAGGGTTAGAGCGCTCAAAGTATTCTAACATACCCTATCTAAGTATGAAATATGATATATATAGTACTTCCAGCTTATGGTCAAACCCTAGAATGACACGAAACTTGTTAACCTATTCGAGTCGGTCTCAACACGTGCGGACATATTATTAAATAAACCTAACAATTCCAATGTTTTTCTTAATAAAATGGTAATTGCAAATACATATTTTTAGTTAAAATATGCAATACAATTATTATACTTGAATGAAAATTTTAATTTATTGAGTTTTTTTAATTAATAAATTAAAATAAATCGTTTTTCAGTGTCACATCACAGGTAACCGTTAAATACCCAACGGAAGTTACTTCAAATATAGGAAAATAAATGAAGGAGCTGTTTCAAATTAAAGCAAAGTAATTTGCTTTTCAAAAATTACAGGCCAGTGTGGATGTGCCTTAGAACATGCATGACTTGGGCATAATTAGAAGAAACTTTATCTTTTCCTCTTTTTCTTATCAACTCTTCCTCCATCTATTGATATTTGACTATGGTTTTTTTGACTACATGCTATGAGTAGGGCTGCAAACAGCGTTTTTCCATCCGAATGGGGATAGCTAGCTGTTTTTTGCCATTGGAGGAGGTCAGCTGCGTTCGAAGCCTTTGGTCTTAACATAATCCGACATGACTAAAGAATTCACTCGCAGTTCTATTTTTTTATGAAGGGACGAGCGGATATTAAGGTTTTTTGTTGAGTGTGTCATATGAAATGCATGGTGATGTCCGAGCGTGTGTTGTGACTCGCTAAAATGGACAGTTTAGTCTCACACCGCTTAGCGTGTTCGTTGGTTTTGACTGTATAAGCGGGGTGGTCACTCCTCCCCGAACCGCGTGATTTTGGGGAGTGATTCCACAATGTTTTACATTGTATCAGAGCAGGGGGGCACGTGGCGAGGGGCGGTATTGAGTGCGCCACGTGGAATGGACGGTGATGTCTGAGCGTGTGTTGCGGCTCGCTAAAAGGGGGAGTTTAGTCCCACACCGCCTAGCGTGCTCGTTGGTCTTGGGTTTATAAGTGGGTGGTCACTCCTCCCCTAATTGCGTGATTTTGGAGAGGGATGTCACAATGCATTACACTTTGTTTGGCGTGATGGTCTTGAATACGGTGGTTATGAACCGTCGTTCGTGAATGTCCTACCTCACTTAAGGAACTTCATCCACTTTGTTTGGCATGATGTTTAAAACTACTTTTTTTTCTTAGTGACAATCATAATCGTTGTAATGGACAAGACTGTTAAAATTGTTGAATTTGGGAGTGTAGTGGTGGTGGGTGGTCTGATTTGGGTAGACAGCACCGTCGCGGCCTGGCGGATTGAATTCGGTGGTTAGCCTGGTTAACTTCTTCTCTTCTTCTCTCTTGCGGTCTGGTTCAGCAAGCACCCTGGTGAAGAAATCAGGTAGTTAGCCTTGTCTAACCCTGGTTGTTGCGGTCTGGATTGTGAGACCGCACAGTCCGCTGAAACTTCAGGTACTCTGGCTCGCATCAAGGCAGGTGGTTAGCGCGGTCTGCGGCGGCTAACCACGCAGCTTGTTGAAGCCTTCTCGGGCGGGATGTTTGCCAGAGTTCATTCGTTATGGACTTGGTCATGGCATTATGACAAGTCCAGGGTTGTTGCCTAGTTCAAGATTTCTGCTTGCTTGTGTGATCTGCTCTGGTGTTTGCGTAGTTCACAGTATTTGTGTGATCTGTATGCGGAGTTTGCAGATTGGCGCGGTCTGGTGGTGGTATCTGATAGTCCTTCATTGGTGCAGACTTGGCTCAGAACGCATGATTGATTGTCACAATTCCACGCAGACTGAGTTGTTGTCTGCTCGCTATGAGAAATGGTGGTGCTTTCTGCGTAAGCGATTAAGTTGTTTTTTTGCACGCGGACAGAGTGGTGCGTCCACACTTCTTTGTTGACAGTTCCTTAACAGTGGTGAATTGATGCTTGTATTCGCACTTGTGCGGATACGTGGTTCTAGCTGCATGGTTGACGGGCGGTTATCCTATCATTATGGGTGGTGATGATACTCCTCCTCACGCCTATAAATAAGAGTTCTCATCACGTCATAAATATCGAGAACAGTGAAAAGTCAACTTGCGTTTAGATCCCGCGGTTACGTTTTTTAATCGGCGCGACTAAGTGAAGCTGGATGTGCAAGCAGTGCGGCTAGCATCAGGCGGCTAGGCAACTAGTGGAAGCTTGGTCTGGAACAGTTCGCGGTTCACTGTCAACGATTTACAGCAGGTCGTAGTCCATGACTTGATGTGACTTTGCTCGGGGTTGCGGATAGAGTTTAGAGTTCACTTGACTCATCAGCGGGTTCTGTTTCTTAATCATCAACATTCAATAACAGGTAGTTTGTACTGCTAATTGCGGGTAGGCGTCTTGGTCAGTTTCGGCAGACAAGACTTATGACTTGAGCAGTTTGTACGGTTACAGTTATCTGTCTGCACAGTTTCTTCTTTGCCTACAATTTGTTTCTGCTTTCCTTGGGTACAATGACGAAATCATGTCTCGTAATGTATGTCTTGCTTTATAAATCAGATTGAATTCTAGTTTATGACTTGTGCTTCTATTGTGCTAGTTACTACTTGACTTCTGGTGTGACTGAGTGTTCATGTGACCTTTTTCTCAGCTTCCTCCATAAATTTTGACATGGTATCATAGGTGTGTTGAGGAGCAAGCAGTGATTCAACCTTGTAGGTGTGCCTTCCTCGTTGAAGTTAGGTTAATCAGGAGACAATAATGGAGGCTGGTTATGCAAGAGATCTTGGAATCGAACTCTTGACGCAGACCACCTTTAAGAAGTGGATTTCTTACTTGTAGAGTTATCTGATTGGTGAGGACCTTTGGGAAGTCATCAGTGGAGACGATGGGCAAGAAGTGGTTGTTGCCACCGGGAATGCTGAGGCAGTGGGAGCTTGGAGGAAGGTGAATGCAAAGGCAGAGTTCACTCTCAAGTGATTAATCTCACTGGAGTTGTTCGATCACATCATAGGGTGTCGATCAGTGACTGAAATCTGTATGGCCTTAGAAGACTTGTTCAACAAGAAGAACGTAGTTCGACTATAGTTCTTGGAGAATGAGTTGGTAAAGGCCACTCCGGGAGACTTGTCGTTGTCATCATTTTTATTGAAGATGAAGAATATTTGATCTGATATTTCGGCGTTGGACCCGGAGGAGCCTATTTTAGAGGCAAAGCTGAAGAGACACATCATCCGCAGTTTGCAGAACGAGTATGTGGCCTTTGTTACTTCTGTGCAAGGCTGGGCCAATCAGTATTCTTTGCTCGAGCTGAACAATCTGTTGACTTTGTAGGAGAGCTTGGCAAAGCAGATGGCTAGACTGTCGATCTCTTGAGGAGATGACGAGGCTCTCTTCTCTGTCAAGAAGAAGAGATAAGACATGAAGAAGGCACTTGCTAGCGATGGTTCATCTTTTTCATCACAGGAAGAAAGGTGCAAGACTCCTAAGCATGATGACGGGAAGAAGTGGGGCGGACCTCTGTGTTACATGTGTAATAAGCTTAGTCACATCCACAAGAACTGCAGAGTGAATCTTCAGCCAGGGCATACTGCAGGGAAAGAGGAGGCTGAGTCCAAAGCTGAGGAAGGAGGATGGGGGAGTGCATTCATGATGGGCACTTGTGTTCGTGCACATTCCTCCATCAATTATTAGGAGGATTGGATTGTGGACTCAGGGTGTGGTCATCACATCACCTGAGACGAGTCTAAATTCTCCTCTTTACAGGACTATAAAGGTAACGATGCCATTATTACTGCTGATTATATTGTACATGCAGTAGAGAATTAAGGGACAATTTCTTATGCAGTGATCGGGGGCCACTCACCTTGATAAGTATGTATCACGTGTCGGGAATGAAGAAAAACCTTTTCTCGGTGACTAACGTTGTTGACGTTGAGTATCACATTTTGTTTGGCCCAATAGAAGTGAAGTTTCTCTACAATGTATCAGCTATAAAAGCTGACGTCACTCATGTCAGACGTAGAGTGAAGGACTTGTTCGTGTTGACGACAAGCTCCTATATTGTTAAGATGATGACGAATGACAACATTGTTATCTGGCATGAAAGGTTGTGGCATGTTGAGATGGATAAGCTAAAGGCTATGATGGTAAGAGGCTTGGTGCATGACCTGCTTAGTATTTCATCCTTCGGAGACGGTCATGTCTGAGTGGGATGTCAGTATGGAAATGCGCATTGCCTTCCATTTGATAAGTCACAGACCAAATGCAAGGCACCGTTGGAGTGCATCCGCGATGATCTGACTGGACCAACAGTTACCCCTAGTCTTGACGAAAGCAAGTATATGTTTGTTCTTATTGATGACTTTTCTAGCTAGATATACTTGGGTATACTTCATTAAGGAAAAGTTAGAGGCGTTCGTAAAGTCTGTGGAGTTCAAGGAGATCATGGAGGGCTGGCTCGGTCTGTGGATTAAGAAGTTGAGAACTGACAATGGAGGAGGCTTTAACTAAAGCGAGTTCTCTAACTTCTACAAAAAGTTTGGAATATGAAGGGAGATCTAGTGTGCGCATACTCCACAAAAAAATGAAGTTGCAGAGCGGAAGATGTTGGGTACATTGGTCAAATGTACCTGATTTGAAGAAGCCTCACCTAACTCAATGATATACATCAGAATGTATTTGATGTTTGTTTGAGTTACTTGTGCAGGTTAGGTATACACTGGACTGAAGCTGAAAATTTCTAAGTCCATGTGTCGACACCCAGAGGCAAAGTGTCGACACTTGAGAAAGCTTGTGTCGACACCCAGACATGCAGTGTCGACACTTGGAGTCATTGTGTCGACACCTGGGAAGAAGAGTCGACACCTAGTCAGAAAGTGTCGACACTTGGAGCTGTGTCGACACTCAGTGTAGAAGAATGCAGAAAAGCTGTGTCGACACTTAGCAGAAGTGTCGACACCCAGAAGAGCTGTGTCTACATCAGAAAGTGTCGACACTTGAAGTGAGTGTCGACACTCAGCAAAAGTCTACAGATTCTAAGTACAAGTGTCGACACTCAACACAGTGTGTCGACACTATGCAGAAGACTCAGCACTGGAAGTAAGTGTCGACACTCAACACAATGTGTCGACACTTAGCTAAAGACTCAGTATTTGTAGAATGTGTCGACACTCAGCACAATGTGTCGACACACAATCAGAAGAGTCAACACTTGAAGAAAGTGTCGACACTCAGCACAAAGTGTCGACACTTAGTTGAAGACTCTACACTTGAAGAAAGTGTCGACACAAGGAGCTGTGTCGACACTTAGCAAAGAACAGAAAAGTTGTAAAATATTCTAAGTATAAGTGTCGACACTAAGGGAATGTGTCGACACTCAGCTGAAGAATCAAGAATGAAGACTTGTGTCGACACCAAGAATCAGTGTCGACACTTGACAGTTTCAACACATGAAGATGTGTCGACACAAAGGAGATGTGTCGACACTTAGAAGAATACAGATAAAGAATGAAGTATAAGTACTTGTGTCGACACTCAATTTCAGTGTCGACACATGCAGAAGAAACTGTGTCGAGACATACAAGGAATTGTGTCGACACCTTGTAGACTTGTGTCGACACTTACACAACATGTGTCGACACTTGGTCTATAAGTGTCGACACTTAAGAACAGAAAGTCTCGACACTAACTGACAGTTAGAGAATTTCAAGAAGTAACTGGTTGACATGACAGCTGCCAATCCAGCCGGTCTATAACAACTGTCAGAGAAGTCAAAAGTCTGTTATAAACCGGATCAGCCGGTTACCATGAAGGAAGCCTATAAATAGGCACTCATAGTTTACAGAAGAAGAAAGAAGGTTGTTCATTATCATTACATGTTGTGAGAATAACTGAAGGGGTTGATCAGATTAAATCAAGAAGTGATACATAGAGGATCAACACAAGAAGATCAGGCAGTCCAACTGCAGATCTAAGTAGTTGGAGAGAGAGAGCTCCAACCAAGGATTCAGTCTTTGGAACTAAGGCTGAGAAGAACAATTCAGAGTCATCTGGATTTCAAGAAGCAGAGATCAAGGATCAACTGCAGAAGATTCAGACTAATTCAGTTCTACTCAAGAAGCTTTGAAGAAAGCTAAGTCAGTTTGGATCAAGCTGAGTTCTTCCAAGAACTCTTCAAAAAACTCTCAACTCCTCTCATCCTTTCTGAGTTGTAGAGTTAGCATTTGTAATTTCTATTTTAAACTTGTAAGATCCATTGGATCTGAGTGATTGTAAGCCTATTTTATAAAGGCTGAGGGTAGGGCTTGGTGCCTGAGTGTAGGAGTTGAAGAACTCTGAGTGTAGGCCTTTGATTGGCTGAGTGTAGGCCTGGGTGGCTGAGTGTAAGCCTTTTGGCTGAGTGTAAGGCTTTGGGCCTGAGGTAGGAACCTTGTTGGGTTCTGAGCTAGTGGAGAAGTTTGGCCGAATCTAGTACACTGCTAGATAGGCGAAGGGGGAAAGTGGATGTACCCAAAGATTGGGGAACCACTATAAAATTAGTGTGTCTGCTGTGCTGTGCTGTGTTGTGGATTTACTGTGTGATTTCTATAATTGCTGTTAACTGTAATAATCTGTGAAAAACTGTTGTGCTGCCAAACAAAAGTTAAAAAGGTTTAGGTCACCTATTCACCCCCCCCCCCCTCTAGGTGTTTAGGTACCATATCTTTCAAGTGGTATCAGAGGGAGGTTCCTCAAAATAAGGACTAACTGTCTGAGGAGATCCAGTTTGGCAGATTCAGTATAAGTCAGGAAACAGGAAACAGTTTCAAGAAAATCAAGAACATGGGTTCTTCAGAGAATCATAAGGAGTTGGGTTCAATGAAACTACCTATATGCAGAAAAGAGATCTTTGGGATCTGGAAAGAGAGGGTTAGGCTTTTTATGGAAGCCTCTGACCCTAGGATATACATCACAGTCAAAGAAGGGCCATATGTGCCCATGAAAATTTCAGTATTGGATGCAAATCAGAGGACTCCAAAGGATTTCTCTGAAATGACCAAGGATGAGATTGTCCTAGCAACTATGGACAAAAGGGCACAGAACATCATAGTTAGTGCAATTGATGATGCCACCTTCCAGAACCTTATTCACTGTAAAACTGCAAAAGAAATGTGGGACACCCTCATTGTCTATATGGAAGGTTCTGAAGAAGTAAGGCAAGATAGGAAGTCCTTGCTTAATCAAGAATATGAGAGCTTTAGGCAAGGAAGAGGAGATAGCATCACTGAATGCTACAAGAAATTTTATAGAATTGTAAATGAACTCATGTCATATGGAAGAGAGTTCACAAACTATGAGTTGAATGACAAATTCTTAAGGTCCCTAACCAAAGACTGGGACACCAAGATTTGTGCCATCAGAGAAATGGCAAAGTTGGGAGAAATTCCTCCTCCCACACTTTTGGCAAATTGTTATCTTATGAGATGCAATTGTCAGTAAGAAAAGAAGAAGAAAAGTCAACAAGGACTGAATACAGAGAAAAGACTGTTGCCTTTAAGTCAGATGTACCCAGAAAGAGCAGGACCAAGTCATCAACTCCTCCTCCTGAGGTAGTTGAATCAGAATCTGAAGAGTCTGAAAGTATAAAATCTACAAGCAGTGAAAGTGATGAAGACTTTGCTGCATTCACCAGACATTTTCAGAAGTTCCTTAGGAAGAAACAGTGGAGGTCTAGACCTTCATCTTCCAAAGGGAAAGAGGGTCAGTATCAGGAAAAGAAGCCTTCAAAGAAGGACAAGAAAAGGACCAAGACTAGTAAGGCAACTGGATCCAAGATAATTTGTTACTGCTGCAATAGACAGGGCCATGTTATTGCAGACTGCCCTGAAAGAAGGAAGGAATCCAGTGACAAAAAGAAAACTCACTTCAAAGGAAAGAAGGAGAAGTCCTTTGTTGCAAAGAATGAGAAGACTCTTTCAGATATGTCTTCTTCAGACACTGAGACAGATGCTGAAGCCTATATTGGGCTATTTGCTGAGGAAGAAGAAGAGTTTATGCAGATCATGGAATCTATCTATGAGCAAGAAGACTGTCAAAGCCAAGGACTGATGGCTTTGACTGAAAGTACCAAAAACCTGGAGCAGCCAGGACCCAGTCAGGTACAAGGTTTAACTCAAAGTTCTGATTCCAGTTCTAGTTCAGAGTCAGATTATTCTTCATCAAGTGATGAGAATATATCTGAGTCTGAGGGAGATATTCATCAACTCCTAGATGAATATCAAGTACTGTTGCAAGCCTATAAGAAAAGCAAGACCCTAGCCAAAAATTTGGCCAAGGAAATTGCTGATCTCAAGGCAGCTGCAATAGATTATGAGAAGAATTATGATCAAAAACTGAATGAAGTGGCCAGGCTGAAACACATTACTGTGATTCAGATGGGTACTATTACATTTAAGAATGATCAAATTAAGAAACTGGAGATTAATCTTCAGAAGGAGAAAGAGCTAGCAGCTAGGTATTCAAAACCTAAATCAGTGCTACCCTTGATTGATGATTTTGTTCATCATAAAGGAAAGACTGGACTGGGTTTTGTTAATCCAGCTAGGACTGTTCAGGATCAGTCCAAGTCCAAGGGCAAAGCCCCAACATTCAACAAGACTGCTGTAGTTAAGACAGCTAAGTCAGAACCTAAGCAAAGGTACAACAAATTTGAATGTTGGTGCTGTGGCAAGGTTGGCCACTTTGCTTTGGATTGTTGGCACAATGCCAGTGCCAAGTTGAGTAGCAAGTTACCTGTTGGAAAGACAGCAGGTAGCTATGTCAATTTGCAAACTAACAATCACCAAGGACCCAAGTTTACTTTGGGTTCTAAGGTTCATTAATTTGTTTTGCAGGAGAATCCAAGTGGCCATACCCCTACATGGTACTTGGATAGTGGATGTTCCAGACACATGACTGGAACTAGGGGACTACTGAAGGACTACATCCCAATCAAAAATGGTCCAAAGGTGACCTTTGGTGGTTCTGAAAAAGGAATCATCAAAGGGTTTGGTAACATTTCTTCTAACCTTGTTACCATTACTCAAGTGGCTTATGTTAAAGGTTTGAAACATAACCTCATTAGTATAAGTCAATTAAGTGATGTAGGGTATGACATCTCATTTGTTAAAAATGGTTGTCATATCAAGAGGTCAAGTGATCAAAAGATCATTTTGACAGGTTATAGGAAGAGAAATGTCTATTGTTTAGACATTATGGTTGAGAACAATAGTTCTCCAGTTTGTCTTGTAGCTGATGAGACAGTCTCTCAATGTGTCAAGTGGCACAAGAGGCTTGCTCATCTTAATTACAAGACTATTGGCAAACTCTTTAGTAAAGAGTTAGTGAGGAATGGTCCTCAAGTTAAGTGTGTCAAAGATGGCATTTGCTCAGCTTGTCAAAAGGGCAAGCAGACTAAATCCACCTTTAGAAGCATTGACAACAAGGATGCTGTGAGGTGTTTATACCTCTTGCATATGGATCTATTTGGTCCAATGCCAGTTCACAGCTTAGGTAGGAAGGTCTACACCTTTGTAGTTGTTGATGACTACTCAAGGTTTTCCTGGGTGTTCTTCTTAAAGCAGAAATCTGAAACACCTAGTGTCTTCCACAGTTTTGTTAGGCAAATTCAGAATGAATTGAACTGTACAGTGGTCAAAATTAGAAGTGACCATGGTACAGAGTTTCAATCTGAAAGCATGACAAAATTATGTGAAGACTATGGGATATTTCAAGAATTCTCTTCACCTAGAACACCTCAGCAAAATGGCATTGCTGAAAGGAAAAATAGAACCTTGATAGAGGCTGGTAGAACCCTATTAAGTGATTCATCACTGCCAGAATATTTCTGGGCTGAAGCAGTAAACACTGCATGCCATGTGATAAATAGGGCTACCATCACTAAAGGTTAAACAAGACCCCCTATGAAGTAGTGAAAGGCAGGAAACCAAATCTATCCTATTTCAGGATTTTTGGTTGTAAATGCTTCATACTTAACAATGGGAAGACTTACTTAACTAAGTTTGCTGCCAAATCCCAAGAGGGAGTGTTTGTTGGGTACAGCAGTAATAGTAAGTCTTATAGAGTCTACAACTTGACTACACAAGTTGTAGAGGAGTCTGTGCATGTAGTTTTTGATGAGACACTTCTTATTAACAATGAGTTGTCTAGTAGTGTGTGCAGCCCCTCAGGTCTTTCTAAGAAGATGGACAAGCTAACCATAGAAGATGTACCTGCTGCAAGACAGCAAGTAGAAGAAGATGGCTTATGTCCAGGGGGAGAACTACATGTACCAGGAGCTGAAGAAGTTCAAGGAACTCAGCATGATGAAGATGCTGAAGAAGTACAACCAGAAGTAAGGATGCCTCCAGCCAACAGGCATCTAAGAGATCATCCAGTGGAGCTGATCATTGGAGATCCAAGACAAGGTGTTCAGACAAGGAGCAGAAATCAGAATGCTGCAATATATTCAAGTTTTCTGTCTCAAATAGAACCAAAGAAATTTGAAGAAGCAATACAAGATCCACAGTGGACTGAAGCTATGCAGGAAGAGCTAAACCAGTTCAAGAGGTGCAAGGTTTGGGAATTAGTTCCTAAGCCTAAAGATCACAATGTGATAGGAACAAAGTGGATCTACAGAAACAAGTTAGATGAACAAGGAGTCATCATTAAGAATAAGGCAAGATTGGTTGCAAAAGGATATAGGCAAGAAGAAGGTATTGATTTTGATCAAACCTTTGCTCCAGTAGCCAGACTGGAAGCCATAAGGATGTTCTTGGCCTATGCAACCTACCAAGGATTCAAAGTATACCAAATGGATGTGAAGTCAGCATTCCTTAATGGTAATTTAAAAGAAGAAGTATATGTGGAGCAGCCTTCAGGTTTTGTTGATCCTACTTTTCCACATTATGTCTATAGACTTAGGAAAGCATTGTATGGGTTAAAGCAAGCTCCTAGAGCTTGGTATGAAACCCTATCTAGTTTCCTCATTGAGAACAAGTTCACAAGGGGGAAAATAGATAAGACTCTATTCCTTAGGGAATCTAGAGGCAAAGTAATACTTGTCCAAATATATGTAGATGACATTATATTTGGGTCTACTGAAAGTAGCCTTTGCAAAAAGTTTGCAAAGCTTATGCAGAGTCAATTTGAAATGAGTAGTATGGGAGAACTGAAGTTTTTCTTGGGTCTCCAAGTTAAACAGACTGAAAGTGGTCTATCCATATGTCAGTCTAAGTTCACCCTAGAACTCATAAGGAAATATGGTATGGATTCCTCCAGTACCATGAAGACTCCTATGGGGTCAAGTATGTCTCTAAGCAAGGATGATGCAGGGAAACCTGTAGATGAAACCTTGTATAGAGGGATAGTTGGCTCCTTACTATACTTGACTGCAAGTAGGCCTGACATTATGTATGCTACATGTGTTTGTGCCAGGTATCAAGCCTGCCCCAAAGAGTCTCACTTGACTGCAGTCAAGAGAATCTTGAGATATCTAAAGGGCACACCTTATCTAGGCCTCTGGTACCCTAGGAATGGAGATTTTGATCTAACAGGCTATTCAGATGCAGACTTTGCAGGATGCAAAGAAGATAGAAAAAGCACAACTGGATCCTGTCAATTCCTAGGTGGAAGACTTATCTCATGGAGTAGTAAGAAGCAAACCAGTGTGGCCATCTCCACAGCTGAGTCAGAGTATATAGCTGCAGGAAGTTGCTGTGCTCAACTTCTGTGGATTCAACATCAGCTAGAAGACTATGGATGTCAGGTAAGTAGAACTCCACTTTATTGTGATTCTACAAGTGCTATTTCCATAGCTAATAACCCTGTATCTCATAGTAGAACTAAACATATTGAGATAAAATATCACTTTCTTAGGGAGCATGTAGAAAGAAATGATATTGCACTTGAATATGTTAAAACAGATAATCAGATAGCTGATATGTTCACTAAGCCCTTAGAATGAAGCTAAGTTTAATAGGTTCAAAATTGAACTAGGTATGATAAACTTAGACTAAGTATACAGAACAAAAATTGGCTAAGTAAAAAGGTGTCGACACATAGACAAGTCTATGTCGACACAGAATAGTAAGTGTCGACACTTCAGGAAAATGGTGTCGACACATCTAGGAAGTTTGTGTCGACACTTCAGAATGTTAGTGTCGACACATGTCGAGTAGGTGTCGACACATCCAATAAGGTGTCGACACTTAAGTTTTACTCAGAATTTTTCTAAGTAAAGTCTCGACACATGTCGAGTATAGTGGTGTCGACACTTAACCAAGTGTCGACACATAAAATCTGTTGACTAAATTTGTGTCGACACATGAGTGTCGAGACATTATAAGTCAGTGTCGACACTTATTGACAGTGTCGACACATCATTAGAAATTCATCCCGCCTGTTCGTCTTCAAACAAGAAAGGTATAAATAGGGTTCTGTCTTTGATTGTCGACACGCTTTCAAAGTTTCGAGACCTAAACTCTTGTGTCGACATTTCTCTCATCTCAAGACTCAATCTCCAAACCCTAATGGCTCCCAAGCTGGAAGAGAATGTCAACGAGGGCTATGAGCTCGTGCGAGGCGCATTCGACGACAGCGATCAGGAATTCAAAACAGTGATAACCCTAATTGCCAATTCAGGCTTGGAGTTCTTGGTTTCAGAACCAACAAAAATCTGGAAGAAGGAAGTCATTGAATTCCTTTCAGCGCGTCTATAGATGACTCAGGCTTCAGGATTAAGTCAAGGGTGCATGGCACCAAAGTCAAACTATCCCCCAAGTCTTTAAGAAAGGTACTTCAGCTACCTAAGATTCAAGAAGAAGAGGAGGTAACTGCTTCCAAGACCAGGGAAGCTCTTACTTGGTGTGGCCTGGATCCAAAAATGAAGGTGGGATCAGTCTTCAACAGGAAGGGGATGAACAATCAAGGCAAGTTCTTGTCTGAAGTAGTGGGCAAGGTAATCCTGAGCAAACCAGGAGGGCATGACAGGGTGTCTGCCTCCATGTTTGAAATCATGACCAGGATCATCTTCACTCTGAAGACAGATTGGTCAATGGTGGTTTATGAGAAAGTAAAAGAAAGCCTGAAGAAGCCCAATCTGGGCAGGATAATAAGTCTCTACCTGGCTGGATCAATTCCAGAGGTAATGAGCTCTGCTGCAGGATCTAAGATCAATCATATGAGGAGAATGGACTCCAGAATATTCTCTAGATGGGACAGGGTGCTGGTGTCAAAGGACTTGGCCACCCCTGAGAAACAAGCTTCTAAGAGAGACTCTCCTCCCAGGAAAAAGAGGAAGACTGCTGCTGTGCCTCAAGAGTCCTCAAGCAGCTCAGGCAGTGAAGAACATGTGGTCTTCACTCCTGAAAGTCCAGTAGATGAGGCTGCAGAGAAGACACCTGCTCCTCAGGAGGCAGCTGATATTCAGGGGGAGCTTCCAGGTGTAGCACAACCATCTACACTGGAGAGTGAACAAGCCACCCTCCTCATTCAAGAGGTACTTACTGACCTTAATACATTAGATTTTTCTGTAATAGATTCTGAATTGTCTGATGTCCCTCAGCCAACTCAGCCAGCAAACCAAGAACCAGATGTTGTTCTTCCAGACACATCTGTTGTGATACCTGATACAGTGGTTAGAAGAACCAAGTACATCTCCTGCACAGTCTCCAGCAGAATATACAATGGAAGATCTCTTTTTGAACTTAGATCAAGAAGATTTTGATATGGAAAAGACTGCTGCTGATGCAGTGAAGGATGCTGTTGCTGAGGGGGAGACTTTGGATATTCAAGAAGAGCCTATAAGGCTAGATACTGAGAAGGCACAAGATGTGCATACTGAAAAACCATCCAGCCCTAAGGATAGGGTGGATATAGCAAGTACATCTGAATCTGAAGATGATGAAGCTGAGCAAGCTCAGAAAAAGAAGTTCTTTGTATTTAAGAGAAGGAGCCAGAGCTATAAGAAGGCTCTACAAACAGTTGCTCAGCATTCCTTAGTTCAACAATCACCATCCACTGATTACAGTGCTCTATTGCTTGCCTTGCAAATCAAGATGGATGAACAAAGAAAGGCTTTGGAAACATATGTGGATGAAGGACACAAAGCTCTACAATCTGATCTGGGACAGGAAATGAAGTCAATAAGGTTTGAAATGAACCTTAATAAAAAGGAGATGACTGATAATTTTACCAAGGGTGCTAATGTTGTGGTATATCTGGCTAAACATCAAGAAACTATTAAAGAGAAAGTGGATGATATAGCAGTCAAACAAGGCTATGTGCTGGAGAATCAGTTGAGGATGAATGATAACTTGACTGCATCTCACAATGCAATAGTCACTGAAATCAAGAATAAGTCAGATGAACCTTCAACTTCCTCTGCTGCTGCCAAAGCTGATTTTGATAAGTTATTTCAAGCAGAGATTGCTGCTGTAAAGAATGTCATACAAGATTCCCAGAAGGTCATATCAGAACAGCTTACAAAGCTTAGACCTTTCTTTAAAGAGGGTATAAGATATTTGGATAGCCAAATCAGATTTCAGAAAGATGATGTAAGGGATCATATGGCTCAAGAAGTCATAAAGGGGGAGAGAGTGTTAGTCAAGGCCAGTTCTGAGCATGCAAAATGGATTTCAAATTCAATCAGGGCTACACTTGGATATCCTCCCCTGTGTGATGACAATGAAGTGGCTGAATCTGGTATTCAAGGAACATATCTTGGAGGTGAGCAACAAGCAGTGGCTGATGTAATCTATCCACCTCCAGACTTTGAAATGATTCATGCAGATATTAGCACAATGTATAGTCCACCTGCTGGCAAGCCTAATATTATTCTGGAAAAGGTTGTTCAACCTATCACAGCTGCAATGCAAGAGGCTTTGGACAAAGAAGAAGAAACTAGGCTGTCAAAGAAGAAGTTTAGGGAAATTGCTGAGCAAAAGCCAGATTTTGAACAATGGAGCCCTACTTCTAGGAACATAATTCTCACAGCCTGGAAAGCAGCCAAGGACAATGCCCATGAGAGGAACAAGTGGTTCTCAGAGGCTGAATGGAGAAAGCATGAAAGTAGGCAAGAAGCCATTGTCCAACATAGAAGGAAGGCCAAGTTAGGAAAGCTACCTCCCACAGCTGTGGAGCCTAGCAAGTACTTTCCTAAGCCTTATCATTATTTTGAAAGGCAAAAGATCAAGGCTGAAGAACAGAAGAAGAAAGATCTAAAAGGGAAGAAGACTGCTGAAGCTGAGCCTGCTGCTGCTGCTGCTGTGAAAGCTCAAGTTAAAGCTGGAAAAGGGATTGTTATCAAAGAACCTGATCAGCACTAGATTAGGAATTAACTTGATGCTTATTGTAATTTGTTAAATGATAAACATTGTAATACTTCATTGAAAATGTATAAGAAACATTATTGGAACAGTATATGATAAATATAGTATGAATGTTCTGAAATATGTGTGGTTCTTAATTGTTCTGCAATGTTTAATAAGTATACATGTGTGCTTTACTACATGTTCAAGTTTACCCTGTTGTCATTTATATGTTTTACATCATTTTGTAATTTTTAAATTATGAGTGGTGTATATCATTGACTAAGGGTTATGACTTCTCCAAATAGGGGGAGATTGTTGGGTACATTGGTCAAATGTACCTGATTTGAAGAAGCCTCACCTAACTCAATGATATACATCAGAATGTATTTGATGTTTGTTTGAGTTACTTGTGCAGGTTAGGTATACACTGGACTGAAGCTGAAAATTTCTAAGTCCATGTGTCGACACCCAGAGGCAAAGTGTCGACACTTGAGAAAGCTTGTGTCGACACCCAGACATGCAGTGTCGACACTTGGAGTCATTGTGTCGACACCTGGGAAGAAGAGTCGACACCAGTCAGAAAGTGTCGACACTTGGAGCTGTGTCGACACTCAGTGTAGAAGAATGCAGAAAAGCTGTGTCGACACTTAGCAGAAGTGTCGACACCCAGAAGAGCTGTGTCTACATCAGAAAGTGTCGACACTTGAAGTGAGTGTCGACACTCAGCAAAAGTCTACAGATTCTAAGTACAAGTGTCGACACTCAACACAGTGTGTCGACACTATGCAGAAGACTCAGCACTGGAAGTAAGTGTCGACACTCAACACAATGTGTCGACACTTAGCTAAAGACTCAGTATTTGTAGAATGTGTCGACACTCAGCACAATGTGTCGACACACAATCAGAAGAGTCAACACTTGAAGAAAGTGTCGACACTCAGCACAAAGTGTCGACACTTAGTTGAAGACTCTACACTTGAAGAAAGTGTCGACACAAGGAGCTGTGTCGACACTTAGCAAAGAACAGAAAAGTTGTAAAATATTCTAAGTATAAGTGTCGACACTAAGGGAATGTGTCGACACTCAGCTGAAGAATCAAGAATGAAGACTTGTGTCGACACCAAGAATCAGTGTCGACACTTGACAGTTTCAACACATGAAGATGTGTCGACACAAAGGAGATGTGTCGACACTTAGAAGAATACAGATAAAGAATGAAGTATAAGTACTTGTGTCGACACTCAATTTCAGTGTCGACACATGCAGAAGAAACTGTGTCGAGACATACAAGGAATTGTGTCGACACCTTGTAGACTTGTGTCGACACTTACACAACATGTGTCGACACTTGGTCTATAAGTGTCGACACTTAAGAACAGAAAGTCTCGACACTAACTGACAGTTAGAGAATTTCAAGAAGTAACTGGTTGACATGACAGCTGCCAATCCAGCCGGTCTATAGTAACTGTCAGAGAAGTCAAAAGTCTGTTATAAACCGGATCAGCCGGTTACCATGAAGGAAGCCTATAAATAGGCACCCATAGTTTACAGAAGAAGAAAGAAGGTTGTTCATTATCATTACATGTTGTGAGAATAACTGAAGGGGTTGATCAGATTAAATCAAGAAGTGATACATAGAGGATCAACACAAGAAGATCAGGCAGTCCAACTGCAGATCTAAGTAGTTGGAGAGAGAGAGCTCCAACCAAGGATTCAGTCTTTGGAACTAAGGCTGAGAAGAACAATTCAGAGTCATCTGGATTTCAAGAAGCAGAGATCAAGGATCAACTGCAGAAGATTCAGACTAATTCAGTTCTACTCAAGAAGCTTTGAAGAAAGCTAAGTCAGTTTGGATCAAGCTGAGTTCTTCCAAGAACTCTTCAAGAAACTCTCAACTCCTCTCATCCTTTCTGAGTTGTAGAGTTAGCATTTGTAATTTCTATTTTAAACTTGTAAGATCCATAGGATCTGAGTGATTGTAAGCCTATTTTATAAAGGCTGAGGGTAGGGCTTGGTGCCTGAGTGTAGGAGTTGAAGAACTCTGAGTGTAGGCCTTTGATTGGCTGAGTGTAGGCCTGGGTGGCTGAGTGTAAGCCTTTTGGCTGAGTGTAAGGCTTTGGGCCTGAGGTAGGAACCTTGTTGGGTTCTGAGCTAGTGGAGAAGTTTGGCCGAATCTAGTACACTACTAGATAGGCGAAGGGGGAAAGTGGATGTACCCAAAGATTGGGGAACCACTATAAAATTAGTGTGTCTGCTGTGCTGTGCTGTGTTGTGGATTTACTGTGTGATTTCTATAATTGCTGTTAACTGTAATAATCTGTGAAAAACTGTTGTGCTGCCAAACAAAAGTTAAAAAGGTTTAGGTCACCTATTCACCCCCCCCCCCCCCCTCTAGGTGTTTAGGTACCATATCTTTCAGAAGATCCGTCATTTGACAGAGACCTGCAAGTGTTGACTTCATGTCAAAAGCATTCACAGGGCTTTCTAGGCAGAGGGAATGACATGTGCGGCGTATGTCATCAACTGGATTCCCCTCAGTCCGAACAACATGAAGTCTCCACATGAGCTGATGTTCAAGGAGAAGCCAAGTGTGGAACATCTTTGGGTGTTCAGGTCGACCTGCTACGTGCATATTCCAAACACTCTCAGGACGAAGCTAGATGCAAAGACAAGAAAGATAGTCTTCGTTGGATATAATGAGAGGAAGAAGTGCTGGAAATGCATGGATTTAGAGACACAGAAGTTTGTTGTCTCCCGGGATGTGGTATTTGACAAGTTGACGTCATACCAAAGCAGCTCGTTTGTGGAGTTGCAGGAGAGCAGGTCTGACGGAAGGCAATTTGAAGCTGCTCAGGATCTTCTGGTGGAGTTTCTTGTGTCACCAGGTGCTCCGATTTCGTCTAGCTCTGGGGCGGAGGCTTCTATATCTAGAAGCAAAGGGAGCGATGTTCCCGGTGTGCATGGTATCAGAGCAAGTAAAGAAGAAGTGGGAGTGGTGGATCAGGGTCAAACCCTGCGAAGGTTCAAGAGGACTATTATCCCAACAGCTCAGTATAGGGACGGGAACATGCAAAGTTTTGTCTCATGTTTATTTGCATGTCCCTTAGATGAACTGGTCGTCGAGCTTTATGAATATCACTAGCATTAAGGAGTGAGAAAATGTTATAGATGAGCGACCCGCACCTGGCCGCAAGCCGTCGCCCGCAAAGGTCGGCCGGACCCTAGCCGTCTCTCCTCTCGGCCGAGTCCAAGCCGCGTGGAGCAGCCTGTCAGGGGGGCCGCTCCCTGGCCGCGCCTCCCCACGACCGCCTCCCGACCACGGGGCGCCGCTCGCAAAGGGCAGCCGCACCTCGGCCGCCCCTTCCCGCGGCCGCATCCCGGTTACGAGGCGCCGCCCGCAAGGGGAGGCCGCACCCCAACCTCTCCTCCCCGCGGTCGTCTCCCGCAGCCGCGCTCCTCCTTCACCGACGGCCTTCTGCCGTCAAAGTGGCTGCCCATGCATGGCAGTCCTTCCCTGTCGTCTGATCGTTCCGCCACAATCGTCGCCATCATTTTATGGGTAACCACCCACTAACCATCATGGTCAGTGAGGGAATAGTTATAATTATATTATTGGCCCGCGAATAGCAAGAATAACGAGCAAAATATACGCTTTAAACCATGCATAGAATAATGATATTGATAGTTACGGTGTGCGGATAGCCGCATAACTATCGTAACCACCTCCTGGAGGCTATAAAAGGAGCCTCATGCCTCCTCTTTTCTCATATTTCTCTTTTTTGCTTTCTTTCTCTTCAAGCTAGAGCCATGTCAGATTTCTCCTACGAGTCGTCGTCTCTCCACCAAAAACTCGAATAAGTCCACCGCCAAGAGTCAGCTTTGCGGGCCAATCAGAGAAGCATCCTTGTGTGCAACATCCTGCAAGTACTCGCCAACATTACACTGCACGCTCCGCGGCCGTGATCAACACCCGCACGTCGCCCAGAGCGTTCGTCATTGCCAAAGGAAACTAGCTTAAAGCTTCGCGAGAGACGACATGTTGCCCACCGAGCACAAGTGCACTCTCTTTCTTCCCTCAATTGTAACGAGTAACGGTCTGTCGTCCTACATTCTACAACAAATTTGTAACCTGACTAGTTTTGACCAACACAGACCCGGTCACATAGTTTTTTATCTAGTTGAAGGGTTTTTCCACGTAAAAAACTGTGTACAATCTTTCTTGTTCTGTGACTGTGTGCACACTTGACTGCTCCGCGGGCTAAAACTGTTGAAATTTGTGAAGTGGAAGTGGTTGACGGGACAAGCCGGGCGGCCTGGGCAGACAGCGTCAGTGGACTGTGCGGACTGGGCGGACTGCGGCCTGGTGAGAAGTCTAGTGGAAGCTGGCTGTTCTGAGAGGGTTGAACAGAGGAGTCCGCAGACTGTGCGGCCTGTTATCTGCGGTTAGGACGACTGTTGGTTTAGCCAAGGAGCGGCCTGAGCGGATAAAGACTTGCGGACTGGTGTACTTTGCTCAGTGGCCGGGTTACAAGCTTGTGTAAACCGGCGGTTTGGCTCATGTCCATGGGAAGCTTGCGGACTGGCGTGTCCGCGGTGTGTGCTGTTGCGGACTGAGCTTAGAGCTTGGCTGAGGCCTTGCTAAGCTCTAGTGGTACAACAGGTGCTTTGCTGTGGAGGTCGGGCGGACTGGTGTGTGGAGTCCGGGAGGTGGCCGTTGCTTTGGGCAGGTGTGCGAGTAGCTTGCGGACTGCTGGCGGTCTGTGTGATGGAATGTTTGGCGGACGGAGCTGTGTCCGCCATGCTCGCATTAGGCCTTTGGTGGTTCTGGACTTGGTCACACTCTGTGCCAAGACCAGGGTGTCCGCAGTATCCGTCAAGTCCGCTTGTGACCGGGCGGACTGTTGCTAACTCTGCTTTTGGTCATGGACTTGTAGCGGATGGAGGCTTGAGTCTTGTTCTATGCGGTCTGCCTCGGGTTTGTGCGGACAGGCATTGAAGGGGGTTGCTGTCCTGCAGTGGTTGGAGGCTTTGTGGGCTGATGTCTTGTCCGCATAGCTTGGGCGGACTGATGAGGGTTCGCCAAAGTTGCCTTGCTCCTAGCGGGTTGATCCTTGGAACCGACTAAGTTCTTGCGGACTGAGCGGACGGTGGTTTAGCTATCGCGCGGGCTGGGGCAGTGTCGCTATCTCTTGGGCGGTGACAACACTCCTCACCTCACCTATAAATAGGACCCCCCTGGCAGGTCTACATTAACTGAGTGAACAGTAAGTTTGGTTCGGCGAGGTGTTGCGGTCTCAGTTTTCTATCCGCGCGGATTGATTCAGAGCTGACGGTTTACTGTGTGCAGGTCGCGCGGGTAGCTTCAAGGAGCCAGGAGTTTGGCTTTGACTTCGGTCAAGTACTTGGAAGTGTGCGGTCTCTGTAGATTCAGCAGGTCACTCTGTGGCTTGTCAGTTCTCTGTTTTAACTTTGCCAGCTTCAATAACCTGTCCGCCGGTCTCAGGCGGGTAGGCGGTTTGTTCTTTAGTTCATCAGCAGGAGGCGAATAACGGTGTGTCCGCGCGGCCTCGCGGCTTCGGCGGACTCCGTGTCTATTCGGCGGATTGCAACTTCGGCTCAGGCGGCTTCGGCGGTCTCGGCGGATTCCGGTGCTGTCCGCCCGGCTTGTTTTTTGGTGCTTTCTGTTCACAGCTGTTTATACTAGCGAAATCATGTCTCGCTACGTATACCTCGCCTTGTAAAGAAGTGTAATGAATATAAGATCTGCTTGTTCTTCCATGTGCTTGGTGTGTTGAGCTTGCTCCCTGTTCTTCCGCTAGATCAAAGTGTGAACTGGGTAGTTCCGAAGATATTAATTTGGCGTTTGGGCTATCTTGCTGACCACTTTGAGAAAATTTAACATGGTATCAGAGGGAGGTTCAGTTGCTTGAGCGGTCTTCAACCAGTGTTGTGCTCTGTGTTTGAGTGGTGATCAACCTGTGTTTGTGCTCTGTGCTTCTGAAGGCTTTTCCAAGCAGGTGTTGCAATGGAAGGGAGTTTTGCAAGGGGTCTTGACATTGAACTCTTAACGCTGACTAACTTCAAGAAGTGGAGGTCGTGCATGAAGAGTTATCTTCTTGGCGAGGAGCTGTGGGAAGTCATCGGTGGTGACGACAGACAGGAAGTGACTGCCGCTTTTGGTACTGCTGAGCAGGTGCGGCTCTGGAGGAAAACAAATGCTAAGGAGGAGTTTATCCTCAAGAGGGCCGTGTCACCAGAACTGTTTGATCACATCATTGGTGTTGGGTATTGTATCCACAATGTACCTGATTTGAAGAAGCCCCTGGACAAGCTAAGGTCAATAGACGATGTATTTGATAAAATCTTTCTAGTTGTGCTTGCAGTTTTTCCACGCTAAGTGCACACCAATGTCAGGGTGCAGTAGGTCAATATACACGGGTCTGCACGACGTAATCCCTCGTTGAGCAGATCAGTGTGTTGGCCTACGTGTACTCTCTCTATTGGAGTGCACTTATTTTCAAGCACAGGGATGTAAATATGCAGGAGCAGACAAGGAGCAAGGATGGGTCAAGGAGCATCTCATAGGTGGAAAGACGAAAATTCGTCTAAGTTAGAATCGACGAGAATCACCAAGTGATTCTCGCCGATTCAGCGAGAATCACTTGGGATTCTCGCCGATTCGTCGAGAATCAGAAGTTGATTCTTGCCGAACTCAATCCAGCCACTTCTAAGCGAGCACCTCTGCTTCTAAGTAAGAATCGACGAGAATCACCAAGTGATTCTCGCCGATTCGGCGAGAATCACTGGTGATTCTCGTCGAATCGTCGAGAATCACTGGTTGATTCTCGCCGTCTCGACCTGGCCTAAAGCAGTGCGTGCAACCAAGGCAAATTCGACGAGAATCATCTTTGATTCTCGCCGAATCGTCGAGAATCACTTTTGATTCTCGGCGACTCGGCGAGAATCACTTTCGATTCTCACCGATTTTGACTTGGGCGTTTTTCTGGAACTTCCTGAACCGGATTCTGCCGCTGTTAAGATTCTGGACCGGGACTTAGGGATTCAGCGTGTGGGTCCCACAACGGTCATTTTGGAAAGCATCTACAGTATTTATACACGGGTATTTTGAACGGAATACCCAGACAGAAAGAAGCCGAGCAGAGCAAACCCTAAAATCGCGATTCCTCTTCGCCGCCGCCGTCCCGCTCGTGCTAGTCCGTCGCCGCTGCTGATCGCTTTTCTTCCCGATCTCCGGCGATAGAAGCTTAGCAAAGCTTTGAGTCTCACGTGTCTATCCAGATATCTCGTCTCTCGATTTGTTGATCGGGAAAAACTTCCCCGTCCGAATCGATCGAGACGACCGATCCTCGTGTGACCGTTGGAAGACCAAGCTAGCTTCTCTACGAAGTTTGGATCTCCAAGTTCAGCAGCCGCTCATCATCATAGCCGCCGATCCCGAAGCTAGCCGTCGTTCGTGTTGCCGCCGCCGGTTCCGGGGAGATCCTCTCCAAGAGAGACCAAGGTTGTAGACTCTTCGATTTCACGAACACGTCGTCGAACGAAGAGGAACACCGTAGTCTCCAAACGAAGTACATTCGTAAATTCCGCAAAAACGCTACTCGTCACCTATTCCCCCCCCCCATAGGTGCACATAGCTGACACTAGGTGGACTTTCAAGTGGTATCAGAGCGAGGTTACTCATTAAAAAGGTTAACACCTTGAGTTGAATCCTGCCACTAGTGTCAACAAGGAGGCATACCTCTACTATGGACGGGCTCAAGTACTCCGGCAAGATCCCAGTGTGCAACAGGCTCAACTTTCCTATCTGGAAGGAAAGGATCAGGTTCTACATGGAAGCAGTGGATCCTCGACTTTTCATGATCGTGCTGGAGGGACCTTATGTCCCCACTAAGGCCTCCACCATTGATCCCACCAAGAAAGTGCCGAAGACACTTTCTGAAATGGACAAGGACGAGATGGTGCTGGTGGGCCTTGACATGAAGGCAAGAAACATCCTGGTCAGCGCAGTTGATGACTCTATGATGCAAAACTTCAGCAACTGCAGGACAGCACAGGAGATCTGGCAGTGCCTGATCATCCTAATGGAGGGCACAGATGAAGTGAGGGATGATCGGAGATCCCTCCTGAACCAAAAATATGAGACCTTCAGGCAAGGGCCTAAGGAAGAGATCGGAGTCACATACGAGAACTTCCTAAAGATTGTCAACGCCCTCAAGGGCTACGGAAGAGTGTTCACCAATGGTGAACTCAATGACAAATTCCTTAGGTCCCTTACTAAGGAATGGGACACAAAGATCTGCGCCATCAGAGAATTTGGCAGACTAGCAGAAACTGATCTACAAATCCTGTTTGGGAAGCTGATGCCTTATGAGCTTCAGCTGAACACCAGGAAAGCAGAGGAAGAAGCAGAGAAGGCTGCTGCAAAAGAAAAGACTGTGGCCCTAAAAGCCAGTTACTCCAGAAAGGGCAAGGGTGCGATGTCATACCGTGCGAGGAATAAGGAAGAGGAGGAGGACTCTGAACCATGCTTCTCCGGCTCAGAGCTGTCGGAGGAGGATTTCTCCCTCATCACCCGAGAGTTCAAGAAGTTCCTCAAGATGAGAAATCAAAGAAAGAAAGACAGCTCCTCCTCCAGGCATCAGAAGAAAAATTATTCTTCTGACAGGTATGCATCTAAACCTAACAAACATCGTTCTTCTGATATTATTTGCGTTGGATGCAATAAGCTAGGACACGTCGTGGCCGACTGCTATCAAACCTAAAGAGAAAAAGGGAAAGGAGAGGAGCTCATATCCTCCAGAGATAAGAAGAAGGAGCGGAGCTACATCGCCAGAAGGCCAAAGACACTAAGTGAGTCTGATTCCTCAGACTCCAGTGATGATGAGGAAGCCTACTTCGGGCTGGTGGGTCGCTCCGACTCAGAAGGAGAATGTCCCCCATTTACTGGGAAGGTAAAAGCTCACACACCTCTCTCCGACTCTGACTCTGATCCTGAGTCTCAGGATGATGAACCGGAGGATAGCCTTTCGGCCCGCGAAGCTGAGCTCCTCGAGAAGTATGAGCTTCTGCTCAACACCTTCGAGGAGTGCCGAAAGAGATTGAAGGCTGAGAAAAAGGAAGTAAAATTCCTTAAGGGCGAGTGTGTTTCCCTAAGGGAAGAGGTCACCAGCTTGATCTCTCTCCGACAGGAACACCTCGACCTGACTTCAAAGCACTCAGAGTCTCTTAAGCTCCTTGATCTTAAGCAGGAGGAAGTCGACAAGTTGGAAGAACTACTTGCGGCAGAAAGGAAGATCGTCAAGAGCTTCTCCATGCCAAAAACAGTTTTTCCAGTCGTTGATACCTTCTCTGCTCAGGCCAAAGGAGCTGGATTGGGGCATAAAGGGGTATCTGGTTCTTCATCTAGGAGAAACAAGAACCAGAGGAAGAATAAGGCCGCCAAGAAGGCCTCTGCTGATGAAAAGGGTAAGGCTCCTCTTAGTCCTGTTGCGTTCAGAAAGCCTGGCTTTCCTTGCAACCAACATGACTTTGAGTCAACATTTGGGCATCATTTCCGGCACTCGGTTGCAAAGCCAAAGAGCCGGTATGACGGTTGGAACTTTCCCCGGAACTTCGGTGAGAGTGCCTTCAAGGCACCTTATGAGGAAATCCACATAGTAAATTATGGTCCGTTCTCTAGCGGCCATAATGGAAAGCAGGCACCAAAAGCCAAGTCTGTTATACAGAAGGTGACAAAGTCATGCGACTGTTGTCACCATGAGGCCTCCACCTCCAGATCCAAGGCCCCAGCAGTACCCACTGTTCCCAGGGTAAGGCAGGAGCCTAGGAAGAGGTACAACAGATTTGACTGTTGGTGCTGTGGCAAAGTCGGTCACTTTGCCGTGGATTGTTGGTTTAATCCAAGGAATTACGAGACTCCCCATGTTAGCAATGCGAGACCGACCACTCGTAGGGTTAACCAACCGAGGGGGAGTGTGCTAACCAGGAATCTAGGACCCAAGTTCGATTGGGTTCCTAAGGCAAATTAATTTTGTTTTGCAGGAATGTCCAAAGGCCACCAAAACGCCGATCTGGTATTTGGACAGTGGATGCTCCCGGCATATGACCGGGACAAGAAGCCTGCTGCGTGATTACACTCCAGTCGAGAATGGACCCAAAGTCATCTTTGGAGGGTCAGATCGAGGAGTCACCAGAGGTTATGGTATGATTTCCAACGGTATAATCTCTATCACCGACGTGGCTTATGTTGAAGGGTTAAACCATAACCTGATCAGTGTAAGTCAGTTATGTGATAAAGGTTATGACGTTAAGTTCTGCAAGGATAAATGTCTGATAATTTCACGTACCTCTTCTGAAACGGTATTATCAGGCATTAGGAGCAGAAATATCTTCTGTTTAGATTTTCTCAGTTTAGATTCATCTACCCTCGTATGCCTTGTGGCAACAGGCAGTGCATCTCTTTGTGAACAATGGCACAAGAGATTGGCACATATTAATTTCAAGACAATTAGTATGTTGTTTTCTAAGGACTTGGTAAGGGATGCTCCCAGTATCAACTGCATCAAAGATAGCCCCTGTCCTGCATGCCAGATGGGCAAACAGACTCGGGCTACCTTTAAGAGCATCGCAGACAAAGACTCTTCCCGATGTCTTTACCTTCTACATATGGACTTGTTTGGTCCAATGCAAGTTCATAGCTTGGGAGGCAAGTCCTATACGCTAGTGATAGTTGATGATCATTCTCGGTTTACATGGGTGTTCTTTTTGAAACGAAAGTCAGATACGTTTGACATCTTCACTAATTTTGTCAAGCAGGTTCAGAACGAATTTAACTGCTCCGTGGTCAAAATCAGAAGTGACCATGGAACAGAATTCGAATCTGGTGCAATGACAGAATTTTGTGAAGAACAAGGTATCTTTCATGAGTTTTCCTCCCCGCGCACTCCTCAGCAAAATGGAGTTGCGGAGAGGAGAAATAGAACTCTCATTGAAGCCTGCACGACAATGTTGAAAGACGCTTCTCTCCCGGAATACTTCTGGGCAGAGGGTGTCAATACGGCTTGTCATGTACAAAACCGAGCATTGATCAACAAGCATCATCGTAAGACGCCCTACGAGCTACTGAAAGGCAGGAAACCAACCATGTCCTACTTGAGGATTTTTGGTTGCAGATGCTATGTACTGAATAATGGGAAGTACCCGCGTACTAAATTCGGTGAAAAATGCTTCGAAGGCATATTCATGGGCTATAGTTCCCATAGTCGGGCATATAGGGTCTTCAATAAGAAAACTCTAGTGGTAGAAGAATCAATAAATGTTGTATTTGATGAAGGAAGTTTGCTTAACAGCAATTCTTCCAGTAGTATTCTTGAAGATGCAGGTGCTAGACTTGAACAGCTGAGTCTGGATGAGACCGCTAAAGATGACGCTCCCAAGTACGTCAAAGTTTCCACCTCCACGTCATCTGAAAATGTTGAAGATCAAAATGAAACAAATATCTTAGAAGAAGGAGAAGCCCAAGAAGTAGTCGAAGCTCCAGACGCCAGACTTCTTGAGCTCCGGCACGTGAGGGATCATCCTAGAGATCAGATCATCGGAGATCCTCGTGTCGGTGTCAGAACTCGAAGAGGTACTGTTAACGAAGTATTGCATCTTAGCTTCCTGTCACAGGTTGAGCCAAAGAAGTTCGACGAGGCGAACAAGGATGCGGCATGGATTCTGGCCATGCAAGAGGAACTACATCAATTCGAACGTTGTAATGTTTGGACGCTGGTTCCCAGACCATACAAGCAGAATGTGATTGGCACGAAGTGGATCTTCAGAAACAAGCTGGATGAACATGGTGTCATCGTAAAGAACAAGGCCAGGCTGGTGGCTCAAGGTTACAGACAGGAGGAAGGGATTGACTTCGACCAGACCTTCGAACCAGTAGCAAGGCTCGAGGCAATCAGGTTGTTCCTGGTGTATGCTTCACACAAAGGATTCACAGTCTATCAAATGGATGTGAAATCGGCATTCCTGAACGGAGACCTGAAAGAGGAAGTATACGTCGCTCAACCCGTAGGTTTTGTCGATCCTACTTATCCCAATCATGTTTATTTTCTTAATAAGGCCTTATATGGGTTGAAACAAGCTCCACGAGCTTGGTATGAGACTTTATCTTGTTTTCTTCTTGAGAACAAGTTCTCCAGAGGTAAAATAGATAAAACATTATTTCTCAGGGAAGTCAAAGGCAAGATTTTGCTGGTGCAAATCTATGTCGATGACATAATCTTCGGCTCAACGGACAACAATCTTTGCAAAAAGTTTTCTAAACTTATGCAAGGAAAGTTTGAAATGAGCAGTATGGGAGAGCTCAAGTATTTCTTAGGACTTCAAGTGAAACAGTCTGAGGATGGAATCTTCATCTCTCAGACGAAGTTCACAAATGAACTCCTTAAGAAATTCGGTATGGAGAGTGCAACCTCTATGAGGACTCCAATGGGATCCACCATGTCTCTGGATAAGGATGAGAAAGGTAAACCTTTCGATGAAACCAAATACAAAAGCATCATTGGATCCCTGCTCTACCTTACTGCCAGTAGACCGGATATTATGTTCTCCACATGTGTCTGTGCCCGATATCAGGTGAACACTAAGGAATCTCACTATGTCGCTGCAAAGCGAATTCTAAGATACCTTAAAGGTACTCCCAATCTTGGCTTGTGGTACCCGAGAAACAATGATGTCGAGCTAATAGGCTTTTCAGATGCTGATTTTGCAGGGAGCAGGGATGACAGGAAAAGCACCTCCGGGACGTGTCAATTCCTCGGCAGGAGGCTTATCTCATGGAACAGCAAGAAACAGAATTGTGTTGCAACCTCCACACCAGAGTCCGAGTACATCTCGGCAGGAAGCTGTTGCGAGCAACTTCTATGGATCAGAAACTAGTTAGCCGACTACGACCTTCAGTTCAAGGAAGTACCCATGTACTGCGACTCCTCCAGTGTAATTGTCATTGTCAACAATCCTGTATCGCACAGCAGAACAAAGCATATTGAAGTGCGCTACCACTTCATTTGGGAGCACGTGGAAAACAAGGACATCTCTCTCTATTATGTCCCCACGGACAAGCAGATTGCTGATATATTCACAAAGCCCTTAGACGAGGCCAAGTTCAATATTTTCAAGACTGAATTGGGGATGCTCAATTATGAGGACTGAAGACTACAGAAGCTCCAGGCTCGTGCATGATCTGAGGGGGAGCAAGGAACTCCAGCGTGAGTACAGATGCAAGAACTGAGGGGGAGCAAAGGGCCAAACGCTACAGACCCCGATTTGCAGAAGCCGAAAAGGGGGAGATTACCCTCTCGGCTAAGGCTAAGGTGGCTCCAAGCTTGCTCCCAAAAAATTGGTATTGGTAAGGGATAACTCTCTCAACTCAATTTTAAGTTTATGGTTTTCATTCCCATTTGCTCTATTCCCCTTAGCTTGTAGGGTTTAGGCTTCTTCAAATAGGGGGAGATTGTTGGATATTGTATCCACAATGTACCTGATTTGAAGAAGACCCTGGACAAGCTAAGGTCAATAGACGATGTATTTGATAAAATCTTTCTAGTTGTGCTTGCAGTTTTTCCACGCTAAGTGCACACCAATGTCAGGGTGCAGTAGGTCAATATACACGGGTCTGCACGACGTAATCCCTCGTTGAGCAGATCAGTGTGTTGGCCTACGTGTACTCTCTCTATTGGAGTGCACTTATTTTCAAGCACAGGGCTGTAAATATGCAGGAGCAGACAAGGAGCAAGGATGGGTCAAGGAGCATCTCATAGGTGGAAAGACGAAAATTCGTCTAAGTTAGAATCGACGAGAATCACCAAGTGATTCTCGCCGATTCGGCGAGAATCACTTGGGATTCTCGCCGATTCGTCGAGAATCAGAAGTTGATTCTCGCCGAACTCGATCCAGCCACTTCTAAGCGAGCACCAAGGCAAATTCGACGAGAATCATCTTTGATTCTCGCCGAATCGTCGAGAATCACTTTTGATTCTCGGTGACTCGGCGAGAATCACTTTCGATTCTCACCGATTTTGACTTGGGCGTTTTTTTGGAACTTCCTGAACCGGATTCTGCCGCTGTTAAGATTCTGGACCGGGACTTAGGGATTCAGCGTGTGGGTCCCACAACGGTCATTTTGGAAAGCATCTACAGTATTTATACACGGGTATTTTGAACGGAATACCCAGACAGAAAGAAGCCGAGCAGAGCAAACCCTAAAATCGCGATTCCTCTCCGCCGCCGCCGTCCCGCTCGTGCTAGTCCGTCGCCGCTGCTGATCGCTTTTCTTCCCGATCTCCGGCGATAGAAGCTTAGCAAAGCTTTGAGTCTCACGTGTCTATCCAGAGATCTCTTGTCTCTCGATTTGTTGATCGGGAAAAACTTCCCCGTCCGAATTGATCGAGACGACTGATCCTCGTGTGACCGTTGGAAGACCAAGCTAGCTTCGCTACGAAGTTTGGATCTCCAAGTTCAGCAGCCGCTCATCATCATAGCCGCCGATCCCGAAGCTAGCCGCCGCTCGTGTTGCCGCCGCCGGTTCCGGGGAGATCCTCTCCAAGAGAGACCAAGGTTGTAGACTCTTCGATTTCACGAACACGTCGTCGAACGAAGAGGAACACCGTAGTCTCCAAACGAAGTACATTCGTAAATTCCGCAAAAGCGCTACTCGTCACCTATTCCCCCCCCCCCTAGGTGCACATAGCTGACAGTAGGTGGACTTTCAATTGGATGTGAGTCGGCTGCTGATATTTGGACAACCATTGATGAGTTGTTCAATAGGAAGAATGTGGCGCGACTTCAGTTTCTGGAGAATGAGTTGGCTAGAACAACTCAAGGAGACTTTACCATCTCGAAGTACTTCTTAAAGATGAAGAGCTTGTGTGCTGAACTGTCGGCACTTGATCCTGATGAGCATATCTCTGAGGCTAAGATGAAAAGGCACATTATCCGCGGCTTGCGGAAGGAGTATGTGGCCTTTGTGACATCTATTCAAGGATGAGCTACTCAGTCGTCTCTGCTGGAGCTGGAGAATCTGCTTGCGTCGCAGGAGAGCTTGGCAAGACAGATGGCTGGAGTTAATCTTAATCAGGAAGGCAGTGAAGCTCTCTTCTCAGGCAAGAAGAAAGGATGGGAAGGGAAGAAGAAGAAGGTGCAGGCCGCTGGTGAGAAGGAGACTTCAACTTCATATCATCCGGAGAGGAGCGCTGCTCTTAAGGACTGGAAGAAGAACTTGAAGTGCTACCGGTGTCATCAGCGAGGGCACTTCAAGCAGGACTTCAAGGTCAAACTGCAGCCTAGGCATGCTGCTGGAAAGGAGGAAGCTTGCTCGAGAAGTGAAGAAGCAGAATGGGGCGGAGCTTTTAGGACGGGCACTTGTGTCTGTACCTTGTCTGCTGAGGACTTCAACGACGAGTGGATCGTGGACTCAGGGTGTGGTCATCACCTCACCGGAGACAAGTCGAAGTTCACCTCCATGCAAGCATACTCAGGTAATGAAGCTATTATCACTGCTGATAATACTGTTTATGCAGTAGAGAAAGAGGGGGTCGTCTCTTTGGGTAGTGATCAGGGTCCACTCACGTTAAGGAGTGTGTATCACATGCCGGGCATGAAGAAGAACCTCTTCTCGGTGACCAATGTAGTGGACGTTGGTTATCACGTTCTGTTTGGGCCAACAGACGTGAGGTTCCTTCGCAACGTATTAGCAGTTAAGGCTGATGTTGCTCATGTAGGAAGGAGGGTTAAGAACTTGTTTGTTCTTGCAACCAATGCATATGTTAATCGAATGAGGGCCAATGATAGCGCTGCTATCTGGCATGAGAGGCTGGGGCATGTAGGCATGGACAAGCTGAAGGCGATGGCTAGTAGAAGTTTGGTGAAAGGGTTGCCTAAGTTATCCTCCTTTGGTGACAGACATGTTTGTGCGGGGTGTCAATACGGTAAGGCACATCGCCTTCCGTTTGATAAATCACAAACAACGAGCAAGCAACCATTGGAGTGCATTCATGGCGACCTGATGGGACCAACGGTCACTGCCAGCCTTGGTGGAAGCAGATACATGCTTGTCTTGATTGATGACTACTCAAGGTATACTTGGGTTTACTTCTTGAAGGAGAAGTCTGAAGCCTTCCGTTTGTTTGTGGAGTTCAAGGAGTTGGTAGAAGGCCGGCTTGGCTTGCGGATTAAGAAGCTTAGAACTGATAACGGGGGTGAGTTTGTTTCCTCCGAGTTTTCTAACTTCTGCAGGAAGCATGAGATCCAACGGGAGCTTACTTGTGCTCACACTCCACAACAAAATGGAGTAGCAGAGCGGAAGATCCGTCATTTGACGGAGACCTGCAAATGCTGGCTTCATGCGAAAGACATCCCAAGGTCCTTTTGGGCAGAGGGAATGTCTTGTGCTTCTTATGTCATCAACAGGATGTCGCTCAGCCCTATCAACATGAAGACTCCTTTTGAGCTGTTGTTGAAGGAGAAGCCAAGTGTGGGACACCTTCGGGTGTTCGGTCCAACTTGCTATGTGCATGTCCCGGATGCTTCACGGACTAAGCTGGATGCAAAGGCAAGGAAGCTTGTCTTTGTTGGCTACGATGAGCGGAAGAAGGGATGGAAATGCATGGATCCTGCGACGAAGAAGTTCATGGTGTCAAGATACGTTGTCTTTGACGAGCTGACGTCGTATGGAGGTGGCTCGGTTGAGCTAACCGGAAGTAGCAAGGTTGATGAAGAACCCTTGGTGGCTGTTGAAGGCTTGGAAGAGGAGCTTGCTGTTTCACCAGCAGCTCATGTTGCTTCTAACTCCGAGGCTGAGCCTTCTGGCTCAAGAAGCAGGAGGAGCACTGCTCAATGCTTGCCCCAAGTAGGAGTTGAGCCCGAAGAAGGAACGGAAGCAGTGAGCAAGGAGCCAACTCTTTGGAGATCGAAGAGGGTTGTTAAACCACCGGCTCGGTACTGTGATGGGAATGTAGTGAGCTTTGTCTCCTGGTTCTTTGCAGGTCCTCTGGATGAGCGAGAGCCTGCAACCTTCAACGAGGCCACTGGAGTGAAGGAGTGGGAAGATGCCATGAAGGAAGAGATTGATGCTTTGAAGAAGAATGAAACATGGGACCTTGTGCCCAAGGTTGATGGCATTACTTCGGTTACTTGCAAGTGGGTGTATAAGTTGAAGAAGAAGGCTGATGGGAGCATTGATAGGTTCAAAGCTCGCCTGGTCGCTAGAGGATTCTCACAGCAGTATGGAGAAGACTATGAGGAGACATTCAGTCCGGTTGTGAAGATGACTTCAGTTAGAGTGGTGATCGCCTTGGCTGCTTGCAAGGGATGGAGAATGTGGCAACTCGATGTGAAGAATGTCTTTCTTTACGGAGAGATTGACAAGGACATCTTCATGGATCAGCCACTTGGTTTTGTTTCTAAAGAGCATCCGGACTATGTCTGCAAACTCAGGAAGGCTCTCTATGGATTGAAGCAAGCTCCTAGAGCTTGGTATGGGAAGATTGCAGAGTATTTGCAATTCTGTGGATACCTTGCTTCCAACTCGGATTCAAGCTTGTTCGTCAAGAAGAAGGGGGAGATTCTAGTCTTGGTCCTGCTGTATGTGGATGACATGATCATCACAGGGAATTCGGAGGATGAAGTAGCAAGGCTCAGGGCTGAGCTTGCTATACGCTTCGAGATGAAAGACTTGGGAGAGCTTCATCACTTTCTCGGTCTTGAGGTGGAGAGGAAGGAGTGCGGGATTCTCTATGGACAGTGGATGCTCTCGACCTGGCCTAAAGCAGTGCGTGCAACCAAGGCAAATTCGACGAGAATCATCTTTGATTCTCGCCGAATCGTCGAGAATCACTTTTGATTCTCGGTGACTCGGCGAGAATCACTTTCGATTCTCACCGATTTTGACTTGGGCGTTTTTCTGGAACTTCCTGAACCGGATTCTGCCGCTGTTAAGATTCTGGACCGGGACTTAGGGATTCAGCGTGTGGGTCCCACAACGGTCATTTTGGAAAGCATCTACAGTATTTATACACGGGTATTTTGAACGGAATACCCAGACAGAAAGAAGCCGAGCAGAGCAAACCCTAAAATCGCGATTCCTCTCCGTCGCCGCCGTCCCGCTCGTGCTAGTCCGTCGCCGCTGCTGATCGCTTTTCTTCCCGATCTCCGGCGATAGAAGCTTAGCAAAGCTTTGAGTCTCACGTGTCTATCCAGAGATCTCTTGTCTCTCGATTTGTTGATCGGGAAAAACTTCCCCGTCCGAATCGATCGAGACGACTGATCCTCGTGTGACCGTTGGAAGACCAAGCTAGCTTCGCTACGAAGTTTGGATCTCCAAGTTCAGCAGCCGCTCATCATCATAGCCGCCGATCCCGAAGCTAGCCGCCACTCGTGTTGCCGCCGCCGGTTCCGGGGAGATCCTCTCCAAGAGAGACCAAGGTTGTAGACTCTTCGATTTCACGAACACGTCGTCGAACGAAGAGGAACACCGTAGTCTCCAAACGAAGTACATTCGTAAATTCCGCAAAAGCGCTACTCGTCACCTATTCCCCCCCCCCCCCCCATAGGTGCACATAGCTGACAGTAGGTGGACTTTCAATTGGATGTGAGTCGGCTGCTGATATTTGGACAACCATTGATGAGTTGTTCAATAGGAAGAATGTGGCGCGACTTCAGTTTCTGGAGAATGAGTTGGCTAGAACAACTCAAGGAGACTTTACCATCTCGAAGTACTTCTTAAAGATGAAGAGCTTGTGTGCTGAACTGTCGGCACTTGATCCTGATGAGCATATCTCTGAGGCTAAGATGAAAAGGCACATTATCCGCGGCTTGCGGAAGGAGTATGTGGCCTTTGTGACATCTGTTCAAGGATGAGCTACTCAGTCGTCTCTGCTGGAGCTGGAGAATCTGCTTGCGTCGCAGGAGAGCTTGGCAAGGCAGATGGCTGGAGTTAATCTTAATCAGGAAGGCAGTGAAGCTCTCTTCTCAGGCAAGAAGAAAGGATGGGAAGGGAAGAAGAAGAAGGTGCAGGCCGCTGGTGAGAAGGATACTTCAACTTCATATCAGCCGGAGAGGAGCGCTGCTCTTAAGGACTGGAAGAAGAACTTGAAGTGCTACCGGTGTCATCAGCGAGGGCACTTCAAGCAGGACTTCAAGGTCAAACTGCAGCCTAGGCATGCTGCTGGAAAGGAGGAAGCTTGCTCGAGAAGTGAAGAAGCAGAATGGGGCGGAGCTTTTAGGACGGGCACTTGTGTCTGTACCTTGTCTGCTGAGGACTTCAACGACGAGTGGATCGTGGACTCAGGGTGTGGTCATCACCTCACCGGAGACAAGTCGAAGTTCACCTCCATGCAAGCATACTCAGGTAATGAAGCTATTATCACTGCTGATAATACTGTTTATGCAGTAGAGAAAGAGGGGGTCGTCTCTTTGGGTAGTGATCAGGGGCCACTCACGTTAAGGAGTGTGTATCACATGCCGGGCATGAAGAAGAACCTCTTCTCGGTGACCAATGTAGTGGACGTTGGTTATCACGTTCTGTTTGGGCCAACAGACGTGAGGTTCCTTCGCAACGTATTAGCAGTTAAGGCTGATGTTGCTCATGTAGGAAGGAGGGTTAAGAACTTGTTTGTTCTTGCAACCAATGCATATGTTAATCGAATGAGGGCCAATGATAGCGCTGCTATCTGGCATGAGAGGCTGGGGCATGTAGGCATGGACAAGCTGAAGGCGATGGCTAGTAGAAGTTTGGTGAAAGGGTTGCCTAAGTTATCCTCCTTTGGTGACGGACATGTTTGTGCGGGGTGTCAATACGGTAAGGCACATCGCCTTCCATTTGATAAATCACAAACAACGAGCAAGCAACCATTGGAGTGCATTCATGGCGACCTGATGGGACCAACGGTCACTGCCAGCCTTGGTGGAAGCAGATACATGCTTGTCTTGATTGATGACTACTCAAGGTATACTTGGGTTTACTTCTTGAAGGAGAAGTCTGAAGCCTTCCGTTTGTTTGTGGAGTTCAAGGAGTTGGTAGAAGGCCGGCTTGGCTTGCGGATTAAGAAGCTTAGAACTGATAACGGGGGTGAGTTTGTTTCCTCCGAGTTTTCTAACTTCTGCAGGAAGCATGAGATCCAACGGGAGCTTACTTGTGCTCACACTCCACAACAAAATGGAGTAGCAGAGCGGAAGATCCGTCATTTGACGGAGACCTGCAAATGCTGGCTTCATGCGAAAGACATCCCAAGGTCCTTTTGGGCAGAGGGAATGTCTTGTGCTTCTTATGTCATCAACAGGATGTCGCTCAGCCCTATCAACATGAAGACTCCTTTTGAGCTGTTGTTGAAGGAGAAGCCAAGTGTGGGACACCTTCGGGTGTTCGGTCCAACTTGTTATGTGCATGTCCCGGATGCTTCACGGACTAAGCTGGATGCAAAGGCAAGGAAGCTTGTCTTTGTTGGCTACGATGAGCGGAAGAAGGGATGGAAATGCATGGATCCTGCGACGAAGAAGTTCATGGTGTCAAGATACGTTGTCTTTGACGAGCTGACGTCGTATGGAGGTGGCTCGGTTGAGCTAACCGGAAGTAGCAAGGTTGATGAAGAACCCTTGGTGGCTGTTGAAGGCTTGGAAGAGGAGCTTGCTGTTTCACCAGCAGCTCATGTTGCTTCTAACTCCGAGGCTGAGCCTTCTGGCTCAAGAAGCAGGAGGAGCACTGCTCAATGCTTGCCCCAAGTAGGAGTTGAGCCCGAAGAAGGAACGGAAGCAGTGAGCAAGGAGCCAACTCTTTGGAGATCGAAGAGGGTTGTTAAACCACCGGCTCGGTACTGTGATGGGAATGTAGTGAGCTTTGTCTCCTGCTTCTTTGCAGGTCCTCTGGATGAGCGAGAGCCTGCAACCTTCAACGAGGCCACTGGAGTGAAGGAGTGGGAAGATGCCATGAAGGAAGAGATTGATGCTTTGAAGAAGAATGAAACATGGGACCTTGTGCCCAAGGTTGATGGCATTACTCCGGTTACTTGCAAGTGAGTGTATAAGTTGAAGAAGAAGGCTGATGGGAGCATTGATAGGTTCAAAGCTCGCCTGGTCGCTAGAGGATTCTCACAGCAGTATGGAGAAGACTATGAGGAGACATTCAGTCCGGTTGTGAAGATGACTTCAGTTAGAGTGGTGATCGCCTTGGCTGCTTGCAAGGGATGGAGAATGTGGCAACTCGATGTGAAGAATGTCTTTCTTTACGGAGAGATTGACAAGGACATCTTCATGGATCAGCCACTTGGTTTTGTTTCTAAAGAGCATCCGGACTATGTCTGCAAACTCAGGAAGGCTCTCTATGGATTGAAGCAAGCTCCTAGAGCTTGGTATGGGAAGATTGCAGAGTATTTGCAATTCTGTGGATACCTTGCTTCCAACTCGGATTCAAGCTTGTTCGTCAAGAAGAAGGGGGAGATTCTAGTCTTGGTCCTGCTGTATGTGGATGACATGATCATCACAGGGAATTCGGAGGATGAAGTAGCAAGGCTCAGGGCTGAGCTTGCTATACGCTTCGAGATGAAAGACTTGGGAGAGCTTCATCACTTTCTCGGTCTTGAGGTGGAGAGGAAGGAGTGCGGGATTCTCATTTGCCAGAAAGGGTATGCAGATCGCATTGTGAAGCGGTTCGGCATGGGCGAAGGGAAGAAATGCTCTACTCCACTGGAACCTGTGCTGAAGCTTCGACGAGATGAGGGAAGGATTCTTCCTGACACCTTGGTGTTCAGAGCTCTTGTTGGGAGCTTGATCTACCTGACGATTACAAGGCCAGACATTGCTTACGCTGTTGGCCGAGTAAGTCGGTTTATGGCTGAACCAAGGAAGTCTCATCTAGTGGCGGCTAAAAGTATTCTGAAGTATGTCAAGGCGACTTCTGACACGGGACTCCTCTATGGAAGGGACTTGGAGTTTGCGTTGCTTGGGTACACGGATGCTGACTATGGAGGTGATTCGGATGATCAGAGGTCTACTTCAGGTTATGTGTTCACTTGCGGTTCAGCTAGAATCTCGTGGTGTAGCAAGAAGTTGGACTCGGTGTCCGTCTCAACTACAGAGGCAGAGTATAAGGCTTCGGTCTTGACTGCTCGGGAAGCCATCTGGTTGAGGAGGCTTATAGAGGATGTTCATAAAGAAGTGCAAGGGCCAACTTTACTCCGGGGTGACAATGAGAGCGCTCTCAAACTGGTTAACAATCCAGTGTGTCACGCTAGGACCAAGCATATAGAGATCGATCATCATTTCATCAGGGAGAAGGTGTTGGAGGGATCTCTGCTGGTCGGGCATGTTCGGAGTGAAGATAATCTTGCTGACATCTTCACGAAGCCACTGTCGAAGGGGCCCTTTGAGCGGTTGCGCAGCTTGCTGGGCTTGGTCACCACTTCCCACTTCAAGGGGGAGTTTTGAAATTTGTGAAGTGAAAGTGGTTGACAGGACAGGCCGGGCGGCCTGGGCGGACAACGTCAGCGGACTGGGCGATTCTTCCGCTAGATCAAAGTGTGAACTGGGTAGTTTCGAAGATATTAATTTGGCGTTTGCGCTATCTTGCTGACCACTTTGAGAAAATTTAACAAAAACGGTCAAGTTTAGCCCAATCGGGCGTCGAGTTGTCCGCATTATATATATATATATATATATATATATATATATATATATATATATATATATATATATATATATATATATATATATATATCATTTGAATGGACTTTGTAGAGGGACAGAAATTCTGGGGGAGTGGTAATTTACTAATTTTGTTACAAAAGAAGTTGAACCGGTGTGAAACAAGGGCTGCCATCTTCTGCGTCTCTTTTTCTGATTATGGCCATGATGGATGGATGCGAGAAGGATGACTAAAACACCACGCCATCACTTTATCATTAAATTATGGCTTCCCTCTGCACCCGGCAATAATGTTCTTTATTGGCCCCCCTCCAGGCTATACTTTCACATTATACTACTATTGGATTCCAGGCTTTGACCTAAATTTGTATTTGGTTGATCGAACAAGCAAAGTCTTACTCTTAATTCTCTTATCATCAAGCATTATTACTTTTCTGCTCACTTTTTGATCGCGTGTGCGATTGCTTTTAAGAACACATTTCTTTATCCACAGAACACCATTTTGAAGTATTTCGCACCTTTTTTAGGAGAATTTGGTGATATTTTGGCATTCTTAAGTTGGGATCGCCTCCGCTGATATTTGAGCACGTGTTTAACGCCCCCTAATTCCCTAGGAATATTATAACTTTTGTCTTATAATTTATGCTATATGCTATATTTTAATGAAACCTTGATACAGGATAGTTTTAACCTACCCTTGATACAGGGTGGTTTTAAAGAAGCCTTTCAATTTATGCTCCTTTTGACGCAGTGGTGGCGGTCATAAATATATGGATTAAACTGTCATTCGTTAAGGAGCGCCTAAAAAATATCATTCCTTTGAACATAAAAGTGGGTGAGGTTTCTTAGCTGGTCATTTACAAATGACAATTTAACCATCATATTCATGACCGCTACCACCATGCCAAACGGAGTCTAATGATTTGTTTCCTTTATTAAAGATATTATAGCGGGAAAGCATGGTTGGGCGATCTTGTTGCTCGTGTCATAGCCCATTTTGAAGTGAACTGTGTAAATCTATATCTTCTGTGTTGCAATTTTTTGTTTATTTTATATTTATTCTCTCATTTTCGCTACACATTTTGTGTTTCCAAGTGTGATCTGTGGGCATCGAGACAACAAATAATTCTTCCATTTGAGCGGTGGGTGATGGGTTTTCGATGAGAGTAACTTTATCGTGCCATTTGCTTGGCCTTATTGGGTCGCCCCACAGCCATACAAATTTGACAAAACAATATGAATTTGCATGTATATATATATATATATATATATATATATATATATATATATATATATATATATATATATATATATATGATTAATATAACAATTTATTTATATTTAAAACATTTAAGTTAAATTTTTGGCGGTGAATGCTTTGTTTGAGCATATCTTCTGGGCAAGTAGGCGCATAGAAAGAGGCACCGATTTGACATAAAAGTTCTTTTAAATTTGATTTTAAAAAATAATAATAATGCCACGCCTTAATTTTCCTTTCCCTAACGCTATTGCTTTAATCAACAATATTATAATTATTTGGCATTAGACTTTCTGGATGGAATCTATTTTTTTCAATTTTATTTAAGTTTTTATATTCTTGGATTTACTCTTCTTGAAGATGGCATTAGCCTATATATATATCAAAAGCAAAAAAAGTTACATTGACACCATATCCTTAGAGAGGATGAAAGATAGAGCATGGAGAAGGGGCATACCCCTATCCCAAATAAAGTTCGATCTACAAGCTAAATTAGCAACATAGTTGGCCACAGAGTTGGCTCTACGATCAACAAGTGACAGCACAAACTTAGGGCAATCTTTCAATGATCGATCAAGCAATCCTTAGTTTCCTTGGATTTACTCTTTTGCTAGTGAAGCACCGCACCGTTTCGAAAAAGAATTGCATCCAGAAACTTAAATCCATGGAAGAGAAGAATTCATTCGGAAGAGAGTATCCATTAGGAAGAAGTTTGTTATGTTGTCGTCCCTCTTAAATTTCTGTCAAACTCTTTTTTTGACCGGGGATATTTTTGAAATCCACTGCAATTATGTAATCTTCATTATTCCGCTATTTATGGATGATTTCTTTGAAGGGATATTTGATCACCTTTCATTGTTGCCGCCAACCCGTTTTGGAGACCGCTCCAAATTTGACATCCTCATTAATCTGGTCATGATGGAGGATTTTAGGAAGGGATTGATCTCCTTCCATGATAACCGTCATACATATTTTGGGTCTCTTCCACCACCTATATATAGTGGTGTGCCCGGTCATCCAAGCAGTGCAGTGCAACAGTCAAATTTTGGTCGAACATCGTCGGCTTCTCTTCGAAGCACCTACCGCCGACTTTCTCTTCCTGTCGGCTGCCGAATCGGAGGTCCTTCTTTCCTTGTAGCCGGCTCTCGTCTCTCGTCGCCGTCTTGATTTCTCGTCGCAACACGTACGGCCGGATCTTGGAGGGTTCGAGAATTTTTCATCTTTTTTTCTCGGTTCAATTTTATTCCTCCATTTTAGCTGTATTGTATGTTTGAGAAATTATTACTGGATTTATCTCTGCATGCACAGCGGACGTACCCAAATCTTCGGGGAACCACTTTAAATCTTGATGTTTTTTTTTGTAGTGTTTGCTTATTTTCCGTGCGTTATTATTATTTTTCGTAAACACAATTTTGACCGCTAGAATATTATTTTGGCACATGAGAATTTATCTGCACTCGGAACGATCGTTTTTCCTAACAACTGGTGTCAGAGGGAGGTTCGATCAACGAACGTTTGGACGTTCCGTTTCGAGTTGGGTCAACGGTAGGTGACGACATCGGTCCGCTCCCTATCTTCCCAATCTTGATCAGTGATTTATTCGGTCGCTTCGGTCTCCGTGCAGTTTTCTCCAATTTGGCTACTATGGCGATTTCCACACCAGGTGCAAAGTTTGAAGTTACGAAGTTCGACAGAAAGCACAATTTTGGCCTATGGTAGGTCAAGGTCCGAGCACTACAGATTAAGGAAGGTTTACACCTTGTCCTATTGGGGAAGGCAAATAAGGATGTTGGGGTTACCGATCACACGTGGGAGGATTCAGATTTCAAAACTTTGTCCACCATACAACTTTGCTTACACGATGATGTGTTGTATGAGTTCTTTCAGAGACGACTGTCTCTAGTCTTTGGGCAAAGCTGGAGAGTATCTACATGACGAAGACTCTCACCAACCGTATCTACCTCAAGTAGCAGTTGTACAAGTTCAGCATGAAGGAGAGTTCCTCTCTACACGATCACCTGAATAGTTTCAATATACTGTTATCTGAGTGTCTCAGCATGAATATTCAGATGGAGGAAGAGGACAATATAGTTATTCTTCTGAACTCTCTTCCAAAGTCCTACGAGAACATGGTTACTACCCTCACCTACAGTAAGGATATTTTGAACTTGGAGGAGGTCACAACAGCCTTACTCTCAGATGACATCTGAAAGTTGTCCAGCTCAGGCATTGCTAAAAGCTCAGCTTTATTCTCTCGGGGTCAGTCTGGTTCAGGCAGAGGAGGCAAGTGCCACTACTAGAAAATAGACTTTTAGCCACGGCAGATTGTCATAGCTAAAAGTCCAAAACCGTGGCTAAAGCCTTTTAGCCACGGCCTACCCACGGCAAATGGGCATGTGCAATGCGAGCGTAGCTAATAGTATTAGCCACGCTGAATCCGTGGCAAATAAGTTTTAGCCACAAATTTTAGCCACGAATTAAAATCGTGGCTAAAGGACTTGTTTTCAGCAACTATTAGCCACATTTCAATTGTCGTGGCTAAAAGCTCCTTTTTTGTCACGCTTCAATTACCGTGGCTAAAAGCTCCTTCTTTCCTCACATAAAAAAAATTCGCCGGCATGGCCCGCCGCCGCCGCCGACCACCGCCGCCGGCCGCCGGCCGCCCGCCGCCCGCATCCCACGTGCCGCCCGCCCGCGAGCCCAGCTTAATTCAAACATTCATTGTGAAATGAGCAATATAAACCCGAAATATAAGTTTTAACTGGCGGTGCGAGACTAAAAAAGCCCATTTTTTGCCACGGATTAGACTTCCGTGGCTAATACTAATAGTATTAGCCACGGAATAGGCAACTGTGGCAAAACTTTTTTATTTACCACGAATTAGTCATCCGTGGCTAACAGTAACTTATTAACCACAGAATAGGTACCGTGGCTAATGATTCATTATTAGCCACGGTTTTCCCCCGTGCCAAAAAATACCGTGACTAAAGATCTGTTTTCTAGTAGTATGCAAGAAAAGTTCAGATAGTTACTACAACTACTACAAAAAGAAGGGTCATGAAATAAAGGATTGCTGGAAGCTTCAGAACATGAAGAAGGGGAAGATCCCTGGTGATGAAAAGGAAACATCTGTCACATCCCTATGCCTTGAGGATGTCAATGAGGACGTCATTTAGTACTTCTTTTCACTTATTCTGTTCTTTATTTTTTGATGTATTTTCTTCCGGCATTTTCATCTTTTTTATTCATTTTCTCTCTCTTTATTTACTTACCATCATTTCTCCTATATTTTTTCCAGTCATGATATCTCTATGTTTGTGTTTTTTATAACTCTTATTTTGAGTTATTTCTTGGTCAAGATCTTTATCGTTGAATGTGTTTTTATCCCATATTATCTAAGCACTTTCTTTAGTACTCCTCATTTATGATCTTAGAGTGTGTCTAGTCAAATCGTCTTTAACCAGCTCTCATAGGAGTTCATCTTTCCATGCTGAGGTGAGTTTGTTTTCATTCTTTTCTTTGTGTGTTGGCATTTTTAAATTTCTCTCTCTCGCGCACATCAATGGTCAGAAGTCTTGACAAGTTCAATTTTGCTATAGGAGACTACCGCTGGAGGTGCAACAGTTGGTATTTTAGCTCCAGGTGGAGCATTTTTCGAGTCAACCACGTCAATTCAGTTTGTATGCCACTCAGAATCAGAGGAGTTTTCTTGTGATCCGTTCTCAGCCAAAGTTCATTCAATTTGTCTCTTTGGCTTTTGAATCTTGGTGACAGTTGGAGCATCTTGGAGTTATCTCAGCCAGACGGAGCTTGTCATTGGAGAGACGTCAAGGTGGAGATTGTTATGTTGTCGCCCCTCCCAAACTTCCGCCAAACTGCTTTTTTGGTCGGAGATATTTTTGGAATCCACTCCAATTATGTAATCTCCATTATTCTGGTATTTATGGAGGATTTCTTTGAAGGATATTTGATCACCTTTCATTGTTGCTGTCAACCCGTTTTGGAGACCACTCCAAATTTGGCATCCCCATTAATCTGGTGATGATGGAGGATTTTAGAAAGGGATTGATCTCCTTCCATGATGACTGTCATACCTATTTTGGGTTTCTTCCACCACCTATATATAGTGGTGTGGTCGGCCATCCAAGCAGTGCATTGCAGCAGACAGGTTTTTGTCGAAGATCGACAGCTTCTCTTCGAACCACCTACCGCCGACTCTCTCTTCCCGTTGGCCGCCGAATCAGAGGTCCTTATTTCCTTGTAGCCGGCCCTCGTCTCTCGCCACCGTCTTGATTTCTCGTCGCAATGCATACGACCGTATCTTATTGTGAGGTCGGTCGTGTCTTGGACAGCGACGGTACTTGGATTTATCGTGGGAATTCTCACACTCCAGGTTCTATTGCTCTAATTTCATTCTCTGTATTTTAAACACTCTGATTATAATGAATCTTCTCTGACGCTCTTCCTGTGGTTGTAGGAGCTTCTCTCTGAACCACATATATCATGTGTCATCTGTGTGTTTGTTTTTGTTTTTTGCATTAATTTTTTTTATTTTGCGGATATTGTTATTGTGTTGCACGTTCCATGGTGGTAAGAAATCAGTGCGGATTTCATAACACCTGACCACACCCGAGTTTCTGATGCCTGCGATCAAAGCTCATAGAACACGTGATGGTTACACAACAAGTGACCAAGCTGCCGCAGTGGTGGTCCTTCTGATCCTTGTCGTTGCCACGGGAAATCTAAGGCTTAAGACATGCCCTAATTTGCTTAATAAGGCTTCGTTTGGGAACGCAACTATCACAAGAGACGGGATGGAGAAGCATGACACAATGGTAGGTTGGAGCTCCTGCTCTATTATATGATAATTTTTTTTCTAGGTGTGAGTAGTCATCTTTGACCATATTTTTCAAACATGTGTCTCAAGAAAAGTATGAAAAATGAGTAGATGTATTTGGCCTTTAAACCAATATGCGCTTTTGAAAGAAACTTCTAGGAAATTGGTCAAAGGAAGCTTCATGTCATTTGACATGTGGTTTTAACCAAGAAAAGCTTCATTCACATATTATTTACCACTTCTATCTCCGTGCTTTTGGCCCTATAAAAAAGCAAGAAAATGGAGCGATAAGATATCATCTTCTGTCCAAATTCAAACATTTGAAATTTTCTAGAGAGGTATTTGTGGCAATCGCCTTGGTTTGAGAGGGCTTTCAGACGGCGTTCTACGACGTTGACGAGAAATACTTCGCATTCACGGATTGGATCTGGAGCAAATTTGGCTAAGGATTTGAAGAAACTACTTGAAGAGAATTTGTGTATTCCGTCTCATCTGCCACTGTCGATAACTTGCAAATTTTTGCTACTATTTATTGTGTAATATTGTGTGGTGCGAAATTGTTGAAGATCATGTGTGTAGCGAGGAAGGAAAGTCTCGTAATTGTCTATTGTTTCCATATATTTTTATTGACGACTTTTCGGGTTATACTCTTATTGTCCCGTGGTTTTCACCATATTGGATTTCTACGTTAAATCTACGTGTCACTTTTATTCTCGTTATTTTGTGTTGTGTTTTGTTTGTGTATCAATATACTGCTTAGCGGTCATGTGGGTACTTTCTCGAACTAATTTACACGTGCTTTAGCCGGGCTTGCATGCTCTCTAGTCTAACACTCTAGCCCAACACTAGCCCAACCGACGATGCGGTAGACCTCGCTGAATGCTGCGCACCAAGAAATCATTTGGGTTAGCTTCATCCTACCTCCGCCCGGCATCACATCGGAGCGCAAATGCTGCCTAAATACATATAATGTAACAGTGTTAGCAAAAAAAACTATAATGTTCTCCTTTCTTGGATTTGCATGCTTATTTCTTGTAAGGCTCTGCTTAGAGTGGCGGTGGAAAAATAATGGTACGAATCCACGACATTAGAATTGGTCAGAAAACTGTTTTGAAGAAGTTGTAGACTGTTAGAACAAGCTGTCAGGGTGGTGATCCTTCTGAACCTTGCCGTTACCACTAAAAATCCAAGCCTGAAGGCTGAAGACATGATTGTTAAACGCAACTCATAATTGGCTATTCGCATCCCAAAATCTCTCAATTTTCGTGCCTTTTTGGAATACGCTTTGTACATGCAATTTCAGGAAAAGTGTTCATCACGAAAGTTGTACATATCGACGAGATCTACAACTTTCGTGTTGAACACTTTTCCTGAAATTGCATGTACAAGTCGTAATTTAAAAATATGCCCAGATTAACAATCCACGAGATGCGGTTAACAATCCCACATATGTTTGACATCACATTGGAGCGCAAAGGCCACTTATACACATAGAAGTAAACAGTGCAAAAAACTATGATATTCTCATTTGTTGCTTTCTACTAAGGCTTCATTTGTTTCGGCGGTGGCGGGTGGATCCGGCGGGTGGAAACGGAGTGTTCGAAACGGAGGGGGGAGGTGGCTGCTCCAAACGAAACTTTTTGGGGCGTTTCTCAAGGCGGGCGGGTGGAAACGGAGCAAACGCCGTCGGAGGTTCATTTGTTTACCCGCCTTCCGACGGCGTTTGCCCAAAACGGAGCACCGAAACGCTCAAACAAATAGAGCCTAAGTTACCGGTTGGGGGTGACGCCCGCCGGAAAAGAATGGTGGGACAACACAACATTATTATTATTATTTAAAAGTTTGTTAATAAATAATTTATGTCTATGCTAATCATTATCACATAAATAAATAAATATTATATAATTTTAAAATAAATAAGTTACTAAAGGCGAGAGAATGAAATTAAGATGGGAAATGAATGGAGAAACGTGAATGAATGAATAACATTTGCAGGGACGAGAACACAAAAAGACAGATCGCAAATGACTTTGGCGTAACTACTCTTATAGCAACTCCAACGCATTGCTATTCTCAAATTTACAAATCTTCTCTCTCTCTAAATTTAGAGGGGGAGAGAGAAAATAGAGGGGCGGCAAAAATAATTTAATGTGTTTTTATTTTTATATTGTTTAAATTAGGTATTTATAAAACTTATTCATTTTGCTTGTAATCGTCAATATATTTTTTCAAATATAACATGCAATATATCAATAAATTTGTTTTTTCGAGACCTACAAAACGAAACTAATATTAAATATTTTCTAATTAGTATTGATCATGAAAATACGAAGAGAAGACGTTTTATTGATTAAACGCGTGCATGCAACAAAATACATGAAAATTAATATGCATAAAATATTCAAAATTACATTGCTTCTTTGTCATGTCGTTTCCACAAATGTTCAACTAGTGCATCTCGAAGTGCAAAATGTGCATCTCTGTATTTGATCTTTTTATGCTGATTTAGAAACTGATGAAATCGTTCGGCTTCACTTGTATTCAACTTTTCAATATTTTGAGTCGGTGATGGAGTAGAAATAGTGACATAGTCATTTTCATCCCGCTCGTGTTCGACGATTATGTTCTGCATTATAACACAAGCAGTCATGATATTGTGTAAAACATGTTTATCCCAAAAACGGGCTGACCCCTTAATTATAGCAAATATTGATTGAAGAACTCCAAATGCCCGCTCTGCATCTTTTTGGCATGCTTCTTGCATCATTTCAAAGTGTTGTTTTTTTGTCATGTGAATGAGAAATAGTCTGAACTAGTGTTGACCACTTCAAATATATTCCGTCGGCTAAATAATAACCAACATCATATTTTTTCCCCCAAAATTTCAAAATTAGTAGTAGGCGTAATACATTGTGCTAAGTTGGCAAACAAAGGAGACGACTGCAGGATATTGATATCATTGTTCGAGGCTGATAAACCAAAATATGCGTGTCATATCCATAAGTAATAAGATGCTACTGCCTCGAGAATAATTGTTGGCCCACCGTGTCGTCCTGAATATTGTCCTGTCCATGTTGTTGGACAGTTCTTCCACTGTCAATGCATGCAATCTAGACGTCCCAACATCCTTGGAAATCCTTGTTCTTCACTTTTCCATAATAATCTAGCAACATCATTGGTATTGAGATATCTCAAATATTCTTCTTTGTACACTTGTACAATTGCCCTGCAAAATCTCTTCAAACATTGAATCACGGTTGACTCACCGATTCGAATATATTCATCGCAGTTATCAGCTGCTGTTCCATATGCCAACATACGGAATCCGACCTAATTTTTTGAAGTTGACAATCCAAGCTTTCCAAGACCATCTTTCTTTTGAATGAAGAAATTATCGTGCTCCCGCACCGCGACAACAATACGAAGGAATAAATTCTTTCGCATGCGAAATCTTCTTCGAAAATATGTTTCCCCATATGTGGGATGATTGGAGAAGTAGTCATTCCACAATCTAGTATCACCTTCAATCCTGCCCCTATTGATTACCACATGACCAGGTGTTGAACCTCTGCGTCTCGGAAGTTCATCTCTGTGAAGTTGAGCTGCAATTTTGGCTTTGTTTTACTTATAAGCATAAGCCAAAAATTCATCTTCTTGCTCTCATTCAGCTGTGTCTTCTTCCCACGGTTGAATTTGTTGAGAAAATAATTCATCATCCCAAGACGATGAAGATCTCAAATGAGATGACCTTGCAACGTAGTTCATTTTTTGTATGAGGGAAAGATAGTTAGTTAGCCGGAGGATGAGAAGGGAAGTGATGATTATATAGGGTTTTTGGATTCTCATCACCAGCATTGGATTCATATCACCAACATTGGATTCTTATCATCAGCATTGGATTCTCCACAAGCATTGGATTCTCCACTAGCATTGGATTCTTATCACTAGCATTGGATTCATATCACCAACATTTGATTCTCCATCAGCATTGGATTCTCCACCAGCATTGGATTCTTATCACCAGCATTGGATTCTTATCACCAGCATTGGATTCTTATCACTAGCATTGGATTCTCCACCAACATTGGATTCTCCACCAACATTGGATTCTCCACCAACATTGGATTCTTATCACCAGCATTGGATTCTCCTCCAGCATTGGATTCTCCACCAGCATTGGATTCTCCACCATCATTGGATTCTTATCACTAGCATTAGATTCTTAACCAGCATTGAATTCTTATCATCAGCATTGGATTCTTATCACCACAATTGGATTCTCCATCAGCATTGGATTCTTATCACCAGCATTGGATTATCCACCATCATTGGTTCTATAAGTACCTCATCAACATGAAGTGCAAGCAAAAGAATATCAATCACTCTCTCTCCTTAGTTAAGAAGAGCACTCCTTCTCTCCTTAACCATGAGTTCCAGTAGGGGAACAACATTCTCAGTGAAAGAAGATCAAGCACTGTGTTATGCATGGATTGAGATCTCTGAAGACCCAGTTATGGGTAGCAATCAAAAGGAGCATAAGATGTGAGAAAGAGTTTCAGTCATATTTCACAAGACAAGACCCGCAACTTGTTTAAGACAGAGAACCCCTAAATCTCTCTCATATTGTTGGTCATTGTTAACAAGTATGGCTAGCAAATTTCGAGGATGTATTCGACAAATTGAGCAACGAAATCCGAGTGGTGCATCTGAACTCGATATTGTAAGTATTAATTTATATTTTAAATATTATATTAAATAATCACTATATTATAATTATTGTTTGTTTATTTGTAGATCAATCAGGACAAAATTTTATATGGAGATGATCCGAACGAGAAAAGAGGCTTCTTGTTTGATCATGTTTAGTCAATCTTGAAAAATACAGAAAAGTGGATAGAGTCGTCCGGGACTATAGAAGGTAACAACTCTCAGCATTTTGACATGTCACAAGCTTTTGATTCTAACTCTCTCACTCAACGGAGATGAATAGACCTAAACACAGACAACAATGAAATGAACCTTAATAGTACTGGTGATGAAGAATCTCCAGCCTTAATTTCAAATACCCAACCTACTGGAAGAAAGAAAGAAAAGGAGAGAAGAAGACAAGTTAGTGGTAAGAGTTCTGATATTGAAACCCATATTAAAGCAAATGAAGAAATCTTAGAGATTTTGAAGAGAGGACAAGAACAACGAGCAAAAGATAGGTCTTCTATGACTCAACTCTTGAAGTTAAAGGTCAAAATGAAAAGAAAAAACCAGAGCTTTAGAGTGCTAAACAAGATCATGATAGTATGATGATTGATTTGGAAAGCATAAAAGGAACTCCAGAGCGGCAATATTTTCAGCAGAAAAAACAAGAAATTTTGAATAAAAATATAAAACAATCCCTGTTTAGAGGATCATCATCACTCGAAGCAACCAGGTATGGAGGAGGCATGTATGAAGGTAGTGGTGATGGAGGAAGCCATTATGGAGGAGAGCAACATGGAGGACCTTAGTTTGGTGGAGGTTGACATGGAGGAAGCCAATATGGAGGAAGCCACTATGAAGGAGACCCACATGGAGGACCTCAATTTGAAGGGTCTTAATTTGGTGGACCTCAATTTGGAGGGTATCAATTTGGTGGACCTCAATTTGGAGGACCTCAGTATGGAGGAAGCCAGTATCGAGAAAGTCAGTATGAAGGAAGCGACTATGGATTACCCGGGTATAGATGAGAACAACAAGGGGGAAGCGCACACGGAAGTCATAGCGAACCCGATGCTGACCTCCCCGAATTTTAGAATTATTTTCAAATGTAAATTTTTTATTTCTAATTATGTTATGGGTGTTGTATTTTAATTATGAAATCAAATTTGAAATTAAAAAAAACTTTAAAATTAATATAATATAATAAAATAATGTAATAAAAAATAAAAAATTATCATTATAATATTATGTATATTTATTTATACATATGAATATATAAATATAATATAAATATTATATATATATATATATATATATATATATATATATATATATATATATATATATATATATATATATATAACATATTTTCCTAATATAGAGAACATGGTTGGTGTTGCTCTACTCATGTTCTCTATATTTAGAGAACATGGTACAATAAGGATCTCTAAATATAGAGATTCCCATTGGAGTTGCTCTTAGACCGCAAATAAAAGAGAAAGAGTTGAAAACAGAGAAAACAGTTTTTAAAAAGTTATCAGATCCACAATACTCAATTTATCACGCATGAGTTGCGTGGCGGGCGGCTTCAGGAGGAGCATGTTTTGATTTATTTATTTTTTATAATGGAAACACTAAGTTATATAATATTATTGTGAACTAACTCAGCGTCTCGGTCAGGCCGGTAAAACCTGGACCGTCTTAGCTCTAGTAACGGTCGAGCGCGCGCACAACCAAATAGTAAGTTGATTGTACAAGAGCAGTTTTAACGTGAAAAAACCTCTCAACTAGGTAAAAAACCACGTGACCGGATCTGTGCCGGTCAAAGTCCACTATTATTGGGTTGTTACAACTTGTTGGTGAAGTCGAGGGTGACAAGTCACCTCTCGTTACAACTTTGGGGGTGCGAGAGTACTTTGCGCGCGGTAGACGACAGACCGTCGCGCAGGGAATAGTTACAATGTGCGCTTTGCGCTGGTGGTCTGTCGTTAGCAGTTTCCGGAATCTGAATGCGGAAGGGAGCACTTGGACTTGCGGAGGCTGCTTAAGACTTGAACAGTTTGCTGAGTCTGGGTGGCTTTGGCTCGGCCCATTGGTAGCTTGGGTGTGACTCAGGTGTGGCTCGGGTGCTGCTCGTAGGAGGAATTTGGCAGAGCTTTCACCTGAGGAAGAAGAAGAATCGGAGGAAAAAGTTAGGAAATGAGGAGCTCTGAGGCTCCTTTTATAGGCTATAGGAGGTGGTTACGGTGGTTACGCTGCTATCCGCACACCATAACCACCCGCATAAATAATTTTAGTATAGATTTAAATGCGCGCATCCAGCTATCGGGAGACCATTTAATTAATAATAAAACATTAATTAAATTCCTCTTCACTAACATGGTAGTTAGTGGGTGGTTACGCGCGGATCAAAAGGTCGTGAATGCTCCCCCTGATCAGACGGCGACAGAGGGCTTCCACGGGCGGGCGGCGAACTTGTCGTCAAGTTCTCCGGCAAGAGAGGGCCGCTGACAGCGGCCGGGCAGGAGCCCCAGTGTAACACCCCCTATCCGTCGCATAGCATATAGCAGTAGGTCCGGCCGGGGCCCGACGCCATATACCACAGACAGACCGGGTGGTTACGTATGGAAACCATCCAACTAATCTCAACGTCCTACACAGAGCATTCTAGCGGAAGCAGTTTATAAGAGTTACAAATCAAGAACCCAGCACAAGCACGAATGTCCACTAAAACCAAAAGGAATGTCATTACAAAATACTCAAAAGTCGGCCTTAAGGCCTTACAAGATGTTTCATTTGTCTATTACATGATTTACCAACCTCGGCACGCAGGCCGGCCATACATGAATAAAATAGAAAACATTTCCACTTGGGCCTTCGAGGGCCAGCTTCGCAAAAAGGGCTTTAGCCCGCTATTGACCGCTCGGTCCAGCTGCACCTGCAAGCAAACAAACCACCGCATGGTGGCAAACAAAGCAACGGTCAGCAATGCTGACCAAATTATAACGATCCCGCCCCCAACCCGGGGCGGCGATGCTCCTTCCCTGCATTTCATTAGCACAAGCGAGCAATGCATATAACCATAGCCATCTCATCACAGACGTTGGCTCGTACGGCCACACGTCCCGTGCACTCAGGGCACATTCTCGGTGAACCGGTCGATGTTACGTCAATTAAAGCCATTAACATTCCGGACTCACCACCGCCACTAGGACGGCCATTCCTATGAGCAATGCGTCTTCATGGTATTGGTCACGTCAATTTAAGCCATTGACCACCGAAGACTCACATCTATGCCAACGGCGAGTGCCATGTAACTTTAGGTCTCTCTAATCCGAACGACATAAAGCGGGTACGGCTCCATCTAACCCGTGCTCACATCGCAACGGCAATTTAAGCCATTTGCGCGGGTCAAACTTTCACCGAGTCCCGTTCTACCACAAATCACATAACCCCGTTATGTTCAAGTTGGCTCTCAGGCCACCAAGTTGGCAAGACCTCGTGTCCGCCCAGTTTTCCGGGTGCACCTTTGGGTTAGTCCCCAAGGCTCCCTGCTGCAATCTACCGCGTAGAAAACCCGAAAACACCAAATAGCACGGAGTCTTCTCCGGCCTTATGCAATGCAACATCACCGATCCGAACTAACATGTCCGGGTAGGCTTCAACCAAAATGCCTATGTCCGTTCTCGCATACGGACGCTAAACAACGGGGACTTTACATATCTACCCGAAGGAACGCCTCCAACTCTTCGCAAACTCGCGAGAGAGGGCTTCCTATGCTAAGAAAGAGAGCTATCATGCTCACAAGTGAGGATCGTTACCCTTGCGTTCCTCTTTGGCGCCATCGAAATGTAATCGGATAGGAATCACCGCGCTTGCGTTGCCTCCGTGGATCCGGAGTCGGCTTGCGATTCGGAGCTCCGAAGCTCCTCCAATGGCGGATCTAGCTCCTCTTCCTCTTGCCTTAGCTCTTCTTTCTCCAAGGGTTTGGAGAGAGGATAAGTAATGAAAAGTGGATTTTTCTTAAGTCAAACTCGTGTATATCCTCCCAGGAATCATCCCCAGCCGTCAGATCTCAACCTAAGAAAACGAGCGGCTTTGATTCGGGGCTGAAATGCCCAATCTGGGCCGAACACGGCTTGGCACACGCCCGTGTCCAGGGCCGTGTGCCGCATTCGCCGTCAAAATCGAATCTTCTGAACACGCACACGGGTATCGAACACGCCCGTGTTCGAGCTGACACGCCCGTGTTCCAGCTGACACGGCTGTGTAGCCGGCCGTGTACCCATGATTTTTCCCCCGTTTCCAACCCGAGCACTGCACGGGTTCTAGGACACGCCCGTGTCCTTGCCCGTGTCACATTGACACGCCTGGGCCCCCAGGCCGTGTACACGGGACATTTCGTCGAGGGGAGAACGACGACTCGCTGACACGGCCTTGGACACGCCCGTGTCCGAGGCCGTGTGCCTTGTCTCGACGACCGTCGAGTGAATCTCGACGATTTCACCTTGACGCTCGTCGACACGGGTCGACACGCCCGACGACACGCCCGTGTCGCGGGCCGTGTGCCCATTCTCCACGAATCGTCGAGAATAACTCGACGATTTCACGGCTAAGTGTCGACACGGGTCGACACGCCCTGCGACACGCCCGTGTCGCAGGCCGTGTGCCCATTCTCGACGAATCGTCGAGAATAACTCGACGACTTCGCGGCTAAGTGTCGACACACGCTTGACACGCCCTGGGACACGCCCGTGTCCCAGGCCGTGTGCCTTCAGCCAGAAACCAAAACTGGCCCAAAACGTCCCCCTTTGCTCCTTTGAGTTTCGGGGCGTTACAACTCTACCCCTCTTAAAAGAATTTCGCCCACGAAATTACATAAAGGGAAAAACATGTACAAAACAAAATTTGTACCTGTGCGGAACAACTCCGGATATTCGTCAAGCATCGTCTTCTCTCGCTCCCAGGAGAGCTCCTCACGACCGCAATTGTCCCACCGGACTTTGACCATCCTGATCTCTTTATTGCGTAGCCGCTTGACCTCCGAGTCTTCAATCCGCACGGGCTTGACCTTTGTCGTTAGCCCACTATCCACCGGCACTTGATCGACCGTGATCACTTGCGTAGGCTCTTGCACCGCCTTCCTAAGTACCGAAATGTGGAATACATCGTGTAAACCACTTAGCTCCACTGAAAGCTTCAACCTATAGGCCGCTTCTCCCACTCGCTCCAGAACCTCGAACGGTCCAAGGTACCTCGGGCTTAGCTTTTTCAACCGTCGCACCCGCGAGACACCCTTGAACGGCTTGATCTTTAGGTACACATAATCGCCCACAGCGAACTCCACGTTCCTGTGCTTGGCATTATAGTACTTTGCTTGCCGGTCCTGAGCCATGAGCAACCTCTCCCGAATGGTTCTCACCAAAGAAGTAGCATCCTCCACTTCCGATCGCTTATACAACTTTGACTCGCCCGTTTCTAACCAAGACAACGGCGTGCGACATCTTCTACCATAAAGGGCCTCGAAAGGCGCCATCTGAATACTTGCTTGGTAGCTGTTGTTGTATGCGAACTCCACCAAATAAAGGTGGTCCTCCCATTGCTTTCCGAAGTCCAAGACACACATGCGAAGCATGTCTTCCATCGTTCTATTGACCCTCTCGGTCTGCCCATCCGTTTGTGGATGGAAGGCCGTGCTAAACTTCAGCTTTGTTCCCAACATTTGCTGCACCAGCCTCCAATCATTGGACGTGAACCGCCCATCACGGTCACTCACGATGCTGCGGGGCACACCATGAAGCCGTACTATATTATCCACATAAAGCTTCGCCAGCTTCTCCACCGGATCATCCTTCCTATGCGGAATAAAATGCGACACCTTCGTTAATCGATCGACCACCACCCAAATGGCGTCGTTCCCCTTCTGCGACCTTGGCAAACCATGCACAAAGTCCATAGAGATGTCGTCGAATTTCCACTCCGGAATAGGCAAGGACTTAAGAAATCCTCCCGGCTTTTGGCACTCCGCCTTTACCAAGGCGCAGGTTTGGCACTTCGCTACGTATAGCGCCACATCCTTTTTCAAACCCGGCCACCAAAATAGCTTCTTCACATCGCGGTACATCTTCGTGCTCCCCGGGTGAATCGAGTACTTGGTATGGTGTGCCTCGTACAACAACTCCACCCGTAAATTGCCCACACTTGGGACGCACAAACGACTGTCTTTCCAAAGCAATCCGTCCTCCACGACGAATTGGGAATTTGACCCATCCAGAGCCTCTATCATGAACTGCTTCATATGAGCATCCATATCCAAAGCCTGCCGAATCCGATCAGCCAGGTCATATTGGACTTCAGTCCAATTCAGCACTGCTTCAGCGCTAGATTGTCTATCCACACAAACAATCTCCAACGCCTCCAGCTCCTGCACCAACCGCTCATCATGCACTGATAGCCAATTCGCTTGAGCTGGGGCTCGGCGACTCAATGCATCCGCAACCGCATTCCCTTTGCCAGGCACGTAGTGGATCTTAAAAGTATAGTCCCCCAGGAACTCCATCCACCTACGCTGCCGCATATTCAAATCTTTTTGATCTATTAGATACTTTAGGCTCTTGTGATCGGTGTAGATATCAATCTTCACACCGTACAAATAGTGCCTCCACAGCTTCAAGGCAAAAATCACGGCCGCCAACTCCAAGTCGTGGACCGGATAATTCCTCTCGTGCACTTTTAGCTGTCTCGAGCCATAAGCTATCACGCTTCCGTGCTGCAGTAGCACACAACCCAAACCGCTGCCTGAAGCATCGCTATATATCTCATAGCCTTCGGTCCCAACCGGCGAACTCAATACAGGCGCCGTGGTCAACCGACACTTTAACTCCTCAAAAGCTCGCGCGCACTCCGGCGTCCAAACGAACTTATGATCCTTCCTCGTCAAAGTAGTGAGAGGTAGCGCTATCCGCGAGAAGTTCTCTACGAAGCGCCTATAATAACCGGCAAGCCCCAAAAAGCTCCGGACTTCTGCTACCGTAGCAAGCTCAGGCCACTCCCGTATCGCAACAATCTTCGTCGGATCCACCGCAATACCCTCTCCACTCACTATATGCCCGAGGAACGCTACTGAGGATAGCCAAAACTCGCACTTCGAGAACTTGGCATACAACTGGTTTCTCCTGAGTGTCTCCAACACCAAATGGAGATGCTTGAAGTGATCCTCCTCACTTTGCGAGTACACCAAAATATCGTCGATGAAGACGATCACGAAATGGTCTAGGTACTCCCTGAACGTCCTGTTCATCAAGTCCATGAATACTGACGGCGCATTAGTCAGCCCAAACGGCATGACCGTAAACTCATAATGCCCGTATCTCGTACTAAACGCTGTCTTCGGGATATCACTCTCCCTTATCCGCAGCTGATAGTACCCAGACTTGAGATCTAACTTCGAGTACACCGTCGACCCGACTAACTGATCAAAGAGATCATCAATCCTAGGGATCGGGTACTTATTCTTCTCAGTCAGCTTGTTTAGCTCCCGATAATCAATACACAATCTCAAGCTTCCGTCCTTCTTCTTAACAAAGAGGACCGGTGCGCTTCAAGGCGAAGAACTCGGGCGCACATACCCTTGCTCCAACAACTCTTGCAATTGAACTTTCAGCTCCGCCATTTCCTTAGGCTCTATCCGATACGGAGATCGTGACACAGGCTTTGCACCTGGCACTAGCTCGATAGTAAAATCTATCTCCCGTTGTGGCGGGGCTCCAGGAAGATCTGCGGGGAACACATCAGGGTATTCCGATACCACTGAAATACAATCCAACGCGGGCTTCGGCTTTGCAACCTCCACAAGTGTAAAGAACAGTTCTGCTCCGGCACGAACCGCCTTCACCACCTGAAGAGCAGACATCAACGTCTTGCTCGACCCCTTTAAGCCCGTAAAAGTCGTCTCACGACTTGCTCCCAGCTTGACTTCCTTGCTACCGCAATCTATATGGGCCTGCTGCTCCGAGAGCCAGTCCATGCCAAATATGACGTCAAACTCCACTAACGGAAGTAAAGACGCTCGCAGGTCGAACTCCTGCTCTCCAATACGAGTCTTAACCTCGCAGATCCTAACCGCTCGCATCGAACACCCATTGGGCAATAACACATCCAACTTGTCCTTCGCCATCGAAGAAGGGACTCCGATGCGTGATATAAATCCTTCGGACAAGAAGGAGTGTGAAGCTCCCGTATCAAAGAGTGCTCGTGCGGGATTTTCACAAATCATTACAAATCCTAAACAAGCAGTGGTAAGGTAACATATACATAACAAGCATATAAAGGAATTGACTTGCTATAAATTAAACCGTACCTGTCACCACGTCAGCTTGTTTAATGGCCTCCTGTTGGCCAAGATTATAGACCCTTGGTTGGGCCGGAGCATAGTGGGATGCGGTCGACTCCACCGCCTTTCCCTTCTCTTCGTAGGTAGCTCCTGGCCTCCTTTCGGACTTAGGACGTCCGCTCCAACAATCACGGGCAAAGTGCCCCGTCTTGCCGCAAGTAAAACACGCACCCGGGGTCCGACCCGTAGTCGCCCCAGAAGCGCCAGAAGGAGCTGGACCCGAAGTCCTATGCTTCTTGAAAGCCCTCCGATAGCCAGACTTCGAAGTAGTCGGCACTTTAAACTCAGATTTCTTTTCACCCAAGCTTTTCTTTGCCTGTACACTCCTCATGTCCTTCTCCAAGGACCGGGCAGTATTGACCAAGGTTAAGAAACCCTGCGTCATCGGCCCCGACAGTAATAGTCTCAGCTCATCCCTCAGACCTTCATAGAAGCGATTAGTCTTGCGCTCCTCATCCATGATGGTAGAGCTCGCATAACGACTCAACCGCGTAAACTCGTGGAGATATTCATCCACGCTTCACTCACCCTGCACCAACCTCAGGAACTCATTCTCCATTGAAATCCTCTGAGTAGAAGGGAGGTATCTTGCTAAGAACAATTCCGAGAACTCTTCCATCGGAACGTCTATCAATTGTCTTCCTCTCAGATGATGCAGCTCCAAGCCTTCCCACCACATCCTTGCTTCACCGTCCAACAGGAACGTAGCAATGGTGGTCATCTGCCACTCCTCCGTCTCCGTCGCTGTCATGACTCTCTTCACCCTAGAGAGCCAGTCTTCAGCCTGAGATGGGGTTCCCAACCCCGAGAATAACGGAGGGTTAAAGCTCATTACATGCTTCAACTGCCTCTCAGTCGCCCTCCTTGGCACTATTGGTTCTACAACCACTTGCTCCATCCTCCTCGGCTCCGCCTCTTGAAGAGGTACTTGCTCCATCACAGGAGTTGGCTGCTGCGCTTGCCTCCCAGGCTGCGCATTTATCACGGCTAGCACCGCTTCAGCCACCAATCTTATATTTTCAGCCGACAAAGGTGTTGCGGGAGCAACTTCTGGTGCACTACTAGCCTCAGAACCTCGGCGTTCTGACGGCCCAACACCACTTCGGGTCACCTATAGTGGTACAAAACACCGTTAAGCGACCAAATAAATTGCAAACAGCAATTATAGGAACACGCAGGTTCCGCAAACACGAGTATTTTCATTCCTAAGTGGACATTCATGGGTTCTTTTTACTGTTATAACGATGACGCACACAATGTGCTCACCACCCCTTAAAAAGAATTCGCCCACGAATTCAATTCAAGTCCAACCAAAACCAGTAGTCTGATACCAAGTTGTAACACCCCCTATCCGTCGCATAGCATATAGCAGTAGGTCCGGCCGGGGCCCGACGCCATATACCACAGACAGACCGGGTGGTTACGTATGGAAACCATCCAACTAATCTCAACGTCCTACACAGAGCATTCTAGCGGAAGCAGTTTATAAGAGTTACAAATCAAGAACCCAGCACAAGCACGAATGTCCACTAAAACCAAAAGGAATGTCATTACAAAATACTCAAAAGTCGGCCTTAAGGCCTTACAAGATGTTTCATTTATCTATTACATGATTTACCAACCTCGGCACGCAGGCCGGCCATACATGAATAAAATAGAAAACATTTCCACTTGGGCCTTCGAGGGCCAGCTTCGCAAAAAGGGCTTTAGCCCGCTATTGACCGCTCGGTCCAGCTGCACCTGCAAGCAAACAAACCACCGCACGGTGGCAAACAAAGCAACGGTCAGCAATGCTGACCAAATTATAACGATCCCGCCCCCAACCCGGGGCGGCGATGCTCCTTCCCTGCATTTCATTAGCACAAGCGAGCAATGCATATAACCATAGCCATTCATCACAGACGTTGGCTCGTACGGCCACACGTCCCGTGCACTCAGGGCACATTCTCGGTGAACCGGTCGATGTTACGTCAATTAAAGCCATTAACATTCCGGACTCACCACCGCCACTAGGACGGCCATTCCTATGAGCAATGCGTCTTCATGGTATTGGTCACGTCAATTTAAGCCATTGACCACCGAAGACTCACATCTATGCCAACGGCGAGTGCCATGTAACTTTAGGTCTCTCTAACCCGAACGACATAAAGCGGGTACGGCTCCATCTAACCCGTGCTCACATCGCAACGGCAATTTAAGCCATTTGCGCGGGTCAAACTTTCACCGAGTCCCGTTCTACCACAAATCACATAACCCCGTTATGTTCAAGTTGGCTCTCAGGCCACCAAGTTGGCAAGACCTCGTGTCCGCCCAGTTTTCCGGGTGCACCTTTGGGTTAGTCCCCAAGGCTCCCTGCTGCAATCTACCGCGTAGAAAACCCGAAAACACCAAATAGCACGGAGTCTTCTCCGGCCTTATGCAATGCAACATCACCGATCCGAACTAACATGTCCGGGTAGGCTTCAACCAAAATGCCTATGTCCGTTCTCGCATACGGACGCTAAACAACGGGGACTTTACATATCTACCCGAAGGAACGCCTCCAACTCTTCGCAAACTCGCGAGAGAGGGCTTCCTATGCTAAGAAAGAGAGCTATCATGCTCACAAGTGAGGATCGTTACCCTTGCGTTCCTCTTTGGCGCCATCGAAATGTAATCGGATAGGAATCACCGCGCTTGCGTTGCCTCCGTGGATCCGGAGTCGGCTTGCGATTCGGAGCTCCGAAGCTCCTCCAATGGCGGATCTAGCTCCTCTTCCTCTTGCCTTAGCTCTTCTTTCTCCAAGGGTTTGGAGAGAGGATAAGTAATGAAAAGTGGATTTTTCTTAAGTCAAACTCGTGTATATCCTCCCAGGAATCATCCCCAGCCGTCGGATCTCAACCTAAGAAAACGAGCGGCTTTGATTCGGGGCTGAAATGCCCAATCTGGGCCGAACACGGCTTGGCACACGCCCGTGTCCAGGGCCGTGTGCTGCATTCGCCGTCAAAATCGAATCTTCTGAACACGCACACGGGTATCGAACACGCCCGTGTTCGAGCTGACACGCCCGTGTTCCAGCTGACACGGCTGTGTAGCCGGCCGTGTACCCATGATTTTTCCCCCGTTTCCAACCCGAGCACTGCACGGGTTCTAGGACACGCCCGTGTCCTTGCCCGTGTCACATTGACACGCCTGGGCCCCCAGGCCGTGTACACGGGACATTTCGTCGAGGGGAGAACGACGACTCGCTGACACGGCCTTGGACACGCCCGTGTCCGAGGCCGTGTGCCTTGTCTCGACGACCGTCGAGTGAATCTCGACGATTTCACCTTGACGCTCGTCGACACGGGTCGACACGCCCGACGACACGCCCGTGTCGCGGGCCGTGTGCCCATTCTCCACGAATCGTCGAGAATAACTCGACGATTTCACGGCTAAGTGTCGACACGGGTCGACACGCCCTGCGACACGCCCGTGTCGCAGGCCGTGTGCCCATTCTCGACGAATCGTCGAGAATAACTCGACGACTTCGCGGCTAAGTGTCGACACACGCTTGACACGCCCTGGGACACGCCCGTGTCCCAGGCCGTGTGCCTTCAGCCAGAAACCAAAACTGGCCCAAAACGTCCCCCTTTGCTCCTTTGAGTTTCGGGGCGTTACACCCCGCTCTTCGCGGCCGCGCACCGGCAGCCGAGGGAGGAGGCGGTCGTGGCGGTCGCCCCCTTGGCGACTGGCGGCCAAGGCGAGGGGAGTTCGAGGCGGCTGCGCCTTCGGCCGCCAGTGGTGAAGGAGAGGGGGCGTCCACCCCCTTAGCCGCATGGGCGGCCGAGCAAAGGGGCGGCCGCGGCGGCCGCCACTTTGCTCGCCAACGACTAAGGAGAGGGGGCGGCCTGGTTGGCCTCCCGCCTTAGCCGCACGGGCGGTCGGGCAAAGGGGCGGCCACCCCTTTGGTCTCCTGCAGACAAGGAGAGGGGAGGCTCGGTCAGCCGCCCCCTTGGACACTTGGGTTGACCGAGGAGGGGGCTGCTCGGTCGGCCGCCTCCTTGGTCGCTCGGGCGGCTGATGAGGGGGCGGCCCGGTCAGCCGCCCCTTCTGGTCGTGCGAATGGGGGCGGGCGACCGGCGTCCGGGGAGGAGGCCGGCCGCCCATCGCCGGCGAGGTGTGATAGTTACGCCAACAAGTGGGATCAGCGCACTGGGATCGCGTGCGCGGTCAAACCCATGATCTCCATGCCTTTTGGGTGGAGATCATGGGGGAGTGGCTATGTGCACCCCTTATTTTCTATAAAATGGGTTTAATCTTCATCAATTGCCCTCTAGATCCTTGTTGCATGAGACCGCTTCGGACGAAGAGAAATAAGGATCTTGTTCTATTCACTTTCATGGCGGCGATGGCGGTGAATAGTGACAGACTTGCACTGGCGAGCGGTTGTGCCCTGCAATCTCGGGTAAAAAATGCTAGTATTCATTTTGATATAGGAGAAATGAATGTCATGCCTGGGGGAGGAAGCTATTGCTTCAGTGATCGCGATGGTGGGCGGGGCACGTGCGGGCGTGCGCGAGCATGTGTACATAGACATGTGCAAGAGGGTGCGTGGGTGCCCCCGCGGTGGCATTGGCGGTCGCGCCCTCACTGGAACGCGTGTGGCTGCTCGTGCACGTATGCACGTATCAGACCGCGCGCACGCGGTTGCGCGGCGTCCCGCACGGGTGCATGCGCGAGTGCGCGTGCTGGCACGCGTGGGCGCACCTGCGCGAGCAGGAGCATCCATAATCGCGCGCAGGCACACCTGCGCGAGCGGGCGCGCGCGGGCCCTTTCCCGCGTGCGAGCGAGCGCGTGCCTGGTCGAGCGGGCGCGTGCACACGCGATCCCGCGCGCGTGTGCGCACGCTAGAGAATGCCTGGTCGCATGGGCGCACGCGCTACCGATCCCACGTGCGAGTGCCCGATCTCGTGTGCATGTGTGAGTGGGAGCGTGTGTGCACGTGTGCATGGCCTTGCGCGCGGGTGCACGTATGCGCCTTCCCGACTTCGGGCTTGGGGTGCGTGCCTTGCCGTATAATGCCCCTAGCCGATCCAACGTGACAATGTCATGGCTCTGCTCTAGGCGATGCTACCGGACTGCAGCTCAATTGGTTATGAGGATTTGGACAACTCCATAGTTAAGCGTGCTCGGGCTGGAGTAGTACTAGTATGGGTGGCCTCCTGGGATGTTGTAACTACCCGGAAGGACCACAACATCGCCCGGCCCACCTGCAGCCCAAGGTTGAGGGTCAGAGGCCCATTGCGTAATAGTGCAGCTTGCCCGCCCCAAGGCGCCACAGAATCTACAAGTCCTGTAGGTCGTACACCCGGAATCTACAAGTCCTGCAGGTTGTACACCCCAACCAAATCTTTGTGATTGTTTCTCAGCATGGAAGGTTGTTGTCACGGGATTTCTAACCCGCAACCTTGATAAGACCCTCCTGCACACAGGGCTCATTACAAACTGAGCTGCAAAACCCGCAACCTTTATAAGACCCTCCTGCAAACAGGGCTCATCACGAACTGAGCTGCAGCTCAGTTGGTGATGAGCACTGTTTGCAGGAGGGTCTTATCAAGGTTGCGGGTTCGAAACCCCGTGACAACAACCTTCCGTGGTGAGAAACAGTCACAGAGATTTGGTTGTGGTGTACGACATGCAGGCCTTGTAGATTCTGGTTGTACCACTGTGGCGCCTTGGGGCGGGCAAGCTGCACTATTACGCAGTAGGCCTCTGACCCTCAACCTTGGGATGTTGGTGGGCCGGGCGATGTCGTGCTCCCTCCTGATCGCACGAGGATCGCTCGCGGTTTAGTTTTAACTTAAACTAGTTGGACATTGTTAAAAATAAAACGTAATATTTAAATAACTGATTGTCTTACGTGTCTGGTCTTGTATTTCTTACTTGTTGTTGAAGTTGGTGACCGGGCGGTCTGGCGGTCTGTCTTGGCGGGTTGAAGACCGTGCGGTCTGGCGGTTTGTCTCAGCCGGCTTGGAGACCGGGCGGTCTAGCGGTCTACGCTGGCAATCTCTCTTTCTCTCTGGTGGTAGCCGTGCGGTTAGCCCGTCTGTCTAACCGCGCGGCTTGTGCGGTTTGTTCTGTATAGTCCGCTTAGTCCTGTAAATTTTTAGTCACACATCTCTTATTTGTATTCTCTCTTCTCTCCTCCATTCTATATAAGGGAGGGCATACCTTTGTAATAGATATTCTTCTTTTTGGATAATAAAGTTTCAATTATTCTAAACTCTATCCGTTTGCTACTGCATGTTCGCTACTTTTAACATGGTATCAGAGGACACGGTCTTTTCCTCCTGATTGTGTGCGCTCTCTGCTTCTCGCCGCTTGTTTCTGCTTCTCGCGACCTGTCTTCGCGGCTTGTCCTCTCTTCCGCCCGCTACTCTATTCGCGCGGCTTGTTGCCTCTCTTCTCTCGCTATTCTTCGTCGTCGCGACCTATTTAGTTGTCGCAGCGACCTGTTTCCTTCTAGCCGCCTGTTTTTCCCCTAGCTGCGCGACCTGAATCTGTTCGCCCGACTTGCGACTTGTTGTTGTCGCTTCTGCTCCTTACTTCCTCTTCTCTTCTGTTCGCTCGGACTTTTCAGCCCGCGTGACCTCTTCCCCGCTGTGCCTTGTTCTGCTTCCTAGCCGCTCGTGGTCGTGCGGCTTCTTCCCTTTAAACCGCTGCGGTTTCTCGCGAATTGCTCTCTTTTCCTCTCTTTTCCTTTAGCCACTCCCGCTTGTTAGTCGCCGCGACCTCCTGTTCAGTCGTGCGGCTTGTGCTTCCCTCTTCTTCCCCTTTTGCCTTGCTCTGCACCTTGGTCGTGGCCCTTCTTGCCGCTGGTGTGCTGTCACCGAGACCGCTGCAGTTTCTTATTCCTCCCTTCATGGCTTTCATCTCCTCCTCCACGCCGTTCGCCTCGGTTGTCACGTCTTCTGGTCGTGCCCACGTTGTTACTCAGGGAAAATGGCTGATCGACACTGGTGCTACAAATCATATGACCGGCAATCTCCAGTGTTTCTCTCTCCTAGAAAAACATGGTCGGTTGCCCCCGGTTATTCTCGCTGACGGCTCTTCATCATCAGTCCATGGAACGGGGATAGTTCATGTCACTCCGTCTCTTCACCTGGCGGACACTCTATACGTGCCACAGTTCCCGTGCAACTTATTATCTGTTACCTCTCTTTGCAAGCAGTTACAGTGTTCCGTCACATTTACTTCTAATTCTTGCTCTTTTCAGGATCCAGACTCCCAACGGACGATTGCTACTGGGACTGAGAGTGACGGCCTATACTTCCTGGACAACATTTCTACTTTTTCCACCTTCTCCTCCACCTCCACAGATATTCTCCAATGGCATCTCTGCCTTGGTCATGCTCCTCCCCGTCTTCTTCGTCAACTTCTGCCCCACCTTCCTCCACAAAGTCCTCCGCTCAACTGTGAGGCATGTCAGCTTGGCAAGCATCACCGCTCCTCCTTCCCTCCAAAGCACGTTTGTGGCTCTACCCGTCCGTTTGATCTTATCCACTCCGATATTTGGGGTCCTTCTCCTACTCTTACCATTGGTCGGGGTAGTTCATATTTTGTCACGTTCATTGATGATTTCTCTCGCTGTACGTGTGTGTATCTAATAAAAGATCGCTCCGAATTATTCTCTGTCTGGACGTCCTTCTATCTCATGATCAAAACTCAGTTTGGTGTTTCTATCAAAGTTTTTCGATCTGATAATGCGAAAGAATATATCAGTCATGACTTTTCTACATTCTGCATGCAAAATGGGATTATTCATCAAACTAGTTGTGTCTATACTTCACAACAAAATGGTGTGGCCGAACACAAAAACCGTCACCTCCTCGATGTCGCTCGCACCTTGATGACCCAGATGCATGTTCCTCGCTCCTATTGGGGCTATGCTGTTCTCCTTGTCTGTTACCTTATCAATCGCATTCCCTCCACGGTTCTCCACGGCCAAACCCCGTTCTCCATTCTGTATCCGGGCAAGGAGCTGTTTCCTCTCCCTCTCCAAATCTTTGGATGCACTGCCTTTGTGCATACCCCTTCTGCCACCCGTGATAAGCTCTCCCCTCGCTCCACCAAATGTGTCTTTCTGGGGTACTCCACCTCTCAGAAAGGCTATTGTTGCTTTGATCCCGCCCTTCGTAAGAAGTTCGTCTCTGCTGACGTCACCTTCTTCGAGAATACCTCATACTTCTCGGATGACTCCTCTCCTCTTCTCCCAGCTTCTGATTCTCCTGCCGTTCCCTTCGTTCCCTCGCCTCTTACTACAATCTCCACCCTACACCATCTCCATCACCTCCTCTCCCTCCACCCCTCTCTTTCCCTTCTCCACCACCCTCTCCCTCATCTCCGCTACCGTCGCTCTCTACTCCCGGGCCAGCTTTCTCTACCACGGATGCTCCGGATGCCGTGGGCCCGGCTGACCTGGATCTTCCTATAGCTCTTCGCAAAGGGGTGCGGACGTGTACCCTCCACCCCCTTGCTGCTGTTGTTTCCTATGATCGTCTTACCCCTTCTCGCAAGGCATTTGCACTGGCTATCTCTGCCACTGCCATACCCCGCTCCTACCAGGAGGCCCTTGCTATTCCTCATTGGAAGATGGCCATGGATGAGGAAATGGCGACCCTAACTGAGCGGGGTACCTGGACTCTTGTTCCTCCTCCCTTCGGCACTGATGTTGTTGGCTGTCGCTGGGTCTTTGTGGTCAAATTTGGCCCTGACGGCACTGTGGATCGTTATAAGGCTCGTCTTGTTGCTAAGGGCTTCACTCAGACATATGGGGTTGATTACTTTGACACCTTCTCCCCCGTGACTCGTCTCAGCACTATCCGGGTCCTTCTCTCTATGGCGGTAAATAAGGATTGGCCGATTTCCTAGCTGGATGTCAAGAATGCCTTCCTTTATGGTGATCTTTATGAGGCCGTTTACATGGAGCAACCTCCTGGGTATGTTGCTCAGGGGGAGACACGCGTATGTCGGCTGAAGAAGGCAATCTATGGCCTCAAGCAGAGCTCTCGAGCTTGGTTTGACAAGTTCAGCGGGATCGTAGCGGCCGTTGGTTTTGTGCGAAGCTCTGCCGATCACTCTCTCTTTATTCGCAAAACTCCTTCTGGGCTGGTTGTTCTTGCTGTGTATGTCGATGATATTCTTCTCACTGGCGATGACCAGGAAGGGGTAGCCCTGACAAAGCGTCATCTTCGCCAACATCTGATCACAAAAGATATGGGCTCTCCAAAGTACTTTTTGGGGATCGAAATCTCTCGGAAGCCCAACTCTTTAGTTCTCTCTTTGCGTAAGTATGCCCTTGATCTTTTAAAAGAGGCAGGATTGACTGGAGCGAAACCTGCCCGATGCCCCATGGAAACCGGAGAAGACAAAACCTGGACAGATGATTCGCCTCCTCTTTCAGATAGTTCGCGGTACAGGCGTCTGGTTGGTAAGCTCATATATCTCACAGTGACCAGGCTTGATATTTCCTATGCTATGGGCAAGATGAGTCAATTCATGCAAGCACCTAGGGAGTGTCATGTACAGTCTGCCTTACGGATCTTGGAATATATCAAAGCAGCGCCTGGGAAAGAATTACTGTTTCAGAGGAATGGTCATCTGAGGATTGAAGCATACTCAGATGCAAGTTATGCTGATGACAAAGGGGATCGCAAGTCAACCTCAGGTTTTTGCATCTTTGTTGGGGGAAATCTGGTGAGCTGGAAGAGCAAGAAGCAGTCTATTGTCTCCAGGTCCAGTGCAGAAGCTGAGTATCGCAGTATGGCATCGACCACTTGTGAGTTAAAATGGCTGCGGGCTCTCATGCTAGATTTAGGAGAGGTCTACAACCATCCTCTACCTATGTTCTGCGATAACGAGGCCTCCATATACATCTCTAAAAATCTGGTATTCCATGAAAGAACAAAGCACATTGAGGTCGACTGTCATTTCATTCGTGAAGAGATCTTAAAGGAACAAATTTGCACTCTCTTTGTCACTTCTGATAAAGAGCTGGCTGACATATTCACCAAACCAGTTTCCGCCTCGTTTCTTCATGTTTGTGACAAGCTGGGCATGATCGATATATATGCTCCAGCTTGAGGGGGAGTGTTGAAGTTGGTGACCGGGCGGTATGGCGGTCTGTCTTGGCGGGTTGAAGACCGCGCGGTCTGGCGGTTTGTCTCAGCCGGCTTGGAGACCGGACGGTCTAGCGGTCTACGCTGGCAATCTCTCTTTCTCTCTGGTGGTAGCCGTGCGGTTAGCCCGTCTGTCTAACCGCGCGGCTTGTGCGGTTTGTTCTGTATAGTCCGCTTAGTCCTGTAAATTTTTAGTCCCACATCTCTTATTTGTATTCTCTCTTCTCTCCTCCATTCTATATAAGGGAGGGCATACCTTTGTAATAGATATTCTTCTTTTTGGATAATAAAGTTTCAATTATTCAAAACTCTATCCGTTTGCTACTGCATGTTCGCTACTTTTAACACTTGTCATGAAGTTTAAATATGATAAAAGCATTTTTGAGGAAGTTTAAAATAAAGAGTCACTGATATTCAGGGTTACGACCTCTTTTGGCTGGGCCTGCTTTGAGTAGCACATTTTGGCAGCGTCTTGGTCTCCACGTACGACTCCCATCCCTGCAATAGTGGGGAATTTTATGCCGAGGTGTGGGATCGAAGGAATGGCTTTGAAGACTGATTGAAGGGGTCTCCCAAAAATTGCATTGTAGGGTGAGCTTGATTCTACCACGACGAACTAGATTTCATGTGTAGTTTGCCTTGAAAATTCTCCCATGATAACTGGTAAGGCTATTGTCCCCTGGACCTGGACGGGATGGTTATCGAAGCCGTAGAAAGGTCTGCTTGCTGGCGTGAGATGTTGAATGGTAAGCTTCATACTTTGGAGCGTGGAGGAGAATAAGATGTCGACCAAACTTTCGTTGTCGACGAGTATCCTTCCAACCTTGTAGCAGGGATTTCCAATTCCTGCACTGATTATAAGGGGGTCTTTATGGGGCATCTGGACTTGTTCTAGATCCTCATCCTTGAAGACTATAGTGGAATCTTGCTTATGTCCTTCATCTTGAAGAACACTTTCCCGTGTATTTATTTAAAATATCGGGGTAGAAAGAATTGGTGACACGACGATGATTTCGATGTTCCCGTCTATTTGTCAGCCACTGGCCCCTCCTTGGTGGGCATCTTGTTGATCCCTTTTCTTCCTAGGGGGAGCCTGTCGATCTTGTTGGCGTCCTTGCAAGAATCTACCTAGGAGTCCCTGGCAGATAAGACGCTCAATTTCGTCCTTTAATCTTGCACACTCCTCTGTGGTGTGCACGATTCCTCGATAGAATTCATGTTAAAATTTCTCAAGATGATCAACGAGATAGTCTGTCGCCAAATTAATATTCTCAGAGCTATCAAGATCACACCTTGATCAAGCGGAAACTAGGAAAGCAAGCTCAAACAACCAGAAGCAAACAGAGGAGCAAGCAAATCATATATTCACTATCTTCTTTATAGGGCGTGGTATACATGGAGAGACATGATTTCGCCAGGACACAACGAAACCACAAAAGATTACAAGAACCAATCCTAGCGGACAGAATCAGAGAACGCCGAGACTGCCCAGTCCGCTGAAGTCGCTGAGACCGCCTGAACTGCTACTAGAAGACGAAGAGAACACGGAGTCCGCCGAGACCGCGAGGTCGCGCGGACACACCATTATTAGCTGACTACTGCAAGCTGCCGTCGAACAAAAGAACAGACCGCCTAGACGGCGACCTGGTTATTGAATTTAGAACAATTGAAGGAGAGAAACTGGTTGGCGGCCACCTACAACCTGCTGCAACTACTGATTGTAAACCGCAAGCTTCACTGCTACCTAACCTTGATCAGAACCAGACGCCCGGCTTCACAGTGCTAGCCACACAACCTGCAAACAACAACTAGTTAAATCTCAACCTGCGCGACCTGGAAAACCGAGTCCGCAACAATTGATCTGCGCTCCACTTACTGTTCACTTACTGTTCACTCTGTTACTGTAGACGTGTCGGGGGGGGGGGGGTCTATTTATAGGCGAAGTGAGGAGTGTGGTCACCGCCCTAATGAATATAGTCACCACCCCAGCTCGCAACTAGTAAAGCCCAGTCCGCCGAGTCTGCAAGGACTTGGCCGGACTTCTAACAACTCGCCAGGCGCCAAGGTCAGTTCACCACCAGGCGGGCACTGCGCCAGTCCGCACAAATGCAGCATGCAGGCACAGCAACATCTCATTCAATGCGTCAGTCCGCACACTATATGCGGACAAGACAGCATCCCGCAAGCACAACACTAGTCTGCCACACTTCAGCACACGGACACAGCCACAACCCATACTGCATTAGTCCGAACGTCATAAGCAGACATGACGACAGTCCGCAAAGCTCGAGAACAGCGCCTCAGCCCGCAACATGACTCCACGACCAACAGGCAGACCGCCCGGTCAACAACGGACTCTGCGGACATTGCATCAGCCCGCCGCACAAGTCCACGACCAACAGGCAGATCGCTCGGTCAACAGCAGACTCTGCGGATACTACGAATACCTTAGACTTGTCACAGAGTGTGACCAAGTCCAGCAAACCACCAAGAGCCCGACGCGAGCTCGGCAGACAAGGCCCCAGTCCGCCAGCTCCCGAGACAGATCGCCAACGCTCCACCAAAGCAAGACAAAACTCACAAGCTCCAACTCGCACAGTAGACAAACCATTAGCCAACTGCCGAACTTGCAATCAGTCTGCGCAGTCTGTGGATAAGCAATCCCGCAAAACAAACTGACGACAAGCCAGGACGCAGAAGTAGGCAGACTCCAATCCAAGTCTGCCCAGCATGGAGAACTCCAAAACAAGCCACACAGCTACCTCCAGAACACCACACAGGCCGCCACCACCAGACCACCAGGTTGCTCCTATATTCTGCAAGGACAGTCCGCCCAGGCCGCTCCACTAGACGTCCAAGCACCAAGTTTACTCTGGCCGCAGACCACCCAGGCCGTAATAATAGTCCATCCAGGCCGCGGACTCAGACCGCCCAGACCGCATGGTCTGCTCCATCACCCACTTTCACTTCATAATTTTCAACACTCTCCCTTGAAGTGAGAAGTGGTGATCAAGCTCAATAGTCCCTGTAATCATTGGAATGGACCTTTCGACAGCGACTTCGTGAAGATGTCAGTTGATAACTTCTTAAAAGAAGTTATCTATGTTCATTTGCTTTGACATAAATGATGAAAAATATGTCGTAATGTGTATGAAAAGATGATAAAATTTATATTTAACATTTGTTTGATTAATTTGACCATTTTACAATATTTTCTTGTTAGAATCATCAGAAAATTCAACCCGAAGAAGTAATGCTGAGCAGTTTTTCTGGCCTGGAAAAGTTGTTATAACAACTTATTTCAGTTGTCATAACAACTCGCGAAATTTCAAATTTCGAATTTTTAAAAAAACTGCAGCGGTTACAAAATGAAGGGAGACATCCCTTTAGATGGAGGCACGAAATTAAAGGGGGATTTTGGCTGGAAAAGAGGGATATTACTCATTCTTGAAAAGGAGATAGAGAGGGACTTTGCTTTGGAGAAGGAGGAACTAGGGCAAATCCGGATCTTGGAGAAGGGTTACTTGGACGCGATTGGAGAGTTTTTTCCTGCACTATTTTGCATTCTTACCATCATGTGCTGTAAGATATTTCCTATTTTGTGGTGTTCTTTCGTCATCATGAACTAAAATCTTTGAGTCTTGTATGTTGGCAGTACCTTGTTCTGTTGTGTGATGTTATGATTTAATACTCTCTTATGTTTTCTTGAAAACTACTTTTACTGCATATATGCTCTATTTTATGAGGAATGTTGGATTATGTTTCTACTTCTAAATTGTGTGGCGAGATTTAAGAGAGGAGTTACGCTAATCTAGAGTTGAACACTTCATTTTACGCGGCAAGATTTGAGAGAAGAGTCGCGTAAATCTTTAGCCATGTTCCATTTTTATACTATGCTGCGAGATTTGAGAGAGGAGCGGAAAAAGTATAGCATAGATCTCAGTATAATATAATAGAGAGAAAGATATTTCTTCATCATATTAGCAACACTGATTTGTGCACTTTATGTATGCTTTTTTACCTAATGTAGAGATAACTATGGGGATAGGGTAAACGGATTTCTGAGATCGAAAGATAAAGATTTCCACTTTCAAATCATTGTAAAGTAGCAATCAAGTGAAACATAAAGAATCCATTTAAAACTTATCGCAATAGACTTGAGAAACCAATTTACAAGACTATCTCTCTTTATCGATTAAAATACTTTTCTGTTCCGTTAGAGTTACGTAATCGTATTAGTGTCACTTACTTCATTTATTATCCAATATTCTCTATAATCAGTCTACTTCAATTTAAATGGCTAGTGATATGTGGCCTAGATAGGCAAATACATACTTAGAATGATCTCAACTATGAGCATAGTATTTATATATTTAATGCTTATAAATTGAGCCTCATAACATGGTGAATGATTAAGACTATTGACTAGGGAATTTCCACTCCACTATCAAAGTCTACCTTTAAATTGCTAACCAAGTCAAAGCCAAACCCACGTTCACGTGAACTACTAACTCTTGTCGAGGGTAAATCTAAAAATTAGCCTATTCTCATCCTTTCCAATTAATGCGGAGGTTCAATGAAAAAAATTATGTGGGAGTAAATAATTTTGAAGAAAAATACACACAACACCAGAATTCTTAATTTGGCTTTATCTTTTATCAAACTAATGAATTTGTGATGGTTAAACTTTTAAAGATTGACAAGCTTACGGGTTAAGTAAAGCAGATTTTTTGAGTATGCTTTAACTGAGTAGGGTTAAGAAAAAGGATCATTGAACTTTCATCTTAATTATTCATTCACTCAATTCAATCTTATGAATTGTTTTTGCTTGGGACTAGCAAGACTCAAGTGTGGGGGTGTGATAACTTATTAAAAGAAGTTATCTATGCTCATTTTCTTTGACATAAATGGTAAAAAATGTCTTAATGTGTATGAAAAGATGATAAAATTTATATTTAACATTTGTTTGATTAATTTGACCATTTTAAAATGTTTTCGTGTCAGAATCATCAAAAAATTCAACCCAAATAAGTAATGCTGAGCACTTTTTCTGGCCTGGAAAAGTTATTATAACAACTTATTTCAGTTATTATAACAACACGCGGAATTTCAAATTTCGAATTTTTAAAAAAACTGCAGCGGTTACAAAATGAAGGGAGACATCCCTTCAGATTGAGGCACAAAATTAAAGGGAGATTTTGGCTCGAAAAGTGAGATATTACTCATTCTTGAAAAGGAGATAGAGAGGGACTTTGCTTTGGAGAAGGAGGAACTAGGGCAAATACGGATCTTGGAGAAGGGTTACTTGGATGCAATTGGAGAGCATTTTCCTGCACTATTTTGCATTCTTACCATCATGTGTTATAAGATCTTTCCTATTTTATGATGTTCTTCCGCCATCATGAACTAAAATCTCTGAGTCTTGTATGTTGGTAGTGTCTTATCTTGTTGTGTGATGTTATGATTTAATACTCTTTTATGTTTTCTTGAAAACTACTTTTACTGCATCTATGCTGTATTTTATGAGGAATGTTGGATTATGTTTATACTTCTAAATTGTGTGACGAGATTCAAGAGAGTAGTTACACCAATCTAGAGTTGAATACTTCATTTTACGCGGTGAGATTTGAGAGAAGAGTCACGTAAATCTTTAGCCAAGTTCCATTTTTATACTACGCTGCGAGATTCGACAGAGGAGCGGCGAAAGTGTAGCATAGATCTCAGTATAATATAATAGAGAGAAAGAGATTTCCTCATCATATTAGCAACACTGATTTGTGCACTTTATGTATGTTTTTTCTTACCTAAGTTAGAGATAACTAGGGGGATAAAGTAAACGGATTTCTGAGATCGAGAGATAAAGATTTCCACTTTCAAATCATTGCAAAGTAGCATTCAAGTGAAGCATAAAGAATTCATTTAAAACTCATCGCAATAGGCTTGGGAAATCAATTTACAAGACTATCTCTCTTTATCGATTAAAATACTTTTCTGTTCCGTTAGAGTTACGTAATCATATTAGTATCACTTACTTCATTTATTATCCAATATTCGTTATAATCAGTCTACTTGAATTTAAAGAGAAGGTCAAGCTAGTATTTGCAAGCATTAAATTAGTCATTTCTCCGAGGGAACGATCTCTACTCACTTTGTATTACTTGAACCGGCATGTACACTTGCGTTATTTGATATATACGTTATCGGCATATCATCAACAAGGTTGTCTTCATTCCGAACATTTCTGACCATAAGAGATCCCTCCAACACCTCTCTTATGAAGTGGTGCTCGATCTCTATATGCTTCGTCCTTGCGTGACAAACTGGATTGTTCACCAGTTTGAGAGCACTCTCATTGTCACCTCGGAGCAAAGTAGGACCTTACACTTTCTCATGGATGTCCTCAACTAGCCTCCTTAACCAGATGACTTCTCGAGTAGCCAAAGTCGAAGCCTTATACTCTGCTTTCGTAGTCGAGATGGACACTGAGTCCTGCTTCTTGCTACACCACGAGATGCTAGCTGATCCACAAGTGAAAACATAACCCGATGTTGATCTTCGATCATTCGAGTCACCACCATAATCAGTATCCGTGTATCCCAGCAATGAAAAGCTCGTGTCCCTCCTATAAAGGAGACCCATATAAAAAGTAGTTTAGACATACTTCAAGATATTCTTTGTCGCCATCAGATGAGACTTCCTTGGTTCTGCCATAAACTGACTTACTCGGCCAACAACATAAGCAATGTTAGGTCTTGTAATTGTTAGGTAGATCAAGCTCCCCACTAGAGCTCTGATCATCAAGGGATCAAGAGAATCCTTCCTTCATCTCGTCGAAGCTTCAGCCCATGATCTAGAGGAGTAGAACAACTCTTCTCTTCCTTCATGCTGAAACAATCTACAATGCGAACTGCATATCCTTTCTGGGAAATGAATATCCCGATCCCCTTCCTTTCCACTTCGAGACCGAGAAAATGATGAATCTCTCTCAAGTCATTCATCTCGAAGCGAATAGCTAGCTCAACCCTGAGCCTAGCTACCTCCTCCTCGAAATTCCCTGTGATGATCATATCATCAACATACAGCAAGACCAAGACCATAAGCTTCCCCTTCTTCTTGATGAACAAGCTTGAATCTGAGTTGGAAGCAAGGTAACCACAGTATTGGAGGTATTCTGCTATCTTCCCATACCAAGCCCTTGGAGCCTATTTCAACACGTAGAGAGCCTTCCTGAGTTTGCAGACGTAGTCCGGATGAACTTCAGAGACAAATCCAAGCGACTGATCCATGAAGATATTCTTATCAATCTCCCCGTAAAGAAAAGTGTTCTTTGCGTCAAGCTGCCACAACCTCCATATTGGCAAGCAGCCAAGGCGATCACCGCCCGAACCAAAGTCATCTTTGCAACTGGACTAAATGTCTCATCATAGTCCTCTCCATATTATTGTGAGAATCCTCGAGCAACAAGGCGAGCCTTGTATCTTTCAATGCTCCCATCATCCTTCTTCTTCAACTTGTACACTCACTAGCAAGTCACTGGAGTAATGTCATCAACCCTGGGTACAAGATCTCAGGTTTCATTCTTCTTGAGAGCATTCATCTCCTCTTACATGGCATCTTCTTACTCCTTGACTCCAGTGACCTCTGTGGAAACTACCCTTCACCACACATCTTCCCAAAACCCCGAGGTGATGGTAAGGGGGGAAGGGGGTACATGAACACAAAGGATCGCCTACTACAGGCGATGTGGGACTAACCCCAACCACAGGACCGCGGGGATATTCCGCCACATAAGGGGGCCCACCGGGGTCAACACCCAGACCTGGAACGCGATGAGGAAAGCCCAAACATGCGGTCCCACACACATGTGTCCTGCTGGCTAATATAATCTCAACACACCTCCGCAGTAGGACAACCTGCCTCCCATACCATGTGGAAATCACCCGTCACCACACATCTTCCCAAAACCCCGAGGTGATGGTAAGGGGGGAAGGGGGTACATGAACACAAAGGATCGCCTACTACAGGCGATGTGGGACTAACCCCAATCATAGGACCGCGGGGATATTCCGCCATATAAGGGGGCCCACCGGGGTCAACACCCAGACCTGGAACGCGATGGGGAAAGCCCAAACATGCGGTCCCACACACACGTGTCCTGCTGGCTAATATAATCTCAACAACCTCATTGAAGTTTGTAGGCTCTCGCTCATCCAGAGGGCCTGCAAAGAAGCAGGAGACAAATCTCACTGTATTCCCTTCACAGTATCGAGCTGGTGGCTTGATAATCCTCTTTGATCTCTGAAGGGTCTGCTCCTTTCTCACCACCTCCGTTGCTTCTTCAGGCTCAGCTCCATTTCCTGGCAAACTTTGAGCAATGCTCCCCCTACTTCCTGAACCAGAAGCCTCTGCCCTAGAGCTTGAAGCAATAGGAGCTGCTGGTGATACAACAAGCTCCTCTTGAAGAATTTCAACATCTACCTTCTGCTCTTCATCAACCTTGCTCTCTGATATCTCAACCGAGCCTCCTCTATACGATATCAGTTCATCAAATACCACGTCTCTTGATACAACAAACTTCTTTGTCGCAGGATCCATGCACTTCCATCCTTTCTTCCGCTCATCATAGCCTACAAAGACAAGCTTCCTTGCATTTGCATCAAGCTTTGTCCTTTAAGCATCCAGGACATGCACATAGCAAGTTAATCCAAACACCCGAAGGTGTTGCACGCTTGGCTTCTCCTTCAGCCATATATCGAAGGGAGACTTCATGTTGATCGGACTAAGAGGCATCTGATTGATGACATAAGAAGCGCAAGACATTCCCTCTACCCAGAAAGACCTAGAAATGTCTTTTGCATGAAGCCAGCACTTGTAGGTTTCTATCAGATGATGGATCTTCTGCTCCGCTACTATGTTTTGTTGTGGAGTATGAGCACAAGTAAGCTCTCTCTGGATCTCGTGCTTCTTTCAGAAGTTAAAAAATTCAGAGGAGATAAACTCACCACCGTTGTCGGATCTAAACTTCTTGATCTGCAGGCCAAGACGGCCCTCCACCAGCTCCTTGAACTCCTCAAACAAATGGAAAGCTTCTGAATTCTCCTTCAAGAAATATACCCAAGTATATCTTGAGTAATTCTCAATCAGCACAAGCATGTATCTGCTCCCACCAAGGTTAGGAGTGATGATTGGCCCCATCAGATCACCATGGATGCACTCCAATGGTGCTTTGCTCCTTGTTTGTGACTTGTCAAAAGGATGGCGATGAGCCTTACCATACTAACATCCTACACAAACATGACCATCGCCGAAGGATGATAGTTTAGGCAAGCCTTTCACAAGGCTCCTGTTTGTCATAGCTTTCAGCTTATACATCCCAACATGCTCCAACCTCTAATGTCATATAGCAGCGCTATCATTGGTCCTCATCTGATCAATATAGGAACTTATTGCAAGAACAAACAAGTTTTTTACTCTCATCCCAACGTGAGCAACATCAGTCTTCAATGCTGATACATTGCGAAGAAACTTCACTTCTATTGGCACAAACAGAACGTGATAACCTGCGTCTACCGTATTGGTCACAGAGAAGAGGTTCTTCTTCATGCCCGGTACATGATACACACTCCTTAACGTGAGTGTACCCTTATGACTACCCAAGGATACAACCCCTCTTTTTCTACTACATAAACAGTATTATCAGCAGTAATAATAGCTTTGTTACCTGAGTACGTTTGTAGCGAGGAGAACTTCGACTTGTCTCCGGTGAGGTGATGACCACACCCAAAGTCCACGATACATTCGTCTTTGAAGTCGATGGTGGACTCGGCGGACTGGGCTTTAGTAGTTGCGAGCTGGGGTGGTGACTCTATTCATTAGGGCGGTGACCACAATCCTCACTTCGCCTATAAATAGACCCCCCCTGACACGTCTATAGGAACAGAGTGAACAGTAAGTTGAGCACAGATCAATTGTTGCGGACTTGGTTTTCCAGGTCGCGCGGGTTGAGATTTAATTGGTTGTTGTTTGCAGGTTATGCGGCTAGCACTGTGAAGCCGGGCGTCTGGTTCTGATCAAGGTCAGGTAGCAGTGAAGCTTGAGTTTTACAATCAGTAGTTGCAGCAGGTCATAGGTGGCAGCCAACCTGGTTCTCTCCTTCAATTGTTCTAAATTCAATAACCAGGTCGTCATCTAGGCGGACTTGGCAGTCTGTACTTCTGTTCGGCGGCGGCTTATAGTAGTCAGCGAATAGCGGTGTGTTCGCGCGACCTCGTGGTCTCGGCGAACTCCGTGTTATATTTGTCTTCTAGCAGCAGTTCGGGCGGTCTCGGCGACTTCGGCGGATTGGGCAGTCTTGGCAGTCTCTAATTCTGTCCGCTCGGATTAGTTCTTGTAATCTTTTCTAGTTTCCTTGTGTACTGGAGAAATCATGTCGCGCCATGTATACCTCGCTCTGTAAAGAAGATAGTGAATATATGATTTGCTTGCTCCTGTGTCTGCTTCTGGTTGTTTGAGTTTGCTTTCCTAGTTTCCGCTTGATCAAGGTGTGATCTTGATAGCTCTGAGAATATTAATTTGGCGTCAGACTATCTCATTTATCATCTTGAGAAATTTTAACATGGTATCAGAGCCGGGTTCAGTTGCTTGAGCAGTGATCAAATCGTGTTGTGCTCTGTGCTTCTGGAAGCTTAGGCCAAGGTTACTGTAATGGAAGGGAGTTATGAAAGAGGTCTGGGTATTGAACTCTTAACGTCGACTAACTTTAAGAAGTGGAAGTCATGCATGAAGAGTTATCTTCTGGGCGAGGAGCTAAGGGAGGTCGTCGGTGGAGATGACAGGCAAGAAGTTATAGCTGCGTTTGGGACTGCTGAGCAGGTGAGGGTCTGGAGGAAAACTAATACAAAGGTTGAGTTTATCCTCAAGCGGGCTGTTTCACCGGAGTTGTCTGATCAAATCATTAGATGTGAGTCAGCTGCTGATATTTGGAGAACCATTGATGAGTTGTTCAGTAGGAAGAATGTGGCAAGGCTACAGTTCCTGGAGAATGAGTTGGCAAGGATAACTCAAGGAGACCTGACCATCTCTAAGTTCTTTCTGAAGATGAAGAGTCTGTGTGCTGATTTATCAGCGCTTGATCCTGATGAGCCCATCTCCGAGGCTAAGTTGAAAAGGCACATAATCCGTGGCTTGTGGAAGAAGTATTTGGCCTTTGTAACCTCTGTTAAAGGCTGGGAAACTCAGCCATCTTTGCTGGAACTTGAGAACCTGCTTGCTTCGTAGGAAAGCTTGGCAAGATAGATGGCTGGAGTCACTGTCTCTGAGGAAGGTAGTGAATCGCTCTTCACAGGCAAGAAGAAGAAGAAGAGATGGGAAAGGAAGAAGAAGAAGATCGCTGTTGAAAATGAGCCTTCAAACTCTTATTAGTCAGAGAGGAGCACTTCTCCTAAGAAGGATTGGAAGAAGAATTTGAAGTGCTACAGGTGTCATCAGCCGGGTCACTTCAAGCATGACTGCAAGGTCAAGCTGCAGCTTGGGCATGCTGCAGGCAAGGAGGAAGCTTGCTCCAGTACTGAGGAAGCTAGCTGGGGCGGAGCTTTCATGACAGGCACTTGTGTCCGTGCCTTATCAGCCATCGACTTTAAAAATGACTGGATCGTGGACTCCGGGTGTGGTCATCACCTCACCGGAGACAAGTCAAAGTTCTCCTCGCTGCAGACTTACTCAGGTAACGAAGCTATTATTACTACTGATAATGCTGTTTATGAAGTAGAGAAGGAGGGGGATTGTGTACTTGGGTAGTGATAAGGGGCCACTCACATTAAGGAGTGTGTATCATGTACCAGGAATGACGAAGAACCACTTCTCTGTGAACAATGTTGTAGACGCAGGTTATCACGTTCTGTTTGGGCCAACAGAAGTGAAGTTTCTTCAAAATGTATCATCGGTGAAGGCTGATGTTGCTTACGTTGGGAGGAGATTAAAGAACTTGTTTGTTCTTGTAACCAACTCCTATGTTGAACGGATGGGGGCAAACGATAGCGCTGCTATTTGGCATGAGAGGCTGGGGCATGTAGGGATAGATAAGCTGAAAGCTATGGAAAACATGAGCCTTATGAAAGGCTTGCCTAAGCTATCATCCTTTGGCGATGGTCACGTTTGCGCGGGATGTCAATACGGTAAGGCTCATCGTCTTCCGTTTAATAAGTCACAAACGAGGAGCAAGATACCATTGGAGTGTATCCATGGTGACTTGATGGGTCCAACTACCACTGCTGGTCTTGGAGGCGACAGATATATGCTTGTATTAATTGATGATTACTCAAGATACACTTTGATGTATTTCATGAAGGAGAAGTCGGCAGCTTTCCAACTGTTTGTGGAGTTCAAGGAGCTGGTGGAGGGCTGACTTGGCCTGCGAATCAAGAAGTTCAGATCAGACAACGGTGGTGAGTTTGTCTCTTCTGAATTCTCTAACTTCTGCAGGAAGCATGAGATTCAGAGAGAACATACTTGTGCTCATACTCGACAACAAAATGGAGTAGCGTGGCGGAAGATCCGTCATCTGACGGAAACCTGCTGTTAACCCAGAAATCGGCGATCCTTCCCAAGGTGGACAGCTGGCTAATCGCGACCCTTAGATTCTCCCTTTTTGATCGCGATGAGCCCCAGTATAGGCGGACAGTTTTCCATATCCGCCAAGGTCTCCTAGCAATCGCGTGCCCTACGGGACGGCGGGCTATTCCCATGGCTCACCCTCGCGGGACATGCGGTTGGGTCCGCTAATCATGCAGTACTTTTCCTTGCAGGAGTCCGCCAACAGCATTGCTAGGAGCGGCCTCCTATTTCGCCCAAGGGGCGGTGGTCTCCAGCCGCCGTCCGCTGAGGCCGCCCACCAGTGGCGACCTCCATGCTGCCCGAGGGGCGGCGGCCTCCTGCCGCCGTCCGCCGAGGCCGCGCACCCGGGGCGGCCTCTGCCCGCCAGCCGGGCGGACTCCCCCTGGAGTCCGCCCAGGCCGCCCGCAAGGGGGCGGCCAGGCCTGCCGGGCGGACTCCCCCTGGAGTCCGCCCAGGCCGCCCGCTAGGGGGCGGCCACGACGCCTTGCCGGGCGGACTCCCCCTGGAGTCCGCCCAGGCTGCCCGCTAGGGGGCGGCCCCGGCATCCCAGCCGGGCGGACTCCCCCTGGAGTCCGCCCAGGCCGCCCGCAAGGGGGGGCCAGGCCTGCCGGGCGGACTCCCCCTGGAGTCCGCCCAGGCCGCCCGCTAGGGGGCGGCCCCGGCATCCTGTCGGGCGGACTCCCCCTGGAGTCCGCCCAGGCCTCCCGCTAGGGGGCGGCCCCGGCATCCTGCCGAGCGGACTCCCCCCGGAGTCCGCCCAGGCCGCCCGCTAGGGGGCGGCCCCGGCATCCTGCCGGGCGGACTCCCCCTGGAGTCCGCCCAGGCCGCCCGCTAGGGGGCGGCCCCGGCATCCTGCCGGGCGGACTCCCCCTAGAGTCCGCCCAGGCCGCCCGCTAGGGGGCGGCCCCGGCATCCTGCCGGGCGGACTCCACCCTGGAGTCCGCCCAGGTCGCCCGCTAGGGGGCGGCCTCCGGCCTGCCGGGCGAACTCCTCCCGGATTCCGCCCAGGTCGCCCGCTAGGGGGCGACCAGTTCTCTACAGAGGGATCCGCTTGCTTCATCGCTCGACAATGGCGGACGCAAAATCTCAGTCCGCGGAGTTCGCGCAGGTCGTCATGCTGACGTCGCTGGGCCCCGCTTCTAGAAGAATTCCCCTGGGCCTATAAATAGCCCATGGTGCCTCTCATTCTGCATCGCTCGAGGAGGCCAGAAGGTGGATGAAAGTCTTGCCAGCACCCCCTGCGGACTCCGTTTTCCAGTCCGTGCAGTCCGTCACCACCCTTCCAGCAAGCTCTGCGGACTTAGATTTCCTGTCCGCGCAGTCCTCCACAGCTCTTCAGCAGCTTGACAGCAGACCGTGCAGACTCAGTTTCTCAGTCCTCCAGCAGCCGGCAGACTCTTTTACTTAGTCTCTGGCAGCTTCTCTTTTTTGCTTTCTGGCAATTTCTTCTCTCTTAGCCGCCAGCTTCTCCTTGTACCCCTTTTATTGATTTGCTATAAAGGTGTACTTGTAAGCTTGTAACCTCTCGCTATTAATCAAAGGAAAGCCCGTCGCAGGAGTGGCATTTAGGCCGCGACGAGTGAAGTGTGTTGTTGCCGCTGCTAGCGGCCCCCTCTTCTTCTCCTCTGCTCAGCAAGCCTTGCTCCTCTGCTCAGCAAGTCTTGCTCCTCTGCTCAGCAAACTTCTTCTCAGCTCAGCTCTTCTCGGCAGCCAACCTGCAAGCTCAACTGTCACCTTAGCCGTCTGCTCGACAGCTCCTGATCAACCTCCTTCTCCTCTCTTGATCAACCTGCTCTGTTGATCAAGCTTCTCTCCTCTATCCCCGCAACCCCCTTTGACAAGCCGTTTACTCCACTCTCGAGCACTCAGAGGCTTCCTTCCTTCCCTCCTTTCCTCCTCTCCTAGCTCGTGAGACCGAACACCCCCTCCGTGTTAGCTGGCTGGTGCCCCGCGACATTTCCGCGCATCAACAGTTAACACGCGGCCTTCAAATCCGGTCAGATGGTGAACAGCGACAGTTAGCCATGTCAGATCAATCAGCCGAGAACTTTGCTCCAAGTCCCAGTAAAGATCCTCTCTGGGAAGCTTTTGAGCAGTAGCACCGTGAGAATGCTCAACAGTTCCAAGCCATCAACCAAGTCCTTGGTGCAATCACGCAGCGGTTAGACTCTCATCCAGCAACTGCTCCAGCTGCTCCAGCTGCTCCAATCAATCTAACACCAACATCGGAGCATAAGCAAGCTTATTCTCAAGCTTGTCCGTCGTTCTATCCGCCTTACACCCCAACCTTCCTGCAAGGTCCTGCTGCTCCTTTGCGAACTCAAGATGAAGAGTTTGCCGCTCGCCAAAATTTCTTCCGGCAAGCAGCCCGGGGAAGTCCTGCTAGATTTCTTAACTTTCAAGGAAGTCATCCTTGCCCCCCAGCTCCTGCCTCTGCTCCTCCTGCAGCAACCTTTCCTTTTTACCCCCCTGCTTCTTTTGCAGCTGCAGCCTATGCTCCTTTTAATCCCTATGCTGCGGGAGAGCAGGAAGAGCCATCACCCTTTATTGAGAGCGTTCGCCTTGAACCTACTCCAGCAAACTTCAGAGAGCCTCGACTGCCAATCTATACTGGAGAGACTGATCCGGTCAAGCATCTTCAAGCCTTTGAATCAGCTGTTGCTCTCAAGACTCTGTCAGATGCAACCAAGTGCAAGCTCCTTGTGACAACCTCTGATGGGCAAGTGAGGGATTGGTTCTATGGCCTCCGTCCTCACTCCATCACTTCCTTCCTTGATCTTCGTAGAGAGTTCCTTCTCAGATTCTCTACCTCCTCCAAGAGAAAGGGCGGTCCTGAAGCCCTCTTTGAGATCAGACAGCGCAGTGATGAGACTTGGTCTCAATTTGTTGATCGATTCCAGAGAGAGATTCTGGACATCGAAATCGTTGATCAAGAAATGTACCTAGTGGCTCTTATCCACGGTCTTCGCGAAGGGCCTCTCAAATTTGAAGCTAATGTTCGTGCTCCAAGGACATACCAAGAGCGGATCGCTCTAGCCAACTCGTACATCCGAGGCGAGAAGAGCAATCCAGGCTTCGTCTCCAAGCTCGTATCAGAGAAAGATCCGTTTCGCAAGCAGCCTCCAAGGTCTCCTTGCAATCGTTTCCCAACTCATTCAAGGAAGGAGAGAAGGCTTCATCGCCAGCGATACTCCTCCCCGAGCCGCGATGCTCAAGATCCATTGCTGTCACTAGCTCCTTCTCAAACAGCAACTGTTCAACAGCAGCAGGACGATGACTTGCATGAGTCTGCTCTCGACGACGTCGTGCAAGAAGTAAGCCAAATCTTGAAAGATAGGGCAAGCTACAAGAAGCCCTACCGGCCGACCGATCAGAGGTCTAGAAACTCAGAGCCTTATTGTGAATTCCATAAAGAGTCAGGCCATCGAACAGAAGACTGCCGAGCATTCCGCCAGCTTGTGCAAAGGATTCTCCGGCAGGGCAAGATGCATGACTTGCTTCCTAAAGAAGATCGCCCTGACCCTTCAACTTCAAAGGGCAAAGAAATTTCAGATGTTCCTTGCTCCTCAAGGGGAGTGAACCACATCGAAGAGCCTCCTCTCCTCGTTGTTAACCCAACCGTCGAATGTTTCGATGCCGATGACGAGGGCGTGCTGGGAAGGCTATTCTAAACTAGCAAGGACTTCACAGTCCTCCAAAGCGATGGACTTCACAGTCCTCCGGAGCTCCTTGCAACCTTCAGGGGTTATCTCAACCCTTACTCTCTCCTCTTTCAAACATTTTCATTACAACACTTCTCAGTGTTCTTTTCTTGCTTTTCTGCAAAGCTTTTATTCAGGGATCCCGTACTGACACAGTTCCCTTTTTGTTGCCCCTTCCTCTTTCTCTCTCTCTGGGATCAGTACGCCAATGAGATTTCGCCGAGTCTGAAACATTCCCTCCGTAGTTTGTTCTCGCACTACCGCTTCGACCACATATGGCGGGAGTATACCCATGTGTGTAGTGGGAGCAGTTCATTCTACGATTATGGGCTTCAGACTTAGGATCCTAGCCGGCATCTGACACAGAGTGTGTGCTAGGGTAGCCCCATGTGTTAGCTCTGTTGTGCGTCTTATAGGAAACACTACGGTTAGGATGATCTTCGTTGGACAAGCAATGGCGATCAAGTGTAGCCTTGTCTCTTTGATCATCCTTCAACTGTGGTGGCCGAGCACTCTCCGGTACCCTTGATCCGTGCCTCTCGGGTTCTCACAACTCCACTGATCAATACACAGACAATATAGGCCTCTTGGGGCAACCTGTCTTATTGATCAGTGATGCTTGTGCCCAGGGCAAGAGAGCAGAGTTTCTAGTGATCCTTCTCAGGATCTTCCTTGTTTCTAGCGATCCTTCTCAGGATCTTCCTTGTTTCTAGCGATCCTTCTCTGGATCTTCCTTGCTTCCAGCGGTCCTTCTTAGGACATTCCCTTACTTTTCTCTTCTGTGCCCTCCTTGAGGATGCGCGGCCAGCCCGCTTTGAGCAGGACCATACTCGGGATGATTTTCTCAGGCCAGTGATGCATAAGGCCCACGGGGAACACCTGTGCCAGCATTCAACCTTCTTTAGTCATTTCGAATATGGACCGTTTCTTTTTCCCCTCCTTCAGGATGTGCGGCCAGCCCGCTTTGAGTAGGACTATACTCGGGATGATTTTTCAGGCCAGTGATGCATAAGGCCCACGGGGAACACCTGTGGCAGCATTCAACCTTCTTCAGTCATTCCGAGTATAGACCTCCCCTTTTTTGGCTATTGCCTTCTTTCACAGGTGAACAGGTTAATCCGACCTACCAAAAGGATTTCCAGCAATCACTTTGCTCATGCTCATCCTATATGAATTGCTTATTCAAAGCTCTATCGGATGATGACTCGTACTCTACCTATATAAGCTCTATTGCTCTCGTCTTCTATACATTGTTTGCTCAAGCGCTACCAGCCATGATATCGCAATCCAGTCATATCTGTCAGCAGTTAACACAGTTTATTGATCTGGGCTTCATAATAGTATTCATCAGGCATTCTCCTTGCTAATTGGTCATATCGGCCTTATCTCGTCAACAGTTAACACTTGCAAGCCTTCTCATCACAGGTACTTGCAAGTTATTTTCACGTCTTATTTGCTTCTAACACCTCTTCTTGCAGAGATTAGCAAACACCTGCAAGCCTCATCCAGGTACTTGCAGTCTAAATCAGTATTTTGTATCTGCCGCTCACTCTTTTCTTTCTGCAGTGAATAGCAGACACTTGCAGGTCCCTTCCAGGTACTTGCGAGTTGTTATGTCCTTCTGTTTTCCTCACTTTTGTTTTGCAGAACGTTTACAGAAGACATGCCTTCTTCGTTTTGCAAAAGCAAATTCAGGTACACACTCGATGTGCCACCCATACGTGCTTACCCTAGCTTTCCTCTTGCAGGAAAATAGACAGGAAGCACCAAGCTGGTAAGGAGAGTCTTCAGGTTCTGTTTCTCCTTGCTCCTCTTCTTCCGTTGGGGTGGATCACGATTTTTGTGGGTCTCCAACTTTTTCGAAGTTCTTTTCGGAACTTGAAAAAGTGCGGGGATTATGTTAACCCAGAAATCGGCGATCCTTCCCAAGGTGGACAGCTGGCTAATCGCGACCCTTAGATTCTCCCTTTTTGATCGCGATGAGCCCCAGCGTAGGCGGACAGTTTTCCATATCCGCCTAGGTCTCCTAGCAATCGCGTGCCCTACGGGACGGCAGACTATTCCCATGGCTCACCCTCGCGGGACATGCGATTGGGTCCGCTAATCATGCAGTACTTTTCCTTGCAGGAGTCCGCCAACAGCATTGCCAGGAGCGGCCTCCTATTTCGCCCAAGGGGCGGTGGTCTCCAGCCGCCGTCCGCCGAGGCTGCCCACCAGGGGCGGCCTCCATGCTGCCCGAGGGGCGGCGGCCTCCTGCCGCCGTCCACCGAGGCCGCCCACCCGGGGCAGCCTCTGCCCGCCAGCCGAGAGGACTCCCCCTGGAGTCTGCCCAGGCCGCCCGCTAAGGGGCGGCCACGGCGCCCTGCCGGGCGGACTCCCCCTGGAGTCCGCCCAGGCCGCCCTCTAGGGGGCGGCCCTGTCATCCCAGCCGGGCGGACTCCCCCTGGAGTCCGCCCAGGCTGCCCGCTAGGGGGAGGCCAGGCCTGCCGGGCGGACTCCCCCTGGAGTCCGCCCAGGCCGCCCGCAAGGGGGCGGCCAGGCCTGCCGAGCGGACTCCCCCTGGAGTCCGCTCAGGCCGCCCGCTAGGGGGCGGCCACGGCGCCCTGCCGGGCGGACTCCCCCTGGAGTCCGCCCAGGCCACCCGCTAGGGGGCGGCCCCGGCATCCCAGCCAGGCGGACTCCCCCTGGAGTCCGCCCAGGCCGCCCGCAAGGGGGCGGCCAGGGCATCCTGCCGGGCGGACTCCCCCTGGAGTCCGCCCAGGCCGCCCGCTAGGGGGCGGCCCCAGCATCCTGCCGGGCGGACTCCCCCCGGAGTCCGCCCAGGCCGCCCGCTAGGGGGCGGCCCCGGCATCCTGTCGGGCGGACTCCCCCTGGAGTCCACCCAGGCCGCCCGCTAGGGGGCGGCCCCGGCATCCTGCCGGGCGGACTCCCCCTGGAGTCCACCCAGGCCGCCCGCTAGGGGGCGGCCCCGGCATCCTGCCGGGCGGACTCCACCCTGGAGTCCGCCCAGGTCGCCCTCTAGGGGGCGGCCTCCGACCTGCCGGGCGTACTCCTCCCGGAGTCCGCCCAGGTCGCCCGCTAGGGGGCGACCAGTTCTCTACAGAGGGATCCGCTTGCTTCATCGCTCGACAATGGCGGATGCAAAATCTCAGTCCGCGGAGTCCGCGCAGGTCGTCATGCTGACGTCGCTGGGCCCCGCTTCTAGAAGAATTCCCCTGGGCCTATAAATAGCTCATGGTGCCTCTCATTCTGCATCGCTCGAGGAGGCCAGAAGGTGGATGAAAGTCTTGCCAGCACCCCCTGCGGACTCCGTTTTCCAGTCCGTGCAGTCCGTCACCACCCTTCCAGCAAGCTCTGCGGACTCAGATTTCTTGTCCGCGCAGTCCTCCACAGCTCTTCAGCAGCTTGCCAGCAGACCGTGCAGACTCAGTTTCTCAGTCCTCCAGCAGCTGGCAGACTCTTTTACTTAGTCTCTGGCAGCTTCTCTTTTCTGCTTTCTGGCAATTTCTTCTCTCTTAGCCGCCAGCTTCTCCTTGTACCCCTTTTATTGATTTGCTGTAAAGGTGTACTTATAAGCTTGTAACCTCTCGCTATTAATCAAAGGAAAGCCCGTCGCAGGAGTGGCATTTAGGCCGCGACGAGTGAAGTGTGTTGTTGTCGCTGCTAGCGGCCCCCTCTTCTTCTCCTCTGCTCAGCAAGCCTTTCTCCTCTGCTCAGCAAGTCTTGCTCCTCTGCTCAGCAAACTTCTTCTCAGCTCAGCTCTTCTCGGCAGCCAACCTGCAAGCTCAACCGTCACCTTAGCCGTCTGCTCGACAGCTCCTGATCAACCTCCTTCTCCTCTCTTGATCAACCTGCTCTGTTGATCAAGCTTCTCTCCTCTATCCCCACAATCCCCTTTAACAAGCCGTTTGCTCCACTCTCGAGCACTCAGAGGCTTCCTTCCTTCCCTCCTCTCCTCCTCTCCTAGCTCGTGAGACCGAACACCCCCTCCATGTTAGCTGGCTGGTGCCTCGCGACGTTTCCGCGCATCAACACCTGCAAGTGCTGGTTTCATGCAAAAGACATTCCCATATCCTTTTGGGCGGAAGGAATGGCTTGCGCAACCTATGTCATCAATCAGATTCCTCTGAGTCCGATCAATATGAAGTCTCCTTTCAAGATGTTGTTGAAGGGGAAGCCAAGCGTGGAACACCTTCAGGTGTTTGGATCAACTTGCTATGTGCATGTCCCGGATTCTTCAAGGACAAAGCTTGATGCAAAGGCAAGGAAGCTTGTCTTTGTAGGATATGATGAGCGAAAGAATGGATGGAAATGCATGGATCCTGCGACGAAGAAATTTGTTGTATCAAGAGACGTGGTCTTTGATGAACATACGTCGTATGGAGGAGGCTCGGTTGAGTTATCAGAGAGCAAGGTTGATGAAGAACAGAAGGTGGCTGCTGAAGTTCTTCAAGAGGAGCTTGTTTTATCACTAGCAGCTCCTGTTGCTTCAAGCTCTGGGGCAGAGGCCTCTGGTTTAGGAGGCAGGGGGAGTATTGCTCAAATTTTGCCCGGAAATGGAGCGGAGCCTGAAGAAGCAACGGAGGTGGTGAGCAAGGAGCAGACCCTTCGGAGATCAAAGAGGACTATCAAGCCACCAGCTCGATATTGTGATGAGAATGCAATGAGCTTTGTCTCCTACTTCTTTGCAGGTCCTCTGGATGAGCGAGAGCCTGTAAACTTCAATGATGCCACTGGAGTCAAGGAGTGGGAAAATGTCATGAAAGAGGAAATTACTGCTATCAAGAAGAATGAAACCTGAGACCTTATGCCCAAGGTTGATGACATTACTCCGGTGACTTGCAAGTGAGTGTACAAGTTGAAGAAGAATGCTGATGGGAGCATCGAAAGATACAAGGCTCGTCTTATGATGCGAGGATTCTCACAATAGTATGGAGAGGACTATGAGGATACATTTAGTCCAGTTGCAAAGATGACTTCGGTTCGGGTGGTGATCGCCTTGGCTGCTTGCCGAGTATGGAGGTTGTGGCAGCTTGATGTAAAGAATGTCTTTCTTTACGAAGAGATTGATAAGGATATCTTCATGGATCAGCCGCTTGGTTTTGTTTCTGAATTTCATCCGTACTATGTCTGCAAGCTCAGGAAGGCTCTCTACGGGTTGAAGCAGGCTTCAAGAGCTTGGTGTGGAAAGATAACAGAATACCACCAATTCTGTGGATACCTTGCTTCCAACTCAAATTCAAGCTTATTCATCAAGAAGAAGGGAGAGCTTCAAGTCTTAGTCCTGCTGTATGTTGATGATATGATCATCACAGGGAATTCAGAGGAGGAGGTAGCTAGGCTCGGGGCTGAGCTAGCTATTCACTTCGAGATGAAAGATTTGAGAGAGCTTCATCACTTTCTCGGTCTTGAAGTGAAGAGGAAGGAGAGCGGGATACTCATTTGCCAGAAAGGATATGCGAATTGCATTGTGAATCGATTCAGAATGAAGGAAGGGAAGAGTTGCTATACTCCTCTAGATCATGGGTTGAATCTTCGACGAGATGAAGGAAGGATTCTTCATGATCCCTTGGTGTTCAGAGCTCTAGTGGGGAGCTTGATCTACCTAACGATTACAAGGCCAGATATTACATACGCTGTTGGCCAAGTAAGTCGGTTTATGGCAGAGCCAAAGAAGTCTCATCTGATAGCGGCAAAGAACATCTTGAAGTATGTCAAGTCTACTTCTGATATGGGGCTCCTTTATAGAAGGGACAAGGACTTTCTTTGCTAGGATACACAGATGCTGATTATGGTGGTGATTCGGATGATCGATGATCAACTTCGTGTTATGTTTTCACTTACGGATCAACTAGCATCTCGTGGTGTAGCAAGAAGCAGGACTCGGTGTCCGTCTCGACTACGAAAGCAGAGTACAAGGCTTCGATTTTAGCTGCTCGATAAGCCATTTGGCTAAGGAGGCTAGTTGAGGACATCCATGAGGAATTGCAAGGTCCAACTTTGCTCCGAGGTGACAATGAAAGTTCTCTCAAACTGGTGAACAATCCAGTTTGCCATACAAGGACGAAGCTTATAGAGATCGAACACCACTTCATAAGGGAGAAGGTGTTGGAGGGATATCTTATGGTCGGTCATGTTTAGAGTGAAGACAACCTTGCTGACATCTTCACAAAGTCATTGTCGAAGGGGCCATTTCAGCATCTACGAGGTTTGCTGGGCTTGATCACCACTTCTCACTTCAATGGGGTGTGTTGAAATTCATGAAGTGAAAGTGGGTGATGGGGCAGACCGTTCGGTCTGAGCGGTCTGAGTCTATGGCCTGGGTAGACTGATATTGCGGCCTGGGTGGACTGACCAGGTTGGTCTTGGTGGCTTGGTTGTTCTAGTGGAGCGGCCTGCGTGGCCTGTCTCTGGTGGTCTGGTGGTGGTACTCAGCTCGGCCTGCGGTTCTACAGATAGGCCTGTAATGGAGTATCCACGCGTTTGGAGGATAAGTCAGTGGAATGTGGCTGACTTGGTTAGAGTCCGCGGAGTTCGCTATTGCGGACTGTCTTTGGAGATCGGCTTTGGTCCTTACCGAGTTCTACGGTGTTGCGGGGAGTGTTAGCCGCATTTATGGGGCGGACTGAGCATGGTGTTGGTGATCTGTCTAGGGAGCTGGCAGACTGGGGCCTTGTCCGCCGAGCTCGCGCCAGACTCTTGGTGGTTTGATGGACTTGGTCACACTCTATGGTAAGTCCAGGGTATCCGCAGTGTCGGCGGAGTCCGTTGTTGACCGGGTGGTCTGCCTGTTGGACGTGGACTCGTGTGGAGGGCCGAGGCGTTGCTTACAAGTTTTTTGAACTGTCGCCATGTCTATATATGGCGTACGGACAGATACAGTATGGGTTGTGGCTGTCCGTGTTGTAGTGTGGCGGACTGGTGCTGTGCTGCGGGCTATGAGGGTAGTTGCCTTGTCCGCATAGTGTGTGCAGACTGCGGCAGAGTCCTCCTGGTGGTGGACACCTTGCCTTGTTTCCTGACAGGTTGTTTGAAGTCCGGCTAAGTTCTTGCAAACTTGGCGGACTGGGCTTTGCTAGCTGCGAGCTGGGGTGGTTACTCTATTCCTTAGGACGGTGACCACACTCCTCACCCCGCCTATAAATAGACCCCCTCGGCACGTCTACAGTAATTGAGGGGACAGTAAGTTGAGACTTAGTTAAGTGCGCCGGCCTCGGTTTTCTTGTCCGCGCGGTTTGATCAGAGTTAACTGGTTGTTATTTGCAGGTTGCTCGACTAGCACTGTGGAGCCAGGAGTTTGGCTTTGACTTCGGTCAGGATCAGTGAAGTTTGCGGTTACAATCTGCGGTCTCAGCAGGTCGCTTCTGCGGCATGTCAGTTTTCTCTGCTTCAACTTTTTCCAAGTTCAATAACCTGTCTGCCGAACTTGGCGGGTAGGCGGTCTGTTCTTCAGTTCGGCAGCAACTTGCAGCAGTCAACGAATAACGGCATATCCGTGCGACATCGCGGTCTCGGCGGACTCCGTGTTCTATTCGTCATCTAGCAGCAGCAGTTCGAGCGGCTTCGACGACTTTGGCGGACTGGGCGGTCTCGGCGGCCTCCAGTTCTGTCCGCCCGGATTGATTTGTTTCTCTCTGTTTTTTCTTGTACTAGCGTAATCATGTCTCGCCACGTATACGTCGCCCTATAAAGAAGTTTATAAATATATGATCTGCTTGTTCGTTCTTCTTGCAATTGGTGTTTGAGCTTGCTTTCCTAGTTCCGCTTGATCAATGTGTGATCTTAATAGCTTTGAGAATATTAATTTGGCGTCAGACTATCTCGTTGATCATCTTGAGAAAATTCAATAGGTTATACCTCTTATAGGGGAGCAATGATCTTTCGTCGATCTCCAAGTTTAACTACTCCCCTTAGTGTCACTGTACAATAACTCACATCACCTCTTAGTAAATGCCATAGGACTCCAACTAGCATCATATCATGATCTTAACCATACCCCAAACTTGCCTATACCCTATTTTTATATCGCTACTAACCATGATCCCTTGACTTTGCTATATGCAGACCAAAAGTGTGTTATAAGCCCAAGATTCGTAACCAACAAATATTGGTATCCAAATGTCGTACAATTAATTTCAAGGGTCTAAATACTCATTTTTGGAATGAATCCAGAGTTTCAAAAATATTCTAACTTATTTGACTATAATTGAATTTTCCTAAAATACTCGTCTCTAGAGGGTTTGTTCATGAAGTGTCACTTTTATGGGTCCACACAATACAAATTAATTTTCATAAGACCACAATGGTAAATAAAGGATCTGAACTAGATTTCATGATTTTCCGGTAATATTTATTGTTTAATTCTAATTATAAAAATTTAATTCACTAGGTCATATTACACATGAAGTAATTTAAATACACATCAAATAATTTCAGAAAAATTACTAGAGGTCGCAAATATTAATTAATTAACCATTTCAGATATTCATAATTTTTGAACTCACTTTGACCTCAAATATTTTCATAATATGAAAGGGGATAAAATGGTAATTTTAGCAGAAATCCTAAGATTATGACATCAAAAAATTTCAAATAATTTACCAAAGATGTACAATGCTAAAACAATGCTACTGACAAAATTTCATGATTTTTTCAACTATTCATGTCACATTAATTTCATTAATACATAAATGTGACAATATAAAAATAATTCAATTGCCCAACAATATTCAACTCCAAATATTTTAAAACTCTCTAAGAAGGTGTGTTTTAACTAAATTTGTGCATGCACAAATTTTTATATAAATTGATCATGGGAATCTAGATAAAATCACAAATTATTATTTTTGGCTAAATGCACATCACACTCCTTAAGTCATAGCCTCTTGTATTAAAATACACCGACATTCAGAGCTCCAAATGACCTAGGATTTTGTTCAGTGGTTTATTACACTCTAAACATCATCTCACCTAAAATTTGGGTCAATATGAGTTGTCAAATCACTAGTATTCCCATAATTTAACAAATCATATGTTGGATAAAACTATAGTAAAATGTGCTGCAAAAATTCTGATTTTTGGGCACATGGTGTATCTAGAATACATACATGCTTGGTTCAAATTTCAGCCTCATGCAATCTACCATTCTACCATGTGAAAGTTATTTACATTTGAATTTTTGTCTTTCTCAAGGACTAGTCCCAGTAAAATTGCTCTACAAAGAGCTGTAAGTCCCAGTTATTTAATTCTATACAGTATGAATCTTAAAGCAGTTTGAACGGGATCTGTTCATCCCCTACCTCCAGCCAACAGTCTACCCCACCTCCGTTGAGGTGATGGTCATCTCTACATTCTATGTCAAATTTGGGTTCGATTGAAGAATCATTCAATTTGTTTCGGTTTGTGAACATTCGTAGTGTGCTGCCTCGCGTAGATGCAAGGGGTGTGCGTTGCCTTGCGCGTGCGTAAGGGGCGCACGTGCAATTAAGGGGGAGCTTGCAGAGGCTAGGGGCGTGTGCGGCCACACGCAAACTACCGCGTGCTCATGTAGGGAGCCCGCGGAGCAGCGCCTGCCCCTTGCGCGCACATTTTATGTACAACTATGAAATAATGCATATGATCATGATTTCACATGGTGCAATATTCGTAGACACATTGCATGGGCTCTGGATATAGACACATAATTTCAGATTAAAATTCACATATAATTAAACCTAAAATAAGGCTGTCATGCATGGAATATATAATTAAGCAGGTAGAGAGGGAGAGAGATCTAACAGGAGAGCGGTGACAGCTGAACTGACTGAGTAATTTAAGTACTTGATAAGTCTCTCTTGTCACCAAGAATGGGGATCACTGCGAAGATAATCTTCAATACGTACTGAAAGAACTTTAATTTTGGCTCGCTCTCGCATAGTCGAATAATGTCGTTTTGCTCTTACACAGCTTCTGTCTGTAGAGAATCCTATGTGATGATTAAAGTGGCCGGCCTTTATTTTATATTGATCAGTTGATGACATGCATGCGTTCTTCAGTTCTTGTGTCTGTTAGATGCATCATGCATGCGTACGTTAGAGCTTACTTATCTTGCATGCCGTGTCCCCTTGGCCGCACGGCCGCCCGATCGTGCACGCAGCCGCACAGCCGCTCGCAACCGCCGCACCCCGGCCGGCCACCTGGCTGGCCTTCTTGGCCACGCGGCCGGCCACCCGACAGGCCTCCTTGGTCACCTGGCCGGCCTCCTTGGCCGCCCGACCGACCACCTCCACCGGCCGGCCACTTGGCCGCCCGACCGACCACCTCCACCGGCCGCCTTCTTGGCCGCCGCCCAACATCTATCGCCCGTCCCCCACTGTCTTGGCCGTGCAAGTTCTACACTCTGTCATCCGCAAAACCACTCATTTTGGGGTGTGCGTAGAGCCGAATCGTGATAATGGGTGTGTGCATAGCCGATTACATTAATGCGGGTGTGGGTATAGTAAAAATATGATGACGGGTGTACGTATAGCAAAAATTTGCATGACGGTTGTGCGTATAGCAGAAATTCGCATGACGGGTGTGTGTGCAGTAAATTATATGGTTATGGTGTGCGCATAACCATATAATTCATCAAGGGTGTGCATGTAGCGATAAAATCCATCATTGGAGCCATAAAAACACCTATAATGAGGGTGCGCATAACACATAATATGATTACGCTGTGAGAATAGCCAAAAATCTTAACCACTTAATTACTGAAATGTCACCATCATAATCTAAAAAAATAAGGGGCCCTAGATCGTCATTTCGTCTCACATTGTTTTCTACGCCCAAGAGAGCTCAAGAGTATTCCCTCAAAGATCTCCTCGTGTGCTTGAAGGTTTCCTTAAAGTTCTTCGAAGGCCTTCGAAGACTGCTCAAAGATTTCACATTAGCACTTGAAAATCTCCTTCCACTTCTGACTCCACCGCTCGGATTTCCAGATTGCTCCGTGCACATTGCTCTAGACTCGGATGCTCGGACTTCCAGATTACTCGGAGCACATTACTCCCGACTTCGCTGCTTGGGACTTTCAGATTGCTCCGAGCACATTGCTCCCGACTTCACTGTTCGAGACTAGAACTCTAGTTCCTGCTTACAGATTGCTCCGAGCACATTGCCCCTGACTCTACTGCACGGAACCAGAACACCATTTGCAGATTCCACCGATTCAGATAGCTTCCGAGCACCTCCTCCACCATTGAATTACTTTCTGACTTCAGTGGTCCGGGAGAGAAAATTGCAACGAGCGATGGTCTGTCACCCTCGAGCATTATATTACTTGTAACAAGCGGTGTCCTATCACCCTTGACCTTGAGCATTCCGCCTAACTCGCGAAGAAGATTGTGAAATTTGGCGGGCACAAATCCAGTCCAATGGTTTTTTTTTCACCTTTCCGGGATTTTTCTACGTAAAAATCTTCAATTGCCAACCATCAACATTTGTCTGTGACTGTTTGCGCACTCGACTCAACCACAAGCTAGGACATTATGGGGACTGACGATGAAATCCAGTGGATCGCTGATGTGGACTTCTGCCCCCAGCTTGAATTTTATAGGAAAACCCTGTGTTTAATACGGGTATCGCATATCCCGGTATCGGAACTAGACTCGTTAAGCATTTGAACCGTTGTGTATCCAAATATACATTAACAAATAGAACTCGTTCGATTTATCCGTCTGAGAAAAATAGATCTTTACTAAAAATAAAACAAGGGTTGAAGTAGCCCAAAGTTGATGTTGTGTGCTCATGACCCAATAAATAACAAATACAGGGAATTTTTTGGGCAAAAGAATCAATAGTCATTTTTTTGACAAATTACTATTGAAAATTTCATTGACTTAACCATGCATTTTGGATCATAAGTAACCACGGTGAGCGGTAAAAAGTATAGTATGTGGAAGAAGAATTGGTGCCAAGGAGTCTCAAGGTCTTTCTTGGTGCATGGAGTTTTGTGCACGGGCGTGGAGGGGCAAGGCGGACTGCAGCGGCTCGCGCAGGATGAAGGCGGGCTGCGTGCACGGCAAGATCGACCAAGTCTTCTTTTGCATTTCTTCTTTTGTGATGGTGATGGTGATGGTTGTGGGTCAATTTGACGACGAAGGATCTTAGTGTAGGAAATCCGGGGTGCCGAGAAGCAGAAATCTGAATATCGAATAACAAACACAGAACAAAAAACAGAGCAGTCACGAACACAAGATGTTACAGAGGTTCACCCAAAACCGGGCTACGTCCTCTCTCCCCTTCTTCTTCCTTCTTGTATTCACCAAAAAAGAAACAGATTACAAAAGGTTGCAAGGATCAAATCCGATCCTACCTCTTCTCCTCTCTTCTGGACAAGAAACACCAAAGAAGAATACCTTCTGGATCGATCTCAACGAGATACCTCGTATCGTCTCCAAAAGAATCCGCCGCCACAGACTGCAATGAATCTGTATCCCTAAATCGGGAAAATAACAACGTATATAAACGTCTGCCGGCAACCACGATCGTCGACCAAGCAAGACCGGTCGACGATCGTCGATCGTCGACCCAAAAGGCCGGTCGACGATCGCGACCCCGATCGTCGAACCAAAGGGCCGGTCGACGATCGTCGATCGTCGAACCAAAGGGCCGGTCGACGATCGTCGATCGTCGAACCAAAGGGCCGGTCGACGATCGACGATCGTCGAACCAAAGGGCCGGTCGACGATCGTCGATCGTCGAACCACAGCGTTCGACGATCGCCGATCCAGAAAATTCACATCAGAAAAATTTGGTCCGGGGCGTTGCCCCCGAGCCCCCACCGGGGACGCTGTCCCCTGGACCCCTGCCCGCTGTCCGGTCAGCGGGACCTCCGCCGGGGGCTGCCGCCCCCGGACCCCCGCTGTCGTGGGTCCCAGAGATGTCGAGGGGGATCACACTTCGATTCCTCTAAGCTCACGTGGGCGAACCCGGTGTGAGAAACAAGAGGACCGGAAGTGTTCCACAACCCCAACACTTAGATCTTTGTGCGCTCTTTGCGATTGCAGTTAGCTCTTATTTTTTTAGTTTTGATCTCGACGGTTCCTTTGTGGCCAACATAATTTAGATTCTAGAAGGGGACCCGTTTTTAGATAGATTGAGCGTATATATTAGATATGTGCGCATAAGATTTCAACCGTTCGATCAACACAACCAGCCAAAAAGTTATTTTTTAAAAAAATTGATCAGATTTTAATTAACAGAGGTCCGAATTTCCAGCTGGATCCGCACCTATCTAATATAAGCTAAACCTAAGCAAAAATCAAGTCCGGTGCCCAAAATTCTATTTTTTGAAGGGCACCGAAAAAGGCCAAAATTAAGAATAGTGGTTATAACGGCGGGCCCTTTTCCAACGTCGAAGTTCTTCGGTTATGGTATTACCAAAAAAAGAAACTTTCGAGATGGCGAAGGAAATAAGGATCCACGTATAAACCCAAACCCTATAACCTAATAACCCCCTACTGAGAGTCTGAGCATGCTGTTTATATTAGGATCTGCAGCTATATCGGCCATAGACGGCAGCTGCTTCCAGGTTGATTAAATGCTAGCTAGAAATCGCTGGCATTTACAAATTACTCCCAATGAATTAAATCATATACGTATATATTATTATTTCATAAATCTAGCCATCTATAATCAGTAGTATAATGTGATGGAGGGTAGCCAGATTTCATAAATGCAACGAGTCAAAGCCCAGCTCCCGAGAAATCGTTTTAAGGAGAAAAACAAGCTAAAGACCACGTAAAGAAAGGAAGGAGAGAGAGAGAGAATAAAGAAGAGCAGGAGGAGGAGGTGGAGGAGGCAAACGGGACGAAGTAAAAGACAAGCTCTCTCTCTCTACTTGTCTCACTCTGTCCATCGGTACAACAAGTAGATCGCATACGGTGGATCTTCGCCGGCGCCTTGCAGCCTCTCTCTTGCATCTCTGATCTGACAACTCGCTGACACAATTACTATGTTTTTTATTTGTATAATCAGTTAGTTAGTTAATTCAATGCGCATCGGATTAATTCCAGCTGCAGCTGTGACACGGTGGTCGAGTAATTATTCTACAGCCCGGTCCCAAAAACCGCCAATTTTTGGGTTGCGTTCGGGACGGTCTTCCCTTTGGCATAAAAGTGGGATGAATTTTCTTAGATGGGCAATAACAAATGGCAATTTAACCATCATGTTTATCACGATCACCACCGTACCAAACAGGAACACCTTTTTATTAATCAGTTAATTCAACTTTAATGGAAATTAAAGTCAAATTACATAAAATAGGTCCCGTTGCTTCGTTTAAGTTTCAAAGTAATTCATTTTGATATCATTTTCGGTGATTTTTTCAAGTCAACACAGTAGATCAGTAGGTCTCCAAACAAAAATGTCCAAGCAGTTTGATCCAACCGAGCGAGCCTTGCACATGGGGGGCGCGCCCGCTCGAAGGGAGCAATCCCACCCCTAAGGGGGGAACCAAGCTTATCACGATGTGCGTGTGGCGCGCCGACAGCGCCCGCACGCAGGGGGAGGATACGGGGCGCACAAAGCGCGGCTACGAGGTGTGCAGAGCACGGATACAGGGCGCGCAGAGGGTGGATACGGGCCGCGCAGCCCACACGCCCAGGCAGCACCCACGTGCGGGCGCGTGGAGTGCGGATACGGGCCGTGCACGTGCCCATGCACTCATTGCGCGCTCCCGCGGGCGCCGCACGCCGGCGGCCGCCGACTCCTCCGGTCGCCGCTCCCGCCAGGCAACTTGCCCTGACCACCTGTAGGCATGTTCGTCATTTCATGAAAATTGATGATCCAGAAAACTGTGACATAACAACAGCATTCGCCAACTAAAGACTTAGCCCACACAATTACCAACGCATCACTTCGAAACAAAACTATAAAAAACATTTATACCTTCGTTTGAAGACAAGCAACTCAAAATACTAGAGTGTACCCTCAGGTTTTTCTACCGAGAATGTAATGCTTAGATTGTCTCTCTGCTCGGAATTCGCTTCGCTCTCTCTTGTCCACCCAACACTCACTTGAACGCTTCAATGAGCCCGAAAGAAGGCGCAAGAGAACACTTTCACGGATGCACTCAAGGGCTCATCGTGGAAGCACCGTGGACTTAGTTTTTTCCCCTTTTCTTGGTACTCAAAGTGTTGATGCGCGGAAACGTCGCGGGGCATCAGCCAGCTAACACGGAGGGGGTGTTCGGTCTCACGAGCTAGGAGAGGAGGAGAGGAGGAAAGGAAGGAAGCCTCTGAGTGCTCGAGAGTGGAGCAAACGGCTTGTCAAAGAGGGTTGCGGGGATAGAGGAGAGAAGCTTGATCAACAGAGCGGGTTGATCAAGAGAGGAGAAGGAGGTTGATCAGGAGCTGTCGATTAGACGGCTAATGTGACGGTTGGGATTGCAGGTTGGTTGCCGAGAAGAGCTGAGCTGAGCAGAGAAGAAGCTTGCTGAGCAGAGGAGCAAGGCTTGCTGAGCAGAGGAGCAAGGCTTGCTGAGCAGAGGAGCAAGGCTTGCTGAGCAGAGAGAAGAAGAAGGGGGCCGCTAGCAGCGGCAACAACACACTTCGCCCGCCGCGGCCTAAATGTCACTCCTGCGACGGGCTTTCCTTTTATTAAAAGCTAGAGATTACAAGCTTACAAGTACACCTTTGCAACAAATCAATAAAGGGGTACAAGGAGAAGCTGACGGCTAAGAGAGAAGAAAATGCCAGAAAGCAGAGGAGAGAAGCTGCCGGAGACTAAGTAAAATAGTCTGCTAGCTGCTGGGGGACTGAGAAACTGAGTCTGCAGAGTCTGCTGGAAAGCTGCTGAAGAGCTGTGGGGGACTGCGCGGACAGGAAACTGAGTCCGCTGAGCTTGCTGGAGAGGTGATGACGGACTGGAAAACGGAGTCCGCAGGTGGTGCTGGCAAGACTTGTCTCCACCTCCAGGATCCCGGAACCGTCCCGAATAAGAGACACCATGGGCTATTTATAGGTCCAGGGGAGTTCTTCTAGAAGCGGGGCCCGGTGACGTCAGCATGACGACCTGTGCGGACTCCGCGGACAGAGATTTTGCGGCCGCCACTGTTGACTAATGAAGCAAGCGAAAGGACCCACCTGCAGAGAACTGGAGGCCACCCCCTAGCGGGCGACCTGGGCAGACTCCGGGAGGAGTCCGCCCGGCAGGCCGGAGGCCGCCCCCTAGCGGGCGGCCTGGGCGGACTCCGGGGGGAGTCCGCCCGGCAGGGCGCCGGGGCCGCCCCCTAGCGGGCGGCCTGGGCGGACTCCAGGGGGAGTCCGCCCGGCTGGCTGCCGGGGCCGCCCCCTAGCGGGCGGCCTGGGCGGACTCCAGGGGGAGTCCGCCCGGCGGGCCTGGCCGCCCCCTTGCGGGCGGCCTGGGCGGACTCCGGGGGGAGTCCGCCCGGCTGGCTGCCGGGGCCGCCCCCTAGCGGGCGGCCTGGGCGGACTCCAGGGGGAGTCCGCCCGACTGGCTGCCGGGGCCGCCCCCTAGCGGCGGCCTGGGCGGACTCCAGGGGAGTCCGCCCGGCGGGCCTGGCCGCCCCCTTGCGGGTGGCATGGGCGGACTCCGGGGGGAGTCCGCCCGGCTGGCTGCCGGGGCCGCCCCCTAGCGGGCGGCCTGGGCGGACTCCAGGGGGAGTCCGCCCGGCTGGCTGCCGGGGCCGCCCCCTAGCGGGCGGCCTGGGCGGACTCCAGGGGGAGTCCGCCCGGCGGGCCTGACCGCCCCCTTGCGGGCGGCCTGGGCGGACTCCGGGGGGAGTCCGCCCGGCTGGCTGCCGGGGCCGCCCCCTAGCGGGCGGCCTGGGCAGACTCCAGGGGGAGTCCGCCCGGCGGGCCTGGCCACCCCCTTGCGGGCGGCCTGGGCGGACTCCGGGGGGAGTCCGCCCGGCTGGCGGGCAGAGGCCGCCCCGGGTGGGCGGCCTCGGCGGACGGCGGCAGGAAGCCGCCGCCCCTCGGGCAGCAGGGAGGTCGCCCCTGGCGGGCGTCCTCGGCGGACGGCGGCTGAAGACCACCGCCCCTTGGGCGAAATAGGAGGCCGCTCCTGGCGATGCTGTTGGCGGACTCCTGCAAGGAAAAGTACTGCATGATTAGCGGACTCAACCGCATGTCCCGCAAGGGTGAGCCATGGGAATAGCCCGCCGTCCCGCAGGGCACGCGGTTGCTAGGAGACTTAGGCGGATAGGGAAGACTGTCCGCCTATGCTGGGACCCATCGCGATCAAAAGGGACAATCTAAGGGTCGCGATTAGCAAGCTGGCAACCTTGGGAAGGATCGCCGATTTCTGGGTTAACATAATCCCCGCACTTTTTCAAGTTCCGAAAAGAACTTCGAAAAAGTTGGACACCCACGAAAATCGTGATCCACCCCAACGGGAGAAGAGGAGCAAGGAGAGGCAGAACCTGAAGACTCTCCTTAGAAGCTTGGTGCTTCCTGTCTATTTTCCTGCAAAAGGAAAGTTAGGGTAAGCATGTATGGGTGGTACATCGAGCGTGTACCTGAATTTGCTTTTTGCAAAATGAAGAAGGCGTGTCTTCTGTAATGTTCTGCAAAACAAAAGTGAGGAAAACAGAAAGGCATAACAACTCGCAAGTACCTGAAAGGGACCTGCAAGTCTTTGCTGATCTCTGCAAGAAGAGAGTTAGGAACAGGCATTGTATATAAAAATAAGCTGCAAGTACCTGGATGAGGCTTGCAGGTGTCTGCTATTCACTGTAGAAAGAAAAGAGTGAGTGACAGATACAAAATAATGATTTAGACTGCAAGTACCTGGATGAGGCTTGCAGGTGTTTGCCAATCTCTGCAAGAAGAGTAGTTAGAAGTAAATAAGATATGAAGATAACTTGCAAGTACCTGTGAAGAGAAGACTTGCAAGTGTTAACTGTAGACTGTTAACTGTCGACAAGATAAGGCCGATATGACCAATTAGCAAGGAGAATGTCTGATGAATACTATTATGAAGCCCAGATCAATAAACTGAGTTGTTAACTGCTGATAGATATGACTGGATTGCAATAGCATAGCTGATAGCGTTTGAGCAAACAATGTATAGGAGATGAGAGCAATAAAGCTTATATAAGTAGAGTGCGAGTCATCATCCGATAGAGCTTTGAACAAGCAATTCATATAGGATGAGCATGAGCAAAGTGATTGCTGGAAATCCTTTTGGTAGGTCGGATTAACCTGTTCACCTGTGAGAGAAGGCAAGAGAGAAAAGGAGGTCTACACCCGGAATGATTAAAGTGGGTTGAATGCTGCCACAGGTGTTCCCCGTGGGCCTTATGCATCACTTGCCCGAAAAATCATCCCGAGTATAGTCCTACTCAAAGCGGGCTGGCCGCGCATCCTCAAGGAGGGGGGAAAGGAAAAAGAGGTCCATGTTCGGAATGACTACAGAGGGTTGAATGCTGCCACAGGTATTCCCCGTGGGCCTTATGCATCACTGGCCTGAGAAAATCATTCCGAGTATGGTCCTGCTCAAAGCGGGCTGACCGCGCATCCTCAAGGAGGGCACAAAAGAGAAAAGCAAGGGAAGGTCCTGAGAAGGACCGCTAGAAGCAAGCGAGATCTTGAGAAGGATCGCTAGAAACAAGGAAGATCCTGAGAAGGATCGCTAGAAACTCTGCTCTCTTGCCTTGGGCACAAACATCACTGATCAACGAGACAGGTTGCGCCAAGAGGCCTATATTGTCTGTGTATTGATCAGTGGAGTTGTGAGAACCCGAGAGGCACGGATCGAGGGTAACAGAGAGTGCTTCGGCCACCACAGTTGCAGGATGATCAAAGAGACAAGGCTACGCTTGATCGCCATTGCTTGTCCAGCGAAGATCATCCTAACCGTAGTGTTTCCTATAAGACGCACAACAGAGCTAACACATGGGGCTCCCCTAGCACACACTCTGTGTCAGATGCCGGCTAGGATCCTAAGTCTGAAGCCCATAGTCGTAGATGAACTGCTCCCACTACACACATGGGTATACTCCCGCCATATGTGGTCGAAGCGGTAGTGCGAGAACAAACTACGGAGGGAACGTTTCAGACTCGGCGAAATCTCATTTGCGTACTGATCCTAGAGAGAGAGAGAGAGAGGAAGGGGCAACACAAAAAGGGAACTGTGTCAGTACGGGATCCCTGAATAAAAGCTTTGCAGAAAAGCAAGAAAAGAACACTGAGAAGTGTTGTAATGAAAATGTTTGAAAGAGGGAGTAAGGGTTGAGATAACCCCTGTAGGTTGTAAGGAGCTTTGGAGGACTGTGAAGTCCATCGCTTTGGAGGACTGTGAAGTCCTTGCTAGTCTAGAATAGCCTTCCCAGTATACCCTCGTCATCGGCATCGAAGCATTCGGCTTCTTGGTTAACAACGAGGAGAGGAGGCTCTTCGACGTGGTTTACTCCTCTTGAGGAGCAAGGAGCGTCTGCAATTTCTTTGCCCTTTGAAGTTGATGGATCAGAGCGATCTTCTTTAGGAAGCAAGTCATGCATCTTGCCTTGCCGGAGCATCCTTTGCACAAGCTGGCGGAATGCTCGGCAGTCTTCTGTTCGATGGCCCGACTCTTTGTGAAATTCACAATAAGGCTCTGAGCTTCTAGACCTCTGATCGGTCGGCCGATAGGGCTTCTTGTAGTTGGCCCTATCTTTCATGATCTGCACTACCTCTTGCACGACGTCGTCGAGATCCGACTCATGTAAGTCATTGTCTTGCTGTTGTTGAACAGTTGCTGTTTGAGAAGGAGCTAGCGGTAGCGAGGGATCTTGAGCATCACGGCTCGGGAAGGAGTATCGCTGGCGATGAAGCCTTCTATCCTTCCTTGAGTAGGTTGGGAAACGATTGCAAGGAGACCTTGGAGGCTGCTTGCGAAACGGATCTTTCTCTGATACAAGCTTGGAGACGAAGCCTGGATTGCTCTTCTCGCCTCGGATGTACGAGTTGGCTAGAGCGATCAGCTCTTGGTATGTCCTTGGAGCACGGACATTGGCTTCAAATTTGAGAGGCCCTTCACGAAGACCGTGGATAAGAGCCACTCGGTACATTTCTTGATCAACGATTTCGATGTCCAGAATCTCTCTCTGGAATCGATCAACAAACTGAGACCAGGTTTCATCACTGCGCTGTCTGATCTCAAAGAGGGCTTCAGGACCGCCCTTTCTCTTGGAGGAGGTAGAGAATCTGAGAAGGAACTCTCTACGAAGATCAAGGAAGGAAGTGATGGAGTGAGGACGGAGGCCATAGAACCAGTCCCTCACTTGTCCATCAAAGGTTGTCACAAGGAGCTTGCACTTAGTTGCATCTGACAGAGTCTTGAGAGCAACGGCTGATTCAAAGGCTTGAAGATGCTTGACCGGATCAGTCTCTCCTGTATAGATTGGCAGTCGAGGCTCTCTGAAGTTTGCTGGAGTAGGTTCAAGGCGAACACTCTCAATAAAGGGCGATGGCTCTTCCTGCTCTCCCACAGCATATGGATTAAAGGGAGCATAGGCTGCAGCTGCAAAAGAAGCAGGAGGGTAGAAAGGAAAAGTTGCTGCGGGAGGAGCAGAGGCAGGAGCTGGGGGGCAAGGATGACTTCCTTGAAAGTTAAGAAATCTAGCAGGACTTCCCCGGGCTGCTTGCCGGAAGAAGTTTTGGCGAGCGGCAAACTCTTCATCTTGAGTTCGCAAAGGAGCAGCAGGACCTTGCGGGAAGGTTGGGGTGTAAGGAGGATAGAACGGCGGACAAGCTTGAGAATAAGCTTTCTTGTGCTCCGATGTTGGTGTTGGATTGATTGGAGCAGCTGGAGCAGCTGCTGGATGAGAGTCTAACCGCTGCGAGATCGCAGCAAGGACTTGGTTGATTGCTTGGAACTGTTGAGCATTCTCACGGCGCGACTGCTCAAAAGCTTCCCAGAGAGGATCTTCACTGGGACTTGGAGCAAAGTTCTCGGCTGATTGATCTGACATGGCTAACTGTCGCTGTTCACCGTCTGACCGGATCTGAAGGTCGCGTGTTAACTGTTGATGCGCGGAAACGTCGCGGGGCATCAGCCAGCTAACACGGAGGGGGTGTTCGGTCTCACGAGCTAGGAGAGGAGGAGAGGAGGAAAGGAAGGAAGCCTCTGAGTGCTCGAGAGTGGAGCAAACGGCTTGTCAAAGAGGGTTGCGGGGATAGAGGAGAGAAGCTTGATCAACAGAGCGGGTTGATCAAGAGAGGAGAAGGAGGTTGATCAGGAGCTGTCGAGCAGACGGCTAATGTGATGGTTGGGCTTACAGGTTGGTTGCCGAGAAGAGCTGAGCTGAGCAGAGAAGAAGCTTGCTGAGCAGAGGAGCAAGGCTTGCTGAGCAGAGGAGCAAGGCTTGCTGAGCAGAGGAGTAAGGCTTGCTGAGCAGAGAGAAGAAGAAGGGGGCCGCTAGCAGCGGCAACAACACACTTCACCCGCCGCGGCCTAAATGCCACTCCTGCGACGGGCTTTCCTTTTATTAAAAGCTAGAGATTACAAGCTTACAAGTACACCTTTGCAACAAATCAATAAAGGGGTACAAGGAGAAGCTGACGGCTAAGAGAGAAGAAAATGCCAGAAAGCAGAGGAGAGAAGCTGCCAGAGACTAAGTAAAATAGTCTGCTAGCTGCTGGGGGACTGAGAAACTGAGTCTGCAGAGTCTGCTGGAAAGCTGCTGAAGAGCTGTGGGGGACTGCGCGGACAGGAAACTGAGTCCGCTGAGCTTGCTGGAGAGGTGATGACGGACTGGAAAACGGAGTCCGCAGGTGGTGCTGGCAAGACTTGTCTCCACCTCTAGGATCCCGGAACCGTCCTGAATAAGAGACACCATGGGCTATTTATAGGCCCAGGGGAGTTCTTCTAGAAGCAGGGCCCGGTGACGTCAGCATGACGACCTGCGCGGACTCCGCGGACAGAGATTTTGTGTCCGCCACTGTTGACTAATGAAGCAAGCGAAAGGACCCACCTGCAGAGAACTGGAGGCCACCCCCTAGCGGGCGACCTGGGCGGACTCCGGGAGGAGTCCGCCCGGCAGGCCGGAGGCCGCCCCCTAGCGGGCGGCCTGGGCGGACTCCGGGGGGAGTCCGCCCGGCAGGGCGCCGGGGCCGCCCCCTAGCGGGCGGCCTGGGTGGACTCCAGGGGGAGTCCGCCCGGCTGGCTGCCGGGGCCGCCCCCTAGCGGGCGGCCTGGGCGGACTCCAGGGGAGTCCGCCCGGCGGGCCTGGCCGCCCCCTTGCGGGCGGCCTGGGCGGACTCCGGGGGGAGTCCGCCCGGCTGGCTGCCGGGGCCGCCCCCTAGCGGGCGGCCTGGGCGGACTCCAGGGGGAGTCCGCCCGGCTGGCTGCCGGGGCCGCCCCCTAGCGGGCGGCCTGGGCGGACTCCAGGGGGAGTCCGCCCGGCGGGCCTGGCCGCCCCCTTGCGGGCGGCCTGGGCGGACTCCGGGGGGAGTCCGCCCGGCTGGCTGCCGGGGCCGCCCCCTAGCGGGCGGCCTGGGCGGACTCCAGGGGGAGTCCGCCCGGCTGGCTGCCGGGGCCGCCCCCTAGCGGGCGGCCTGGGCGGACTCCAGGGGGAGTCCGCCCGGCGGGCCTGGCCGCCCCCTTGCGGGCGGCCTGGGCGGACTCCGGGGGGAGTCCGCCCGGCTGGCGGCCGGGGCCGCCCCCTAGCGGGCGGCCTGGGCGGACTCCAGGGGGAGTCCGCCCGGCGGGCCTGGCCGCTCCCTTGCGGGCGGCCTGGGCGGACTCCGGGGGGAGTCCGCCCGGCTGGCGGGCAGAGGCCGCCCCGGGTGGGCGGCCTCGGCAGACGGCGGCAGGAAGCCGCCGCCCCTCGGGCAGCAGGGAGGTCGCCCCTAGCGGGCGTCCTCGGCGGACGGTGGCTGAAGACCACCGCCCCTTGGGCGAAATAGGAGGCCGCTCCTGGCGATGCTGTTGGCGGACTCCTGCAAGGAAAAGTACTGCATGATTAGCGGACTCAACTGCATGTCCCGCAAGGGTGAGCCATGGGAATAGCCCGCCGTCCCGCAGGGCACGCGGTTGCTAGGAGACTTAGGCGGATAGGGAAGACTGTCCGCCTATGCTGGGACCCATCGTGATCAAAAGGGACAATCTAAGGGTCGCGATTAGCCAGCTGGCAATCTTGGGAAGGATCGCCGATTTCTGGGTTAACACAAAGCTTGTACTGAGAGATTGTAACTCCACAATTTTCCCAATTGTAGAACGCAAAAGTGGCATGTCACCCTCCGAGAAACTCCAAACACTTGTATACTTAGCAAAATAGTGAATTTTGGCCAGACATAGCTCTGCTCATGTGGGTTTCACCCTTTCCGCGATTTCCACAGTAAAAAAAAAACTTTTTATCATTGTTGTTTGGTTCTCATTAACTATTTGTGTACCCCGTTTGGCTCAGAGCTAAGACATTCCGATTCTCCAAACCGTAGAAAAACCAAGCAACGTGCAACACATTTAATTTTTATTTTGCCCCTAATCTTTTATTTTATTTTAATAAATTTTTAAATTAAGGTTCATTAACTATTTAATGTCTAGACAAGACTTGGGCTCAGTTTGGTGGGACTTGGGCCTCGTTTGGTTGGACGTTTTTGCCCGATTCGTTTTATTAAAACGCTGAAGAGGAGTTGTTTTACGTTTGTTTTTTTTGTTGTCCATTCTAAACGTCGGCGTTTCCGTCCTTAGAGAAAAACTCGCTAAGCAACTGGCGGCCCAGACCTCCGGTGAGCAGCGTTATCATTTTTTTTGAATTCCACCTCCCGCTCTCCTATCGTGCTCCGCGCAGGAACCGCCCTCCCGTATCGGTGGTTTTTTGGATTGCCGCCAGCGGCAGCGCCACCGTCAGTGGTGGCCCTGTCGGATCCCCGCCAAGATACCACCCACGGGTTTGCCGGGGCCCGGCGTCCCCGCCAGTGGACTCCGAGCAGGCTGGCGGTGGAGCAGAGAGGAGAAATGACAGAGGCCAAGCGACGGAATGGTGGATAAATGGTGGAGGAATAGTGAACAAAATAATTCATAGTTATAAAGTTTAAACAGTAACACACACGCACGAGCTTTTTCATACGGGCTACGCCTGTGCTCGAAGCTCTCGGGCGGCCTTAGGCCGCATTCAGGGGGGTTTCGCCCATGCTTGATGCTCCGAGCGGCTTTCGGCCGCATCCAGGCGGGCTTCACCAGCCTCCACACTGGCTTCGCACATGCTTGATGCTCCGAGCGGCCTTCGACCGCATCCAGGCGGGCTTCACCCGCTTCCCCACGGGCTTCGCGCGTGCTTGACAATCCGAGCGGCCTTCAGCCACATAGAAGCGGGTCCCACTTCCACACAATTCACCGGCTCGGTGCCGCAACCGCCACTCACGTCCCCGCATTTCACCGGCTCGGCACCGCAACCGTCACTCTCCGCCCCACGGGATGTATGTAAATTATATAATAAATATCCATCTTGCTACAGACATTCTAACTGTAGTATCTACCGTATATAAAGAAATAATGTGGTCTGCGAATATCATGAGTTCAAAATTTCATAAGCCGTCGGATCATGAGTTCATAATTCAACAACCGTCTGATCGATCATAATAAAATCATTCTCATCTCTCCACATTTTAGTAGGTCTCCTAAACCAACTACTACGGTGTCATAAACCTATGCGAAATTATGATTTTGTCTCGGTAACTCTTAAATAATGTAACAACCTCACCTAAACCTACCCCCCCCCCATAATAATAATAATAAAATTATAAACCTAAACCTACCCCCCCCCCCCCCTCTTTTAAAAGCGAACCCGAGCCGACGGATACACGCATCCCGCACGATTTCCCCCGATCCCCCTCCGTCGGCCCCGCCTCCGTCTCCCGAGCACCCGGCGGCCTTCTCCTCCGCCTCCAGTGGCCGGCAAGTCCCTCCTCCAGGCCCGGCGCCCCTTCCTCTTGCTTCCCCGCCATCTCCGACGCTTCCCTTGGCCGGTAACAGTTCGTGCTAATAGGTAAGGCGAGAAAAATACCTCCGGCAGGGAAGAAGGGATCTCATCGAGGTTAGGAGTTGGGGTAGGTGAGGCTAGGTTCTCTTTTGAAAGGTCTCACCTGACTGACTTGACCTTCTTCTTCTTATTCTTTGGGCGGGAGCACTCGCTGACTGGCTTCTCTCCAGCTGACTTCTCACACGCTGGCTTCTAGCCAGCTAGCCTCTTGCCCATCAGCCAAGGGGCAACTTTGGCACAGTTGGCGCGAGTCCGCACCTGGGCCGTTGCAAGGCGGGACTGAAGTACTTCCGAGAGTGGTTTTTCAACATTTTTGGTACGCATTTTCATGGCCTTGCAGAGGCTCAAGCAGAGAGTAATGACGACAAGAATGGTCTGAGAGACAAACTCAGCTGTTAACCCAGAAATCGGCGATCCTTCCCAAGGTGGCCAGCTGGCTCATCGTGACCCTTAGATTCTCCCTTTTGATCGCGATGGGTCCCAGCGTAGGCGGACAGTCTTCCCTATCCGCCTAGGTCTCCTAGCAACCGCGTGCCCTGCGGGACGGCGAGCTATTCTCATGGCTCACCCTCGCGGGACATGCGGTTAGGTCCGCTAATCGTGCAGTCTTTTCCTTGCAGGAGTCCGCCAACAGCAGTACCAGTAGCGGCCTCCTATTTCTCTCAAGGGGCGGTGGTCTCCTACCGCCGTCCGCCGAGGAAGCCCGCCAGGGGCAACCTCCCTGCTGCCCGAGGGGCGGCGGCCTCCTGCCGCCGTCCGCCGAGGCCGCCCACCCCGGGCGGCCTCTGCCCGCCAGCCGGGCGGACTCCCCCTGGAGTCCGCCCAGGCCGCCCGCTAGGGGGCGGCCCCGGCTCCTGCCGGGCGGACTCCCCCTGGAGTCCGCCCAGGCCGCCCGCTAGGGGGCGGCCCCGGCTCCTGCCGGGCGGACTCCCCCTGGAGTCCGCCCAGGCCGCCCGCTAGGGGGCGGCCCCGGCTCCTGCCGGGCGGACTCCCCCTGGAGTCCGCCCAGGCCGCCCGCTAGGGGGCGGCCCCGGCTCCAGCCGGGCGGACTCCCCCTGGAGTCCGCCCAGGCCGCCCGCTAGGGGGCGGCCCCGGCTCCTGCCGGGCGGACTCCCCCTGGAGTCCGCCCAGGCCGCCCGCTAGGGGGCGGCCCCGGCTCCTGCCGGGCGGACTCCCCCTGGAGTCCGCCCAGGCCGCCCGCTAGGGGGCGGCCCCGGCTCCAGCCGGGCGGACTCCCCCTGGAGTCCGCCCAGGCCGCCCGCTAGGGGGCGGCCCCGGCTCCCGCCGGGCGGACTCCACCCGGAGTCCGCCCAGGCCGCCCGCTAGGGGGCGGCCCCGGCCTGCCGGGCGGACTCCTCCCGGAGTCCGCCCAGGTCGCCCGCTAGGGGGCGACCTCCAGTTCTCTGCAGGTGGGTCCTTCCGCTTGCTTCCTCAGGCAACAGTGGCGGACGCAAAATCTCTGTCCGCGGAGTCCGCGCAGGTCGTCATGCTGATGTCACTGGGCCCCTCTTCTAGAAGAACTCCCCTGGGCCTATAAATAGCCCATGGTGCCTCTCATTCTGCATCAGTTGATCATCTGGGAAGATCCTGCAAGTCCTGCCAGCAAGCCCTGCGGACTCCGTTTTCCAGTCCGCGCAGTCCGTCATCGCCTTCTCCAGCAAGCTCTGCGGACTCAGTTTCCTGTCCGCGCAGCTCTCCAGCAGCTCTTCAGCAGCTTGCCAGCAGACTCTGCAGACTCAGTTTCCCAGTCCTCCAGCAGCTAGCAGACTATTTTACTTAGTCTCTGGCAGCTTCTCCTCTGCTTTCTGGCACTTTCTTCTCTCTTAGCCGCCAGCTTCTCCTTGTACCCTTTAAGTGATCTTGTTGTAAAGGTGTACTTGTAAGCTTGTAATCTCTAGCTTTTAATAAAAGGAAAGCCCGTCGCAGGAGTGGCATTTAGGCCGCGGCGGGCGAAGTGTGTTGTTGCCGCTGCTAGCGGCCCCCCTTCTTCTCTCTGCTCAGCAAGCCTTGCTCCTCTGCTCAGCAAGCCTTGCTCCTCTGCTCAGCAGACTTCTTCTCAGCTCAGCTCTCCTCGGCATCCAACCTGCAAGCTCAACCGTCATATTAGCCGTCTGCTCGACAGCTCCTGGTCAACCTCCTTCTCCTCTCTTGATCAACCCGCTTTGTTGATCAAGCTCCTCTCCTCTATCCCCGCAACCCTCTTTGACAAGCCGTTTGCTCCACTCTCGAGCACTCAGAGGCTTCCTTCCTTTCCTCCTTTCCTCCTCTCCTAGCTTGTGAGATCGAACACCCCCTCCGTGTTAGCTGGCTGGTGCCCCGCGGCGTTTTCGCGCATCAACAGTTAACACGCGACCTTCAGATCCGGTCAGACGGTGAACAGCGACAGTTAGCCATGTCAGATCAGTCAGCCGAGAACTTTGCTCCAAGTCCCAGTGAAGATCCTCTCTGGGAAGCTTTTGAGCAGTCGCGCCGTGAGAATGCTCAACAGTTCCAAGCAATCAACCAAGTCCTTGCTGCGATCACGCAGCGGTTAGACTCTCGTCCAGCAGCTGCTCCAGCTGCTCCAGCTGCTCCAATCAACCCAACGCCAACATCAGAGCATAAGCAAGCTTATTCTCAAGCTTGTCCTCCGTTCTATCCGCCTTACACCCCAACCTTCCCGCAAGGTCCTGCTGCTCCTTTGCGAACTCAAGATGAAGAGTTTGCTGCTCGCCATAACTTCTTCCGGCAAGCTGCCCGGGGAAGTCCTGCCAGATTTCTCAACTTTCAAGGAAGTCATCCTTGCCCCCCAGCTCCTGCCTCAGCTCCTCCTGCAGCAACTTTTCCTTTCTACCCCCCTGCTTCTTTTGCAGCTGCAGCCTATGCTCCCTTTGATCCCTATGCTATGGGAGAGCAGGAAGAGCCATCGCCCTTTATTGAGAGCGTTCGCCTTGAACCTACTCCAGCAAACTTCAGAGAGCCTCGACTGCCAATCTATACAGGAGAGACTGATCCGGTCAAGCATCTTCAAGCCTTTGAATCAGCCGTTGCTCTCAAGACTCTGTCAGATGCAACCAAGTGCAAGCTCCTTGTGACAACCTTTGATGGGCAAGTGAGGGATTGGTTCTATGGCCTCCGTCCCCACTCCATCAGTTCCTTCCTCGATCTGCGTAGAGAGTTCCTTCTCAGATTCTCTACCTCCTCCAAGAGAAAGGGCGGTCCTGAAGCCCTCTTTGAGATCAGACAGCGCAGTGATGAAACTTGGTCTCAATTTGTTGATCGATTCCAGAGAGAGATTCTGGACATCGAAATCGTTGATCAAGAAATGTACCGAGTGGCTCTTATCCATGGTCTTCGCGAAGGGCCTCTCAAGTTTGAAGCTAATGTCCGTGCTCCGAGGACATACCAAGAGCTGATCGCTCTAGCCAACTCATACATCCGAGGCGAGAAGAGCAATCCAGGCTTCGTCTCCAAGCTCGTATCAGAGAAAGATCCGTTTCGCAAGCAGCCCCCAAGGTCTCCTTGCAATCGTTTCCCAGCTCACTCAAGGAAGGAGAGAAGGCTTCATCGCCAGCGATACTCCTTCCCGAGCCGTGATGCTCAAGATCCATTGCTACCGCTAGCTCCTTCTCAAACAGCAACTGTCCAACAGCAGCAAGACGATGACTTGCATGAGTCTGATCTCGACGACGTCATGCAAGAAGTGATCCAGATCATGAAAGACAGGGCAAGCTATAAGAAGCCCTACCGGCCAGCAGATCAGAGGTCTAGAGACTCAGAGCCTTATTGTGAATTCCACAAAGAGCCAGGCCATCGAACAGAAAACTGCCGAGCATTCCGTCAGCTTGTGCAAAGGATGCTCCGGCAGGGCAAGATGCATGACTTGCTTCCTAAAGAAGATCGCCCTGATCCGTCAACTTCAAAGGGCAAAGAAATTGCAGACGGTCCTTGCTCCTCAAGGGGAGTGAATCACGTCGAAGAGCCTCCTCTCCTCATTGTCAACCAAGAAGTCGAATGCTTCGACGCCGACGACGAGGGTATACTAGGAAGACTATTCTAAACTAGCAAGGACTTCACAGTCCTCCAAAGCGATGGACTTCATAGTCCTCCAGAGCTCCTTACAACCTACAGGGGTTATCTCAACCCTTACTCCCTCTTTCAAACATTTTCATTACAACACTTCTCAGTGTTTTCCTGCTTTTCTGCAAAGCTTTATTCAGAGATCCTGTACTGACACAGTTCCCTTTTTGTTGCCTCTCTCTCTCTCTCTGGGTCAATACGCCAATGAGATTTCGCCGAGTCTGAAACGTTCCCTCCGTAGTTTGTTCTCGCACTACCGCTTCGACCACATATGGCGGGAGTATACCCATGTGTGTAGTGGGAGCAGTTCATCTACGATTATGGGCTTCAGGCTTAGGATCCTAGCCAGCATCTGACACAGAGTGTGTGCTAGGGGAGCCCCATGTGTTAGCTCTGCTGTGCGTCTTATAGGAAACACTACGGTTAGGATGATCTTCGCTGGACAAGCAATGGCGATCAAGCGTAGCCTTGTCTCTTGGATCATCCTTCAACTGTGGTGGCCGAATAACTCTCTCCGGTATCCTCGATCCATGCCTCTCGGGTTCTCACAACTCCACTGATCAACACACAGACAATATAGGCCTCTTGGCGCAACCTGTCTCCTTGATCAGTGATGCTTGTGCCCAGGGCAAGAGAGCAGAGTCTCTAGCGATCCTTCTCAGGATCTTCCTTGCTTCCAGCGGTCCTTCTCAGGACCTTCCCTTGCTTTGTGCCCTCCTTGAGGATGCGCGGCCAGCCCGCTTTGAGCAGGACCATACTCGGAATGATTTTTTCAGGCCAGTGATGCATAAGGCCCACGGGGAACACCTGTGGCAGCATTCAACCTTCTTTAGTCATTCTGAACATGGACCTCTTTTTCCTTTCCCGCTTCGAGCAGGACCATACTCGGGATGATTTTTTCAGGCCAGTGATGCATAAGGCCCACGGGGAACACCTGTGGCAGCATTCAACCCTCTGCAGTCATTCCGAACATGGACCTCTTGTTTCCTTTCCCCCCTCCTTGAGGATGCGCGGCCAGCCCGCTTTGAGCAGGACCATACTCGGAATGATTTTTTCAGGCCAGTGATGCATAAGGCCCACGGGGAACACCTGTGGCAGCATTCAACCCTCTGCAGTCATTCCGAACGTGGACCTCTTTTTTCCTTTTCCCCCCTCCTTGAGGATGCGCGGCCAGCCCGCTTTGAGTAGGACTATACTCGGGAAGATCTTTCGGGCAAGTGATGCATAAGGCCCACGGGGAACACCTGTGGCAGCATTCAACCCACTTTAGTCATTCCGGGTGCAGCCCTCCTTTTCTCTCTTCCCTCCTTTCGCAGGTGAACAGGTTAATCCGACCTACCAAAAGGATTTTCAGCAATCACTTTGCTCGTGCTCATCCTATATGAATTGCTTATTCAAAGCTCTATCGGATGATGACTCGCACTCTATCTATATAAGTTCTATTGCTCTTATCTTCTATATATTGTTTGCTCAAGCACTACCAGCCATGTTATCGCAATCCAGGCATATCTGTCAGCAATTAACACAGTTTATGGATCTGGGCTTCATAATAATATTCATCAGGCATTCTTCTTGCTAATTGGTCATATCGGCCTTATCTTGTCAACAGTTATCTTATCAACAGTTAACAGTCTACAGTTAACACTTGCAAGCCTTCTCTTCACAGGTACTTGCAAGTTATTTTCATATCTTATTGGTTCCTAACTTCTCTTCTTGCAGAGATTAGCAAACACCTGCAAACCTCATCCAGGTACTTGCAGCTTGTTTTTATATATGATACCTGCTCTTAACTCTCTTCTTGCAGAGATCCTCAAACCCTTGCAAGTCTCTTCACAGGTACTTGCAAGTTACTCTCATATATTGTGCATGCTCCTAACTCCTCTTTTGCAGAAACCAGCAAAGACTTGCAGTTCCATTTCAGGTACTTGCGAGTTGTTATGCCTTTCTGTTTTCCCTCACTTTTGTTTTTGCAGAGCGTTTACAGAAGACACGCCTTCTTCGTTTTGCAAAAAGCAAATTCAGGTACACACTCGATGTACCACTCCTACATATTTGCCCTAACTTTCCTCTTGCAGGAAAACAGACAGGAAGCACCAAGCTTGTGAGGAGAGTCTTCAGGTCCTGTCTCTCCTTGCCCCTCTTCTCCCGTTGGGGGTGGATCACGATTTTCGTGGGTCTCCAACTTTTTCGAAGTTCTTTTCGGAACTTAAAAAAGTGCGGGGATTATGTTAACCCAGAAATCGGCGATCCTTCCCAAGGTGGCCAGCTGGCTCATCGTGACCCTTATATTCTCCCTTTTGATCGCGATGGGTCCCAGCGTAGGCGGACAGTCTTCCCTATCCGCCTAGGTCTCCTAGCAACCGCGTGCCCTGCGGGACGGCGAGCTATTCCCATGGCTCACCCTCGCGGGACATGCGGTTAGGTCCGCTAATCGTGCAGTCTTTTCCTTGCAGGAGTCCGCCAACAGCAGTACCAGTAGCGGCCTCCTATTTCTCTCAAGGGGCGGTGGTCTCCTACCGCCGTCCGCCGAGGAAGCCCGCCAGGGGCAACCTCCCTGCTGCCCGAGGGGCGGCGGCCTCCTGCCGCCGTCCGCCGAGGCCGCCCACCCCGGGCGGCCTCTGCCCGCCAGCCGGGCGGACTCCCCCTGGAGTCCGCCCAGGCCGCCCGCTAGGGGGCGGCCCCGGCTCCTGCCGGGCGGACTCCCCCTGGAGTCCGCCCAGGCCGCCCGCTAGGGGGCGGCCCCGGCTCCTGCCGGGCGGACTCCCCCTGGAGTCCGCCCAGGCCGCCCCCTAGGGGGCGGCCCCGGCTCCTGCCGGGCGGACTCCCCCTGGAGTCCGCCCAGGCCGCCCGCTAGGGGGCGGCCCCGGCTCCAGCCGGGCGGACTCCCCCTGGAGTCCGCCCAGGCCGCCCGCTAGGGGGCGGCCCCGGCTCCTGCCGGGCGGACTCCCCCTGGAGTCCGCCCAGGCCGCCCGCTAGGGGGCGGCCCCGGCTCCTGCCGGGCGGACTCCCCCTGGAGTCCGCCCAGGCCGCCCGCTAGGGGGCGGCCCCGGCTCCAGCCGGGCGGACTCCCCCTGGAGTCCGCCCAGGCCGCCCGCTAGGGGGCGGCCCCGGCTCCCGCCGGGCGGACTCCACCCGGAGTCCGCCCAGGCCGCCCGCTAGGGGGCGGCCCCGGCCTGCCGGGCGGACTCCTCCCGGAGTCCGCCCAGGTCGCCCGCTAGGGGGCGACCTCCAGTTCTCTGCAGGTGGGTCCTTCCGCTTGCTTCCTCAGGCAACAGTGGCGGACGCAAAATCTCTGTCCGCGGAGTCCGCGCAGGTCGTCATGCTGATGTCACTGGGCCCCTCTTCTAGAAGAACTCCCCTGGGCCTATAAATAGCCCATGGTGCCTCTCATTCTGCATCAGTTGATCATCTGGGAAGATCCTGCAAGTCCTGCCAGCAAGCCCTGCGGACTCCGTTTTCCAGTCCGCGCAGTCCGTCATCGCCTTCTCCAGCAAGCTCTGCGGACTCAGTTTCCTGTCCGCGCAGCTCTCCAGCAGCTCTTCAGCAGCTTGCCAGCAGACTCTGCAGACTCAGTTTCCCAGTCCTCCAGCAGCTAGCAGACTATTTTACTTAGTCTCTGGCAGCTTCTCCTCTGCTTTCTGGCACTTTCTTCTCTCTTAGCCGCCAGCTTCTCCTTGTACCCTTTAAGTGATCTTGTTGTAAAGGTGTACTTGTAAGCTTGTAATCTCTAGCTTTTAATAAAAGGAAAGCCCGTCGCAGGAGTGGCATTTAGGCCGCGGCGGGCGAAGTGTGTTGTTGCCGCTGCTAGCGGCCCCCCTTCTTCTCTCTGCTCAGCAAGCCTTGCTCCTCTGCTCAGCAAGCCTTGCTCCTCTGCTCAGCAGACTTCTTCTCAGCTCAGCTCTCCTCGGCATCCAACCTGCAAGCTCAACCGTCATATTAGCCGTCTGCTCGACAGCTCCTGGTCAACCTCCTTCTCCTCTCTTGATCAACCCGCTTTGTTGATCAAGCTCCTCTCCTCTATCCCCGCAACCCTCTTTGACAAGCCGTTTGCTCCACTCTCGAGCACTCAGAGGCTTCCTTCCTTTCCTCCTTTCCTCCTCTCCTAGCTTGTGAGATCGAACACCCCCTCCGTGTTAGCTGGCTGGTGCCCCGCGGCGTTTTCGCGTATCAACATCAGCGGTGTATTTATGAGACAAAGGTGGGGTCTGCAGAAAGAATCCCTGTCATGCCAGCAAGTACCCACCGAATATTAAAGGTTGGATGTATCTTTCCGAGCGCAAGGCTAGCTCGCAAAGAGCGGGGATTGTGTTAACCCCATATTCGCTGGGTGGAACCAAGACCCTCCAAGGACCCGGATTGGGCTAGCATTGGGCTTCAAATTGGATCAAATAAGAAAGCGGGTGGGAGGGTTCTCGTCGTGAGTAGGCGGGAAGGCTCTTGCCCAGGGGTCAAGTAATGCCAATTCGTCAAGCTCAATTTGTCGAGCTGAGAACGTTATTCGTCGAACGCAAATTCATCGGGCTGAGCCTTCGCTTAAAGTTATTTTCGTCGAGCAGATTTCAGATTTAGGCTATGGCAGAACCAGGGCGGGCGGGAAAGCTGCCGCCCTGGGCGGGCAAAAGGGCTCGCGCCTCTCGTTGGCGGAAGCCTTTTCGGCACTCATTGTTGAGTGATGTTTCCCCACTCAACGCCCATTCAGTCTTTTGGTTCTCACCCGGGGTGGGCGGGAAGGCTCGCGCTCAAAGAGAGCAGGGTTTCGACAGAGCTCAGCAGGAGGAGCTTCCGCCACATGGGAGCCAGACCTGAAATTACATGAATACCCTTGGGTCTGCATTTAGCTTATCAGAACAGCGGAGTTTGGCTATTGACAAACCAACCCAGGGGCATTTTAGTAATTTTAGGGCAGCAAAATTACGCTTTTTGCAGACCAGATATTGAAAATCTATAAATAGACTCACAGGATACCTCAGAAGGCAGATTTGGCTCATATTCCCATTTTTCCTTCTAGAGCTTTTTGAGGTACTTCTAGTCCAATAATTGTCTTTGGAGGGGAAGCGCTTGGAGAACTTCTGGGTTAGAGGAGGAACCTCCCAGCTAAGGCTTTGGGTCAGTTCTTAGTCCTTTATCACTAGTCTGGGGTTGAGGTTTGAGAGAAATAGGTGTCGGTTACACCCCAAGATCCAAACTCTCGTTGAGGCCAGATTTTGGCTTCAACAACCATGTCCTGCCCCCTCACGGTCGCACAGTCGGATCGAATCCTTACATTCTCTAACACCTAGATCGAATCCTTACATTATCTAACACCCGGATCGAATCCTTACATTCTTCGGCAATCAGCCCATAGTCAGGTGAGGTCGCGCAACCAGATCAAATCATTACATTCTTCGGCAATCAGATTAACTCATTACATTCTCTGTCATTACTGTAGGCCAACGCCTTGTCATTGCTAGGGTCTGGCCCCCTCACGGTCGCACAGTCGGATCAAATCCTTACATTCTCTGACACTCGGATCGAATCCTTACATTCTCCGACACCCAGATCGAATACTTACATTCTCTAGAAATCCTCCCATGGCCGGGTTTGGCCCTGGAGTCGGATCGAATTCTTACATTCTCTGACTCCTGGATAGAGCTATCACACTCTCCGATATTGCCACAAGCTTGTGTTTCGCCAGCTTCCGGGATCCATACAATCAAGTCAAGGAGAATGAGAAGAGTAATATCATATCAATATAGACACAAATGCGCTACACAAAATCACAAAAGAGCAATGACAAACATACATCATACTTAACAAGAAAAAACAAATGTATAGAAGCATACAAAGATAAAAGCGCAAGCTGCTACTCGTCGGCTGCTTATACATCATGCTTAGGAGTCACCTCCTTCATCATCAAAGCTAACGCACAAGATGTTATACTTCAGACGCTTGGCTACCAAGCGAAAAGCCTTTGACCCCCCGCTTTTGAGCGAAACCTCACGGATATCCTATATCTGAGGCTCAACCTCTCGTGACCAAACGTCCTTACGGATCTCCTCAACAAGTAAATCACGATCGTGCATATAGTCTAAGTAATCTCTGTACTCCTCAACTCTAGCCATCTTCATCTCAAGTAGCCGCTCTTCTGAATAAAGATGAACTATCTCAGCCCAGGAAGCCTCCAACTTCACCCTCAAGCCGGTATTCTCCTCCCGAGCAGTCTTTAACATTTACACGGTCTTCTCCACCAAGGACTTCTTTATCTGTAATGATGCATGAGCTTCCTCTAGCTCTGACTACAACTTCGACCTGATCTGTTGAAATCGAGATACCTCTCGATCTAGCTCCTCTCTAGAGGCAACAAGTGAAGCCTCCACAACTTGAAGCTTCTCCTGAAGAGCCAAGTATCCTTCCTTCAAGCTCACATAATGATCGTTCCACACGAATGTTATATGCGTCCGAGCTTCAATCTGCAAACACCAAACAAAGTGTTAAGGTAGTGCAAAGTAATCGGTTCAAATGAAGAAAGATGAACGATTCACTTACCACGCCACTTATTGCCTTCAAAGAAGAAGACACTCGAGGGGCAGTTGTCACTGTGTAGGGGACTCGCGGGGTAGACGTCCTTATCATTTCAAGATCTGAATCAACTGGAGTAGGCTCTTCACACGGGGCCTCCTCAATCAGGTCCTCTCTTCGACTTGGCGAAGTTTGTAACTCCGCAACAACATCACAACTACTCCTTAGAACAAGTTTCCTCTTGCGAACTAATGATGTGATTACAACGCGCTCAACATCAACTGAAAGATCACATTGGGATGGACGTTTCTCTTCCACAAATAAAGAAATACTGAATAAGCGATTTGTCAACTCTCGAGAATCTGAAAATCTCAATATCAAAGTAAAGTCCTGCACTCGCCCTCTCTGACGTCGGTAATGATCGGGCGAGGAATTCTAGAGCTCAGGCAAGTCCTGAGAGTTTCTAACATATCCAAACAAAGTGTTCCCATGATGACGATCCGTCCGGATCTCAAAGTTAAGCCAACTTTTATTGCTACGAATTTACACAGACGCCACTATCAACATGGGCATCACACCAATCTCTGAATAATTCCAAAGTGAATCTTGAGCCATGCTCCTTGAAGAAAGCTACCAGCCCCATGATGTGAGTCATCCCTAGCAGAGTGAACTGGGATATCAGTATGCTGCAAAGCTTCAGAATATCCACCACCTCCTTGCACGGTGAAAAGTGGAAGCCAGACCTCAACGTCGTCACGCAAATTGTCAACCAACCCCTAGGTGGGTTCTAAACCCTCTCCTCAGCTTGAGATATCTTCACATCAAAATCAGTAGGTAACCCGTATATTTTAATCCAAACTGCAAATTTCTCAGTAGTAAGCGTAGAGCACAGCCGTCTAGGCCTCTTAGGATGCTTCAAAGTCTGAAAATATGATCAAAGGTTAGATAACATCGATCAAGTAGCAGGTGCTCAATTGAGCGTCCGACAGCTATAATCTCGGCACGACAAGTCAAAAGATGCACAAATTGTGCGCAAGCAGACACACATACACGTGCACACAATCCACACGCAAAGCCGTGCACAACCAACAACCCGCCTACCTAAAAGGGGGGTGCGAGCACCCACACAAATAAAGGGGTGCACCACAAACACCCAGTAGTGTGCATGGTGCGCACCCAGCAGCACGCATGAGAGCACCAAACGCGCGCGCGTACCAGTGTGTTCGTGCCTCAGCGCGCACCGAAGGTGGGCGCAGGAGCACGGGCTTGCATACTCAAGGGGCACGTCCCCGTGGGGGGGGGGGGGGGGGGGGGGGGGGGCTTAGCTAGCGAGCCCGTCCCATCATCGGAGGGTTGCGCTCGTCGGCTTCGCATTTCGGCCTCCCTCGTCCGTGCACGTTCACGGTTTTCCGTCTTCTTTACGGCTTACCTTTGCTTGCGAAGAGTCACCATTCACCTTCTCTGACACCTCTACGTTTGCCATCATCATTATCACCACCGGAAGAATCCCTCGTAGAAGATGAAGAAATCCTCGCTCTTTTCAAACGATTTCTAATACCGAGGATTTCGGGAGGCAATTGATGAGAACAAGTCAATTTATAACATTATTGGGGTGCGGTTAGCCAACTCCTCCATGATCCCATCATCCAAAATGGAGATCGTGTGGGGGGACCTCAGCGCGCACGATGAGAATCATTATTTAATTTTTTATTATTTTATTTTACGTGGTTTAATTGTTGATAGTTTTGTATTTGAAAATTAATATATTTTACAAATTATTTTACCAAACAATATTTATGAATTGTATTTCAAACTGCTAACTAAACTTCATTTTAAATGTAAACTTTATTTTACATAAACAAATTTCATATGATGAGAATCAACTTCATTTTACAAGTAAATTTCATTTTCAGAAAGAAACCTTAGTCATATACACAACTCTTGTTGCGGCCAAACTCTACGTCCCGGTCGAACTGGATTAACATGCACCGTCGTCGCTCACGGAGCGGTCGAGCGCGCACACAGTCAATGTGTGTATGATAGAGAGATTATGCACACGATATTTCGTGTGTGGTGCTCGCACTCCCCTTTTAGGTAGGCAGGTTGTTGGTTTTGCACGGCTTGCGTGTGGATTGTGTGCATGTGTATGTGTGTCTGCTTGCGCGCACAATTTGTGCATCTTTTGAATTCCCGTGCCGAGATGACAACTGTCAGACGCTCAATTGAGCACATGCTACTTGATCGATTTTATCTAACCTTTGATCTTACTTTCAGACCTTGAAGCGTCATAAGAGGCCTAGACGGCTGTGCTTTACGCTTACTACTGAGAAATTTGCAGTTTGGAGGAAAATATACGGGTTACCTGTTGATCTTGATGTGAAGATATCTCAAGCTGAAGAGAGGGTTTAGAACCCACCTAGGAGTTGGTTGACAATTTGCGTGACGACGTTGAGGTCTGGCTTCCACTTGTCACCGTGCGAGGTGGTGGTGGATATTCTGAAATTTTGCGGCGTACCGATATCCCAGTTCACTCTGCTAGGGATGACTCGCACCATGGGGCTGATAGCTTTCTTCAAGGAGCATGGCTCAAGATTCACTTTGGAATTATTTAGAGATTGGTGTGATGCCCATGTTGATAGTGGCGCCTGTGTCGAAATTCGTAGCAATAAAAGTTGGTTTAACTTTGAGACCGGCCCGGATGGATCGTCGTCATGGGAACACCTTGTTTGGATATGTCAGCAACTCTTGAGACTTGCCTGAGCTCTGGAATTCCTCACCCGATCGTTACCGACGTCAGAGAGGGCGAGCGCGAGACTTTACTCCGATATTGGGATTTTCAAATTCTCGGGAGTTGGCAAATCGCTTATTCAGTATTTATTTATTTGTGGAAGAAAAACGTCTATCCAAATGTGATCTTTCAGTTGATGTTGAGAGCGCTGTAATCACATCATTAGTTCGTAAGAGGAAACTTGTTATGAGGAGTAGTTGTGATGTTGCTACGGAGTTACAAACTTCGTCAAGTCGAAGAGAGGACCTGATTGAGGCGGGCCCATCCGATGAGCCTACTCCTGTTGATTCAAATCTTGAAATGTAAAGACGTCTACCCCCGAGTCCCCTGCACAGTAGCTACTGCCCCTAAATGTCTTTTTCTTTGAAGAGAATAAGTGGCCTGGTAAGTGAAACGTTCATCATTCTTCATCTTTCAATGTCCTTTTTTAATTCTGCACGGCAATGGAGATCAGATGGGGGCACGTTGAAGTACTGTTGCCCCTCGACAGTGAGCGAAGGTGTGTCTTTCTGTTTTCCCGGTCATCATTATTCACATCAAGATGAAATAAATCCAACCATACGGCACGAATCACGATGTAGCACATTATTTAACAAAACGTTGATGCATGGGATTGTCATCACGCATGCATGCATACACAGCTTCTGAAAACTATGTCTATATAATAATAATAATAATAATATAGTAATAATTGGTGACCTGAAATCCATATATACATATAATTAAATAAATCGTCCTGCCTGCCTGCCTGATGTACAACTGATATGGGCGCCTCTGGCATTTTAATTTCTAGTGTAATACTGTATTTGAACATTAATACGTACGACAGACATTGCATTGTGTAACTATGTACGACAATAGACTCAGCTATCCAATTGAATTCCCTCTCCACACGGTCCTCTCTCTGTTTTTTCTCTGTGTCTGCATAACTGCAAATATAAATGCACAATCTCTAGAAAATCCAAGAAAGATTAGGTCATGGGGGGGTACTCCTAAACTTTAAAGGGTGCAGAGTGGAAGAAGCGCAGGATACTGCATGATAATAAAGCCAATAAAAGCACAGAACAGCCCTCACATCATTCTCCCACTAACCCCATATTAATTAATGCTCGCCCCATTAAAAGCAAGCTTCCTCTTTCTCTCCCTTGCTCCCCTCCTGCCAACCTTCTCTCTCCCCCTCCTTTCTCTACTCTGTAGAGAGAGACAGAGAGAGAGAGAGAGAGTAGAGACTCGAGAGAGAGAGAGGCAGAGAGAGAGAGTTGTGATAGGTCAACATCTCATGGGTCATGGTTTAGCGCTCTTCTTTGTTAATTCATGAGGTTTTTTATTTTTGGGGTAAAACTCCTAGTAATAATGTAATATCATCCAACTTTTTAATTTAAAACTATAAAATTATTTTTTGTAGCATGTAGTCTATGACTCTGTGTAGATACTTTAAAAAAAAAAATTGGCAAAATATTCATTTCACTTCCTAACCTTTATTCTATTTAATATTTCAATCCCCAATCTTTCATTTTGATCAAATCAATCACCAAGCTTATCATAACTTTAAATTTCAGTCGTATTTAACTAGCTAAATGGGACATGGCAACAGAAAAGTTGTGGAGAAAAAACTGAACATTGCAGAAATATTACAGAAACTAAAAAACCTGAACATAACTCATTCTTGAATTCTCTTCATCCATCTAACTGTAAAAAAATCTGAACATTAACGAAAAAAATTTCAGTCCTAAATAACATCATGTTGTTCAACAATGCCAAAAAATTTTAACATTGCAGAAATAAACGACAAAATGGGCCAAAATCTGAACATTGTCAAAAAACAGTCAAAATTAAATTGTTCAACATTAAACTCTGATTAACTGCTATATTTGGGTTCTAATAAGCGTTGCAGAGGTTTATTAGAAACTCTGATGACTAAATCTTAGAAACCTAAAATAGAAATTAGAGATCAATGTTCTTACATGAATATTTAAAACATCAAAACCTCAATATCTGAAATCGCAGAAACAAGTATGTGTTGGGGTTGTGGAACACTTCCGGTCCTCTTGTTTCTCACACCGGGTTCGCCCACGTGAGCTTAGAGGAATCGAAGTGTGATCCCCCTCGACATCTCTGGGACCCACGACAGCGGGGGTCCGGGGGCGGCAGCCCCCGGCGGAGGTCCCGCTGACCGGACAGCGGGCAGGGGTCCAGGGGACAGCGTCCCCGGTGGGGGCTCGGGGGCAACGCCCCCGGACCAAATTTTTCTGATGTGAATTTTTGGATCGGCGATCGTCGAACGCTGTGGTTCGACGATCGACGATCGTCGACCGGCCCTTTGGTTCGACGATCGTCGATCGTCGACCGGCCTTTGGTTCGACGATCAACGATCGTCGACCGGCCTTTGGTTCGACGATCGACGATCGTCGACCGGCCCTTTGGTTCGACGATCGGGGTCGCGATCGTCGACCGGCCTTTTGGGTCGACGATCGACGATCGTCGACCGGTCTTGCTTGGTCGACGATCGTGGTTGCCGGCAGACGTTTATATACGTTGTTATTTTCCCGATTTAGGGATACGGATTCATTGCAGTCTGTGGCGGCGGATTCTTTTGGAGACGATACGAGGTATCTCGTTGAGATCGATCCAGAAGGTATTCTTCTTTGGTGTTTCTTGTCCAGAAGAGAGGAGAAGAGGTAGGATCGGATTTGATCCTTGCAACCTTTTGTAATCTGTTTCTTTTTGGTGAATACAAGAAGGAAGAAGAAGGGGAGAGAGGACGTAGCCCGGTTTTGGGTGAACCTCTGTAACATCTTGTGTTTGTGACTGCTCTGTTTTTTGTTCTGTGTTTGTTATTCGATATTCGGATTTCTGCTTCTCGGCACCCCGGATTTCCTACAGTATGGTTTTCAAAACTTATATCGTAAATCATAGAAATATTAAATTGCAGGAACCCCAAATCGCAGAAACCCAAGTAAAGGTTCCGGTTACCTGCTGGAATCACCACCCCAGTGGTGGTATCACCTGGAATCGCCGCCTCTGTGGTGGTATCGCCCGGTCGTCGGGTACCGCGTCATCGCTGGTGAAGACGCTGTGTGGTTGCACCGTGGATTCGTCGCGTGGAATATTTTCAGTGGAGTTAGCGTGTGGGAGGGAGAGGAATAGGATCGCGTGACCTAAAGTGAACGAAAAAACTTATTGTCATTTATTTGGGACTGAAATGAAAAGTTTTCAAATGTTGGGGATTACTTTAGTCATAATGAAAGGTTGGAGACCGAAATATTAAAGGCATGAAATGTTAAGGACTGAAATATGTATTAATGATAAGGTTGTGGACTGATTTGATCAAAATGAAAGGTTGGGGACTGAAATATTAAAGGTAATAAAGGTTAAAGACTGAAATGAGTATTTTGCCAAAAAATTTTAAAAATACGCCATCAAAACTCTGGCACCGACATACATTGATATACATCCGCATCTTCCCGATTAATTGTCCTTTTTTCAGAGAAAAATGTCATTGTCTTTCGTCCTAATATAGACCTAGGTTTCTTTTGGCGCGACAGTGGTGGTGGTCGTGCGTGCGCGATGGTTATGAACAATCATTCTTGAACTCCAGGCCTCATCTGTTGAGTGAGCCACGTGTAATGAACGGTGATGTCCGAGCGTGTGTCGCGACTCGTTAAAAAGGGATGGTTACCTAGTAATAATGTATATTATGACAGTATTGTGACAAAAAAGTCAATAACAAACACATAGCAATCTATTAAAACGGTATAATGTTACATTATGTAATTGTATTAACATATTATCTCCACTATTATATTTATTATGATATAAAATATTAAATTTATAAATTATATAATGCACGATATTGAATAATATATTGACAGTATTTTGGTAAAATACCGAAAGTTCTAATATTATTTTTGTGAAATACTGAGAGTTCTGATGTTATTTGGTCAAATACTATCAGAACTTTCAGTATTTCACCAAAATACTTGGAGGCCGGGGTTTCGCCGTTGGAGGAGGAGGCTGGTGTTTCACAGCTGGAGGAGGAGGCGGAGTTTTCACTGCGGGAGGAGTAGGAGGCCGGGGTTTCACCGCAGGAGGAGTTCAGGGTTTGGTCGCGGGTGGAGGAGGAGGCCGGGTTTTCGCAGCGGCGGGAGGAGGAGGCTGGGGTTCGCCGCGGGAGGAGGTCGGGGATCGCCGTGGGAGGAGGTCGGGGATCGCCGCGGGAGGAGGAGGCCGGGGTTCGCCGTGAGAAGGGGAGGAGGCGGCCTTAGGGTTTCACCGGGAGGGAGATGAGAGATCGGAGGGTGCAAGAAATTTTTTGTAGGAAGCAAAGAGCTCGGGTCCACTTCCAAATTTTACTATTTATTCTCTCACCTAAGTCTAGGTGGGAGTAACTCACCTAAAATTTCTCTCCAAAACCCTCGGATATGAGCATATATTGAATATTAGCAAGTTATTACTCTTTTCTCTTCAGTAAAATAAAAATGTCTAGAAATTTTAGAGAGAGACTAAAGCATGTTTAAAAAAAGATGGAATTAAGGAAGGAATGAGCTAAAGAGGATTAATGGCTCAGAGGCCATCAAATGGGACGAAGGACCCCACACGTAATAGGCTGCATAAAGTAGAATTTTTCTCTTTCTCCCTCTCGCTCTACCAAATGGAACTCAAAGCAAAGCTGAATAGCTCAACTTCACTCTGCCATTTTGCTCTGCCATTTCTTACGCTGTCATGCATCATTAAAGAAGGAGGGGATGGTCATGGGTGGAATGAAAGAGACAACCTTCAATGCAAAAGTTGGCTTTGGGGTTCTGCGGCTCTGCTCAAAGCCTGTAAAGATATTTGCTCTTTTTCTTTTCGTTGTTTTCTCTTTAACTTTTTTTTAATCCTTTTCTGTTTACTTAAAATTTCATTAATATCTGCTTCTAGTTGTCTGGATTTGAATGCTCAGGCGCGCTTGTCTTCTATTGTTGCAGACAGAATGAAGGACCAGCATCACACGTTTTTGCGTTCTTTAGTAATTTTCCCACACGCTTTCTTCGGTGGATTAATATGTCCAGCTACAAATAGGGAATTAATTTATTTTCCTCTCTCTCTCCCTGTCTCTCTCTTCTCCATCTTCTCTCTTTTTTTAGGTCAAAAAAAAAAACAAAGAAAATCAGTTCTCCTAAACAACCGGTGAAAAAAAAGGGCTTTTATATTGACAACCCAAATATTGTATTTGGCAGCTCAACAAAATAATAAAAAACATATATAATATGACCGTTAATAGCAGTTTAAATTGCAGAACACGCGTATTTTGAAAATAGGTCTATTATATTACATTTTTAGAAAAAATGTTCAACATAAAAGTTGTAGATCTCGACTAGATCTACAACTTTAACGTTGAACACTTTTTCTAAAAATGTAATATAGTAGGTTTATTTTCAAAAGGTGCGGAACCCATGCGGAACTATGCGAGTTTCACCCAGGTTCCGCGCCTTTTGAAAATAGGCCCACTATATGATATTTTTAGAAAAAGTGTTTAACATGAAAGTTGTAGATTTCGTTGAGATCTACAAGTTTCATGTTGAACACTTTTTCTAAAAATGTCTATTTAAAAATTTAATTTTTGAGCTGCTAGTTTTCATCGGGCTGTCAATAGTCATATTCTAGCTTGTTATTATGTTTGGGCTGTCAATATCTATATAGGGGCTGCTAATATAAACACCCAAACAATAGTAATGAAAAACTAGTGATGACATTAGGGCTATTTAAAAAGTTGTTTGAAAAAATTATTTATGTAAGTGTTTTTTAAAAAGAAATTTATATTTTTCTATTTAAAAGAACAAATTTTTAATAGTAATTGTTTACTTTTTAAAAAACTAATAAAAATGTTGATCAATTATTACATAGTTAAAGAAAATATGATATAAATCATAAGTAGAAACAATGACAATGAATGTGAGAAGAGAACTTGTGATGTGGCTAGAAGGAAGAGGGACAAATCGCAAATGGTCTTTGCGTGACTTCGGTAAACCCTTAAATAAGAGGAAAGAATTGAAAGCAAAGAAAATGAATTTTTTAGAAAATCATGTTGTGCCGGCTGCTCAAAACGCCCTCAAAATATTTCTATGAAAAAAGCACTTTTGAAAAAACTCAGCCAAACAATCAAAAAGAGTTATGGTTATGGGCTTCTAGCACAAACATCAGATACTCATGAGTTATTGAGTAGGAGGAATTAGAATCATGCAACATAAAAATATATATGATTAATGCCAAAACAAAGGTTGATTGGTCATCTAATTAGAGTCTTATTTGAAGACCGGTGTGCTTGACAGTTAAGGATGCAAACAAGCTGAGCTTGAGTCGAGCTTAACAAAGTTTTCAAACTCAACCCCGTGCTAACAATTATTTCCAAGCTCAAGATCCAGCTTTTCAAACTTCGCATAACCTTACATTAATTGCTCCCACATAATTGCACTCCTTATTAAAGTCTTGTTAGAAAACATTGTGGTATGCTTGGCAACCCATATAATTCACACATGTTAACTATCATGCACTAATTCTTCCTAGCCACCTATCACATTATCATATATAAATCAAATACTGCTGATAGAACAAACACGCTACATAAGTCATACATTACGATGGGAGAAGGCTCAAGTGTGCACTACATCAGAGGAATCACTGGTGGTTTAATAAGCAAGTGCAAGATGACGTGAACTTGGAGGCGCAAATGGTCCGCGGTGTTACGGTGTTCATGCAGGCTCAGTTTCAACAGGTTGGCCTTGAGCAAAGTTTCAATCATCGAGCGTAAAAGTTGGAATCGATTTCTCCGACTGTGACAGCAGTTGGTCGTTTGACGATTTCGTTCTGGTACAAATCTTGCATGTCCGTTTACAAATTGCAGTCAAGTTTATATTACCCACTTGCAAAGTTTTTGTAGTCGAACTTCTTGTGCAGTGTATTTCTCCAAATTATATATCTCTTAATTTGAGACTGAATAATTGGCTAATAAAATTATGCAAAATATAAGTTATCTTGCCACCCTCTATTTATCCTATATCTGTAGGAACTCAAAATCACAATTCACAACACTACATAATAATGTTTTAATCAAGTGTAATATAAAATATAAGCAACATTTAGGAACAAATCTCTAAATTTTAGGAGCATCTTTAAATCAAACTCAAAAATTTATTTTGTTTTAACTCAATTCTTAAACTTTAGTATCTTTTTTAAATTATGTTCCTTTTTTGCATGAAATGAGTCTCTCGAATTTCATAATAAACTGAAATTACTCCTAAATTATAATGAGCTTACTGATAACGTAAAAAGGCTCTTCATATTTTCAAGTAAATAAGAATTTATGACCCAATTTTTTGTTTAGACAATCAGAATTGGTTTCAAGAATTATGATAATATATAATCTGTTAGGATTTTAATTATGTTATTTAACCATACAATATTGGTTGAGCCGACCATTCGTCGCAGTCTCAAGAGATTAGATAGCCTTTTCCCAAAAATCAGCAATCGGACGGATGAGCCGTCATCACCGAGACTTAAGATTTCATTTGAACAAATGATGGCCCGACAAAGATTGCGTGACCATGGAAACAACGAAATATCAATACAAGACGTCTTTGATTGACAACAAGAAGCTTTCTAGAGATTTTAGGATAATCTAACAACTTTATTGAACAATCTTTAGATGATAAGAAGAACCTTTCCTAAAATTTGGAGGGTGAACCCATTTCAATTTTCTCGGCAAGAGAGCCACCACCACTGAATGCCACTAATCTTTTTTTTTTTTGATGAGCTGAATTGAACTTAACAACCCGTGAGAACATTAAGACTCCGTTTGGGGGGACTTATTTGTTGGGGTTCAGCCCCTAAATTGAAGACCGGAAGCTTGCGAGGGGGGGGGGGGGGGGGGGGGGGTACTGTTCGGTCGTGAACAGTATTTTCGGCAAGTATCGGAATCGGCGAGTATCTGATACTTTATTTTCGGAAGTATCGGGATCGATTAACCCTAAACTCCAAATCGGGCTTTCGCCGGATTTCGCTGCCGACACTCGCCGATTCTGCCGCCCTCTCCCAGCGGTTCAGTGAACCGTCTTCTTCGGCGGCCCTGGGGGTTCGGGTGCACATATATACTTTGGAGTTTAGGGTTAATCTACTCTTACGGGGCGGATAACTTCATCCTTACGGAGCAGCGGGGACAGCGGAGGCATGCGACAATTTCGCCTGAGGTTTGCGACGGCTGCTGCGGAGACATAGACAGTTTCGTCGGGGGCTGCAGAGGCGTGCGTCTTTTGCTGCGGAGGTGTGCGACGGTTCCGTCGGAGGCAGAGGTGGCGTGCGACGGTTCCGGCGGGGGCTTGCGACGATTTCGTCGGAGGAGATTAGCTTATTGTTGAGGGCTCTTGCAGAAGGTCTTGTTGCCATTTTTAGATTGTTTTTGGGCGCCGGTGGTGGTGCTAGGGGAGGTTTCTCTCGGCTTGTTATTCGTGTGAAGATCGTGTCTCAATCAGAGAGTTCTTGTTGAATAAAGGTTGTTTTTACCTCAACTTGTTGAGAGTTGCTCTTCCTCGGTTTCAAAAGGTGCGTCTTAGCTTGAGTGAGGATTCATTTGTGAATCCGGAGAGGGAACTAGGTTGGACAAACCTAGTGTTTTTGTAATCCGTTATTCATTATAGTGGATTGTTTGTGTACCCTGCCCGTGGTTTTTCCCCCGATTGCTGTGAGGGAGATTTCACGTAAATTTCTGTGTGTTTTGTTTTGTTTTCTTTGCTGATTTTTTGTTTAACTCGCATTGACTTTGGATCTAGATTTGCACGAAAGAAATTGTTTCCCTACATTATTTCCACCGGTCAAGCTGTTACGATCGGTTCACTGCTTGACCGGTGAAAATAAGTCCCCACAAACATAGCCTAAGATGGCCTCAGCAAACCTATATATTAAATGGAAAAAATATCATATTTATTTTACAAAATTGTTTACTTAGAAGTTGCGAGTACTTTTTATCTATATTATTATTACGTTTTGCTCTTTCTACTTTATGCGAAATTATTGACTATGTTATTCTCCTCTTAACATTTAAAATTACTTTTTGGCAGTTTTGCACATGCCTGCAGCCACCACAATTTGAGGGGTCTTTTGGGCGCTTGGATCTCTTATCCGCGTGAACGTAATTGTCGCTCGTTTGATGGGTCCGCAATCAGATCTGAGGGCCCAAGGATTTCTGCGGTAATCCCGTTGGTCTCAATCATGTGGAGGCCTCCGCACGGATTGCTAGTTTCTAAAGTCAGTCTCATTGCGTTTGAGAGTACCGGGCACTCGTCATGATTTTGCTGCTCCAACTTGGCGAGAGTACCGAGCACTCGTCATGATTTTGCTGCTCGAACTTGGCGCTGAGCTCGCTGAAGGGTTGCAGGGGTTACAAAAAGCCTGCTTTTGGCCTAGGATTTTTTGTATTTGAAAACTTGAAGGGAGAGAAGCGGCGGAAGAAAAACGGTGCATTTTTGATTGTTCTTCATAGTGCATTCCTGCACTGGTGATTGTGTTTTTTTACCAGATATAAAAAAAAAATTAGCATTACTAAATCAATCAAATGAGGCGAAAATAAATCGGGATCGCAAAATGAATATCCATTTGAGTCCAAACGTAAAGATCTCAATTCCCAAATATCAAATTACAAAAAAATATATTAATATTATGATTTGAAAATCTTTGGATGAATAAAATGTTCATTGAAAAGTACGATTAAATAAAAATTTTATAACACAAATGATGAATAAGCAGTAAATTGTTTGGATAGTTTGTTCATAGGTATTGATCTAAAATTTCATTCATCCATAAAGAATGATTCGTTTGAACGCGTTTTTTCGGTCTGGATGCAATTTTTTCACCTTCACACAATTTTTTTTCCTGAACACGAGTTTTTTATCCGGGCGCAAATTTTTTACCTGGGCCTGGCACGAATTTTCGCCCAAGCGTGTTTTTTCCAGCGCGATTATGTCGCCCGACCGCGATTTTGTCGCCCGAGCGCGATTTATTCAGCAGGCCGTGAATTTTTTGCCCGGACGCAATATTTTCGATAGTTCTCGATTATTTTATCCTGTCCGCGGATTTGTCGCCCGAGTGCGATATTTTCGCCCATGAGCAATTTTCATGCTTATTTTTCGCTTGAGCGCGGTTTTACGCCAAAGCACAATTTTTTCTCCCTGGCACTTTTTTTGCTCGGGGCGTCAATTTTTCGCCCGGACGCGATATTTATGCACAAACGCGATAATTTCGCACAGATGCGATATTTTCGCTCGGACGCGAAAGAATGCGTTTAGGCGAAAAAAAATTATGTCCGGGCGAAAGGAAACGGGCTTGGTCGAAAAAAACACTTTGTCGACGTGTTCAATGGACTTCTCAGCCAACTGCATGTGGTTGTGGAAGTGGAGAAAGAAGACAAGACATTAGTGCTTCTTACCTCGCTCATGACATCGTATAAGCACATGCAGACCACTCTATTGTATGAAAAGAATACAGTAGACGTGAAGCAGATAACATCTGCGCTACTGTCCAATTAGATGTTGTTGAACCTCGCCCGCTCCTGAGGTTGAGCATGCTTTGACAGTAAGAGGACGACAGAGAGGTAGTTCGAGAAGGGATCTGTGAGTGCACAGTCCAGATCAACATCAAGGAAGGCAGTGACGTGCTACCATTGCAGACAGAGTGGGCATATCAGAAGATATTGCCCGCAACATACACAGATTTCTGGGGACGTCCAGTGTGTGGGAAGGACGGAGGTAGCTGCGACAGATGATAGTGACGTGTCTCTACTCATCACTGAGAATCTATGTGACTCGGATAGCTGGATATTGGATTCTGGTGCTTCACAACACATTTGCTCGAATGCAGGGATGCTCAGTTCACTGAAGGTGACGATTGGGTTGGTCTTTCTGGGTGATGACTCAACATGTGAGGTCACAGGGACAAGGATAGTGGACATCAGGACGTATGTCAGAGTAGTGCATGTGCTACATCTGGTACCCAAGCTGCGCATGAATTTGATATTGTTGGGCAAATTGGACTCAAGAGGATGCAGTTTTGCAGCGTGAGGTGTAGTTTTGACGGCGACGCGAGGGTGCACCGTGCTTATGCGAGCTATATAGTGCGCTAGTTTGTACTGGATGATGAGGACTACGAAGCGAGGTAGTGTTCCCATGATTTTTGTGGCTGACATAGTTGATAGTCGAGGTGGTGCATGAGATCTCTCTTCTGATAGTCTGATTAGGAGAGTCAGATTCAGCGATGTAGCTACGTCGACATTTAGAGGTTCAGCCTGAGCAGGGATAAGTCGACTGGAGCAGGTCGGTCAATGCCTCAAGTCTTTGAGGTGGTGCTTTGTGCAGACCGGTGATTCGTATATACTAATGTTATATGCAGATAGTGCCTGGTGAAGTTAGTGCTTCGTGTAGAGAGTGCTTCGTGCAAGTGGTGATTCTAAATCCCAAACCAAGGTGGTGGATGATACGCCCGAAATAGATGTATATAATAACGCAAGTGCACGTGCCGGATCAAGTAATATAAAGTGAGAAGTGATCGTTCCCTCGAGGAGATGATTGACCTAGTGATCACAATTACTAGCTCTTCTCGTTCTCTAAATTCAAGACAATAATTAAGGTGAATTTCTAGATTTATTTAAATAAGTACTCTTTAGACAAGAACTAAAATGCGCGGACAAGAAAATATTGTTATCCAAGTTTTAGGGAAGCAATCTTGCATGTTGGTTTCCCTTACCTATTGCGATGATTTTTTTTATAGAAAAAGCTTTTATGAGTTGTTTGACTTCTATCTTGCAGCGATGCAAAAACGGATCTCTTTATCCCTCGATTTCCGAGATCCGGTCACCCAAATTCCCCCAGTTATCTCTAACTTGGGTGGAAAGAAAGTAACGAAAAGCGCACAAATCCACAATGCTAACTCAAGAGGAAATCTCTTTCTCTCCCAAAGTTATATTAGAAATTAGGTTACACTTACACCGCTCCTCTCTCGAATCTCGCAGTGCAGTAAAAAGATGGAATTTTGACTAAAGAAATACGTGACTCCTCTCTCGAATCTCGCCACGTAATATAAAGGATTCAACCCTAGACTAGCATAACTCCTCTCTCGAATCTCGTCATGCTAACTAGAAGATGAATACTTGCTCAAAACATCCACAAATAGAGAACACAATTCCAATAAAGATAAAAAATCAAACAATCATTAAGTTAAAACCTTGAATCAAGTCATCACAACAAGTAAGGTACTCACAACACACAAGATCTAAGAAATTAGTTCATGGCGGAGAGATGAAACCAAATTAGATGGATCTTACTAGACATGCTTCAGAAAATTCAAAAGTTTCAGGAAATAATTCACCTGGAAGTGCAAAATCTGTTGCTCTTGACGATCCGGAGTAGCCTTCTTCTTCTTACCTAGGGTTTGTCTCCCAAGATGGATCTTCTCCTCCAAAAGCTCCCTCTTCTCCTCTTTCTATTTTTTCGTCCAGCCTTTCCTCTTTATTTCCTTGCTTTTGTCCTTTAAAAACGCCTCCAGATATGCCAAGGGATGCCTCCTTCCAAATTTGAAAAGGTGGCAAAATTCGAATTTCAAAATCTGAAAACCGCCCAGGTGACGTTGCAACCTTCATTTTTTTGGGGTGTTGCAACACCTGCGCTGTGCCTACTTGCATTGCCAACCAGCACGCGAGTCGTTGCAACCATTTATTTTTTCGTGCGTTGCAACTTTTTTCCAAATTTTTTATATTTTGGCAGATTTCCGTCCATGAGCTTATTCCTCTTGCACCACTAGTAAACATACAATGAAAAGAGACCAAATTAGCCTTGAATTAGATAATCAAATAATTACTTTCATTTCTATAGCTTTCTGTGTTAATTCGTGTCGGATATGCCGAGTAATATGTCAGAAAACGTGGCTAGATAACTTCTTTTGGGAAGTTATCACACCCCCACACTTGAACCTTTGCTAGTCCCGAGCAAAGAGAAATAATTATTTCAAATGGGTGTTCGATAATTATCACTCTCCAAATCAGAACAATCCTATCTTGACCAACATTAGTCCAAGATATTCAAGAAGTTCACTTTACTCAACTGATAAGCTTGATTATTATTAAAAGTTCAAACATCACAAATCCATTAGCTTGATAAAAGATAAAGCATACTAAAGAATTTTGTGTAGTGTGTGCGCCTTCTTCCAGATTATTTACTCCCCCGTACTTTTTTTTTTGAAAATCCTCAATAATTCAAAAGGGTAAGAATAAGCTAAGTCATTACGCTAGCCTTGACAAGAATTAGCAGCATACGAGAGCATATGTTTAGCTTTGGCTTGGTTGGCAATTCATGAATAGGCTTAAATAGTGGCATGGTAATTCCCTAGTTAATAATCTCAATCTTTCACCATATTACGAGGTTCAATCCTTAAGCCTTGAATATATAAACATATTGTGCCTATAGTTGGGATCATTCCAAGTATGTAATTACCTACCCAGGCCACATATCACTATGACAAAAGTTTTGATTATTTCCTTTCTCTTTTTTTATATATAGTCACAGTTGGGATCATTCTAGATAGGCGTGTACATACTTAGGCCGCATATCACTATGACAATTCACAATGTTTCTCTTTTTTTATATATAAATGCTGAATTGGAACACCCAATAAATGGCTAGTGGATTAGGATAAAACTAGGGAAATATAGGGAATTTGGTCATTCAGTAGTGGATAGCAAAATGATACAGAACCAATCAAAGAATCTCATGAAAGTTCAAAATGGTATAGCTACTAAAACATTATCTTGACTCACATTATTACTTAGTTCTTGCTCACCCCATTTCCTAATTTTAGAAATCAACATCAAAAGTTTTCAGAGAAGTAAACAAAAACTGGAGAAGGATGTGCATGAATCAAATGCCTTAGAGTGCTTTATCAAAAAAAAATCTTGCTAATTTCAAATTCAAAATCTGAACTCATAGGATTCTCTAGCCGTACCAATTAATTATCATTGAACTTCAAAAATAACTTATCACTAAGTACAGGTCAATATACGAAATCTTGCAATTACGAGTGATCAAATCAAATTATATACCACCACAATTGCAGGGGCGATATTAGCCAACACCCCCACACTTAAGGGCTTGCTAGGCCCTAGCAAGGTTAATGTGTTATATAAGAAATAATATTCTATCTATACTACTCAGTCTTTGCATGAATTAAATAAACATGAAATTGAAACAGCAAAACTCCCCTGATAAGAAAATGATTTCCTCTAAGTCTCTTGAGTTTCTTTAATGTGCTCCCCATGTGCTCCGATGATCTACATTACTCCGTACCATATTTACCAGCCCAACTTTTATCTTGGCTATGACAGAAGAGAACAAAACATGGATGCAATCTAATAAAGTTCATAACTGCATGGATTAGCAACAACAATGAACCAGAATAACTTAATCGCCTTCATATTCATGTCATAACTGTTAATTATAGCAATAGCCTAAATCATGTTATATCAATTTGAACATAAGAGCAGAGTATAATAAGGTAAATTTAATTTAGAATTTCCAAAAGATCTAGCACTTAATGAGTCCAAATAATTACGCAAGATCATATCATATCATGTGAGTAATGCAGAGTAATCATTCACCATGCAGTTAAACAAAATAGTGCAAAATAAGGTCATCCAGAGCGTAAAAGAAACAAAAGAGTATCCATCAACCATTAACACAGTCATCCAAAAACAAATAAAGCCAAAAGGATCTAATCTGACCCCCTTTCATCGTCTTCTTCGGGTTCATTCATTTCTTGATCCTCCTCGCCTTCTGGCTCCACCTCTTCTTCCTGATTCCTTTCTTCTTCATCGAATTCAGTTGGGTCGAGAGTCCTTCCATCAGCTGCTAGCAGCTCTCCCTTGTTGTTGAACTGCCACTGATATCGAAACGGCTCTACATCCTCCTGCAACTTTGCTTTCTTCAAGAGACTATCAATCTTCCTCTCCATAATATCCAGTCGGGAACTGAAGTAGCAGTGCTGGCATCTCAAGTATACTTTTATGTACTCAATACTATCCATAGCTTCATGCAATGTGACCCCTTCCCCGGATGGCACTGCTACATTCTCCCGCTTTCCGGCCCATGACATTGAAGGTCTACTTCCTATTCTTTTGTGAGGTGTCTTAGAACCGCTGTCCATCTCAGTCCCAACTTTGATATTCACCTCCACCACCTGTCCAGTTATCGGCCTCCGCACTTGGGTAATCAAATCATCAGTACCGCAGACTACCCCCGCCTGCCTACAAAGCTCCGTGATCAAGGTTGGGAACCATAGCAGCTTGGCCTTGTCCTCCTGTATCTTCATCTTCAAATGGTTGCTAATTATAGCTCCCACATTAATCCTATCCCCCTTCAAAATGTGATATATCAGCTCTGCCCTGTCCAAAGTGACGTTGTTCAGGTGGCGGGTAGGCATAACGGTAGCATTTATGAAAAGAAGCCACACCTTAGCTTCCCTGGACAGTGATGTTGATTTCAGCGCCTTCATCGACCTCTTTGATCATTTCAGGTCTGGTGTATTGCAGATCGCAGCTGCTAGTTCATCGGATGTAATTTGATTGTTCAGACTCTCAAATTCTTCATCAGCACCTACTCCATATAACTCGTTAATTACATTGGAAGATATGTTGATCAGCCTCCCTCGTATCGTCACGACCTCATCCTCCATTTGTTTAGCGTTTGCGTAGAATTCGTATACCCAGGATAGAATGGCCTCCGACCGGTGATGGCAGAACGTCTCCCAGTGCAACTCATGCATTTGTAGAGCGTAGGGAAGACTCCATGCTCGCTTCTCCATCAGGAATCCCCTTTCATAAATCACTGGTAACGTCTTTAGATTCTCAAATCTAAAAGCTGCATCCTTGCTAACAAACCGTGACGCTTTCTTCGCTATCGATTTCCCTTTCCTTTTAGTCGACATTACTACATTATGGGCTTAGCAAGATCAGGAACTCCTCACCCTCACACATTCGAGACTCAGGCATGGAGAAGAGAACTGGAATAAGAATGGTGTTAGGCGTTTTCAAAAATTACCTGATCGGGCCTGAGATGCAACAGTAGGAAGGGGTCCGGCGAAGTTGCACTCGTCGTCAGGTCGCGAAATGGCGATGGGCTTGCCGGGAATCAACTCCTAGCAGTTCGCCGCCACTCACGCCGCCGATTACGCCCCGCAGAACTCACCGACTTCGCCTTATCCTCCCGGATTTTCGCGAACTAGGGCATGAATCGTCCAGTAAAGAAAAAGCCCGGTCGACGGTATTAAAGAGGAATCCGGTCGACGCTGTTAATATGAATAAGCTGGTCGACGGTTCTTAAAGAAAAGCCGGTCGACGATTTCTTCAATATGGGCCGAAACTAAAGTGTTGCAACCATTTATTTTTGCTGTCGTTGCAACACTTGCGCGGTTTACACTCTCCAAACAGAAATCTGTCAAAGTAAATATTTTAGCGCTGCAACTACCACGACTGCTGCTACCAATTTTTCCATCAGCACTTGAATTCATTCCTCCACCACTACTCTCCTAATCAAAACCAAAGAAAAACTTGAAGAAAAACTACTAAATTCAAACAGTACTAAACATAAAGCGATGGGTTGCCTCCCACCTAGCGCCTAAGCTAATCGTCTCGGCAAGACGGCTCTCCTTGTACTCGTCAATGAAATTTTATGACCATCGCATCGCGCTGGTCACCACCCTCATAATAAATTTTTAGTCGCTGTCCATTCACCTTGAAAGTTGATCCGTCCTTCTCGTTACATATTGTTAATACACCATGTGGGAACACCTCAACAACTCGGAATGGTCCAGACCATCTCGATTTCAGCTTTCCTGGAAATAATCGAAGGCGTGAATTATACAAAAGCACAAGTTGTCCTCTTCTAAATTCTCTCTTCTGCAGTCTCAAATCGTGCCATTTTTTAACCCGATCTTTATAAAGTTTCGTGTTCTCATAAGCGTTAAATCTAAGCTCTTCTAACTCATTCAAGTGCAGAAGCCTTCTTTTACCCGCTTCTTGAAAGTCAAAGTTAAGTCTCTTGATCGCCCAAAAAGCTCTATGTTCCAATTCTACCGGTAAATGACAGCCCTTTCCATACACCATCCTAAAGGGAGTCACTCCTATGGGCGTTTTGTAAGCGGTCCTATAAGCCCATAGCGCGTCATTTAATTTAAATGCCCAATCCTTCCTGGTTGTACTCACTGTCTTCTCTAAGATGGACTTAATCTCTCTATTGGAGACTTCGGCTAATCCATTGGTTTGCGGGTGATATGCTAGGGCCATTTTATGTGTTACACCATATTTTTTTAAAAGTAATTTAAATTGTGTATTAGAAAAATGTGAGCCCCCATCACTAATTATCGCCCTAGGCGTGCCGAATCTCGTAAATATATTTGCTTTTATAAACTTGAGTACAACTTTAGCATCATTTTTTGTGTGGCGATGACCTCTACCCATTTTGACACATAGTCTACTGCCAATAATATGTAGAAATTTCCTCCAGAATTCACAAACGGCCCCATAAAATCTATGCCCCAAACATCAAATACCTCTACTTCCAGAATATTGGTCATAGGCATACTTGCACCCCGATGAATATTGCCCGTCTTCTGGCATCTATCACATGCCTTGACAAACAAGTGAGTATCCTTAAATAGCGTTGGCCAATAAAAACCAGCCTCTAGTACCTTCATAGCAGTTCGTTCTCCCATAAAGTGCCCTCCGTAAGGAGATGCATGACACTTTTCTAGGACATCACGAACTTCCATCTCAGGTATGCACCTACGAATGGCTTGGTCAGCGCATATCCTAAATACATAAGGGGCATCCCAAAGATAAAACTTGGCCTGATGAAGAAATCTTTTCTTCTGCTGATAATTTAAACCTGATGGCAAAATGTTACTCACAATGAAATTTACGATGTCAGCATATCATGGGGTATTCCCCTCCGATACTGCCAACAGACTCTCATCAGGAAAATTCTCCCTAATCTCAATGTTTACATGCTTCCCATACTCAGACTCTAGACGTGATAGGTGGTCTGCTACAGGATTCTCCGCCCCCTTACGATCCTTAATCTCCAAGTCGAACTCCTGCAAGAGGAGTACCCACCTAATCAATCTAGGTTTAGCATCCTTTTTCTCTATCAAAAATCGTATAGCTGCATGGTCTGTATAAACTATCACCTTAGACAATATTAAATAGGAGCGGAATTTGTCAAAAGCAAAAACAACTGCTAATAGTTCCTTCTCGGTAGTGGTGTAGTTTATTTGTGCGTCGATCAGTGTCTTGCTAGCATAGTAGATTGTATGGAAAACCTTGTCGCGCACTTGTCCTAAGACTGCGCCCACAGCAAAATTGCTTGCGTCACACATAATGGTGAATGGTAGAGACCAATCAGGTGCAATAATAATCGGTGAAGAAACTAGACTTTGCTTTAATGTATGAAAGGCGGCTAAACACTCCTCGTCCAAATTAAAGTGGGAATCTTTCTCTAACAGCTGGCTTAGCGACTTAGAGATTTTAGAAAAATCTTTAATGAAACGACGGTAAAAGCCTGCATGGCCCAGAAAACTACACACTCCCTTAACATTAGTTGGTGGGGGTAATTTTTCTATAACCTCAGTCTTCGCTCGGTCTACTTCCAAACCCTTCTTGGACACCTTGTGTCCCAGAACAATCCCTTCTTTGACTATGAAGTGACATTTTTCCCAGTTTAAAATTAAGTTGGCTTGAATGCATTTGTTCAAAACTTTCTTTGGCACGTCTAAACATTCATCAAACGATCTCCCAAACACTGAAAAATCATCCATAAAGATCTCGATCCCCTCATCAATTAGTTCAGTAAAGATGGCGATCATGCAACGCTGAGATGTGGCAGGAGCGTTACATAATCCAAAGGGCATTTTCCTAAATGCAAATGTTCCAAAAGGACAGGTGAAGGTTGTCTTCTCCTGATCCTCGGGAGCTACCATGATTTGATTATACCCCGAGTAACCATCTAGGAAACAGAAATACTCATTTCCTGCTAATCTATCAAGAACCTGATCAAGGAATGGGAGGGGGAAATGATCTTTCCTAGTCGCTTTATTCAACTTTCGGTAATCCATACAAATCCTCCATTCAGTTACCGTTCTAGTGGGAATCAACTCATTGCTCTCATTTCTAACTACCGTAATACCCCCCTTCTTAGGCACACACTGAACAGGACTTACCCACCGACTATCGGAGATAGGATATATAATACCTGCATCCAGTCATTTGATTATCTCCTTCTTGACCACTTCTCTCATGGGTGGGCTAAGTCTTCGTTGGGGTTCTATTGACTCTCTTGACTCTTCCTCTAGAAGGATTTTATGCATGCAAATTGAAGGGCTTATCCCTCTAATGTCTGCAATAGTCCAGCCTAATGCTCTCTTGTTCTCACACAGAACCGCAATCAATTTATCTTCATTCTCATTAACTAAAGATGCATCAATAATAACCGGTAATGTGTTATCCTCACCTAGAAAAACATACTTTATGTTTTCGGGTAGCGGTTTCAATTCAAGCATAGGTGGCTCTACAATAGAAGGCTTCATGATCTCTGACTCGCTTGACCCGCTTATTAACTCAAACATGTTAGCATTTGGTAAATGCTCAAGAGTACATAACGTTTCCTCAGTTTCCTTCGAATCTGGATCCTCTTCTATTTCTTCATTTGTTAAAGCACTAAGAATTTTGTGCTCCCAATTATTTTCATTATGCATCATCCTTATAGGTGCACTCACCTCCTCAATGGAGAGACACTCCTCTTTATCATCCGAAAATCTCATGGCTTTGAGGATGTTGAATGTCACATTCTCATCATTAACTCTCATCGTAAGATCACCCTTCTGAACATCAATGAGTGTTCTTCCGGTGGCCAAGAATGGTCTACCAAGAATGATGGGGACATCCTTGTCCTCATCCATATCAAGTACTACAAAATCAGCGGGGAAAATGAATTTCTCCACTTTAACCAACACGTCCTCTACAATTCCCTTAGGAAATGCAAGAGACCTATCGGCCAACTGTAGAGTAAGAGATGTAGGTGTAATCTCCCCTAGACCCAACTTCTTATAGATAGATAATGGCATCAGGTTGATGCTCGCTCCAAGGTCACATAAAGCTCTCCCAACAAACTTCACTCCAATAGAACAAGGAATTGTGAAACTACCGGGATCCTTAAGCTTAGGTGGCAGCTTTTTCTGCAATATAGCACTACACTCCTCAGTCAACGCCACTATCTCTTTATCAACAAACTTCATTTTCTTTGCCAAGATATCCTTCATAAACTTGACATAACTTGGCATTTGCTCAAGTGCCTCAGCAAATGAGATATTTATAGAAAGTTTTTTGAAAATCTCCATGAACTTCTGGAATTGTATGTCAAGTTTGGATTTAGCTAGTCTAGATGGAAATGGGGGTGGTGGGTAGATTACGTCTTTCTTTTGATTTAATTTCTCTTTTTGCTTCTCTCCCACCTCCTTCTCTAATGTGCTCGACTCACTCGGCATCTTATTTGCCTCTTCTTCGCTAGCTTTCTCAAGCAACCCCTCCCCACTTGGAATCTCTAGACCACTCCGTAAGGCAATAGCTTTGCATTGATTATTATGATTTTCTTTTGTTGGATTTAGTGTGGTATCAGAAGGTAGAGTTCCAATGGGTCTTTGACTTAATGAATTTGCAAGGTGACCCATAGTTGTTTCTAGTGATCTTAATGAAGATTCTATTCCTCTCATTCTTGAGTCATACTTTTGGAACATGCCTAAGATAAACTCATCTGATATCTTCCTTTGGTTTAATTGTTGGGGTTGAGAGTTATTATTGATAGGAGGGTGGTTCATATTTTGATTGAAACCTTGTGGGTGATTCGCCCCTTGATTATTTTTCCAGGAGAAATTGGGATGATTCCGCCACTCGGGGTGATAATGGTTGGCGAATCCAGTGGAATTTGCCTTTGTGCTCCTCCTACATAATTTGCTTCTTCAGAAATTTGATTTAATTGCTCCACCGTCAATGGAGCACTAGATGAAGGCTGTGATAATGAATATAATCTCTTATTAATTAGGTTGAATTGTGATGTCATTTGAGCGGCCAAGGAAGTGATTTGGTCCACTTGGTGGATACCAACCGTGTTGTTGTTCCCTTGACGCCCATAGGCTTGATAGTTATTAGCAGTGAGATCTTCGAGGATTGCATACACATCCTCAGGATACTTCTTAAGTAACGATCCTCCAGCAGCCCCGTCTACTAAGATCATGGTTGCAGTTTGCAACCCATTATAAAAGGTGGAAACTTGCTGATGTAGGGCTAACCTATGGTGGGGACACTTTCTCAGTAACTCCTTAAAACGCTCCCAAACATTATATAGTGTCTCTCCGGTTCCCTGTGTGAATGTGGTTATATCTCTTATTAGCTTTGCAGTCTTCGAAGGAGGAAAGTATTTATGTAAGAATTTTTCGACTAGTTGCGTCCAAGTTGTGATACAATCATCAGGTAAAGAATCTAGCCAATTCTTAGCCCTCCCTTCTAGTGAGAACGGAAACAGTCGTAATATAATTGCATCATCGGACGCCCCGTTACACTTAAACATATCACAGATGGCTAAGAAAGTTTTTAAATGAGAATTTGCATCCTCATGATTGAGACCCAAAAACTTATTGCATTGAACTTGTTGCATAATTAGTGGGTCCATTTTAAAGTTATTTGCTGCAATTGCCGCACGAGCAATGCTGAAATGCAAACCCCCACCTAGAGGTGTATTATAGTCGTAGCATGTCAAGCGAGGAGCATTAGGTTGAACATTCTGTTCAACATGCTCATCATTATCATCAACGTTGTTTTGCACATGATTATCCATCGCAGGATGAATAATGTTAACGGTCCTAAAGTCTCTCCTGTTTTGTCTACAGGTACGCTCAATTTCAGAATTCAAAGGCAATAATTCTACTTGCCTATACCTGGACATACACTGCACAGAGTTTCAAATAAACTTGATTCAAACAAACAAACAATCAAACAAACAACAAAAAAAAAGACTTGATCTTTAAATACTAGGGATTCACTAATATTATGAAAATAAGTAACACTAACTCAGAAGCACCTCCCCGGCAACGGCGCCAAAAACTTGATACGCCTGAAATAGATGTATATAATAACGCAAGTGCACGTGCCGGATCAAGTAATATAAAGTGAGAAGTGATCGTTCCCTCGAGGAGGTGATTGACCTAGTGATCACAATTACTAGCTCTTCCCGTTCTCTAAATTCAAGACAATAATTAAGGTGAATTTCTAGATTTATTTAAATAAGTACTCTTTAGACAAGAACTAAAATGCGCGGACAAGAAAATATTGTTATCCAAGTTTTAGGGAAGCAATCTTGCATGTTGGTTTCCCTTACCTATTGCGATGATTTTTTTTATAGAAAAAGCTTTCATGAGTTGTTTGACTTCTATCTTGCAGGGATGCAAAAGCGGATCTCTTTATCCCTCGATTTCCGAGATCCGGTCACCCAAATTCCCCCAGTTATCTCTAACTTGGGTGGAAATAAAGTAACGAAAAGCGCACAAATCCACAATGCTAACTCAAGAGGAAATCTCTTTCTCTCCCGAAGTTATATTAGAAATTAGGTTACACTTACACCGCTCCTCTCTCGAATCTCGCAGTGCAGTAAAAAAGATGGAATTTTGACTAAAGAAATACGTGACTCCTCTCTCGAATCTCGCCACATAATATAAAGGATTCAACCCTAGACTAGCATAACTCCTCTCTCGAATCTCGTCATGCTAACTAGAAGATGAATACTTGCTCAAAACATCCACAAATAGAGAACAAAATTCCAATAAAGATAGAAAATCAAACAATCATTAAGTCAAAACCTTGAATCAAGTCATCACAACAAGTAAGGTACTCACAACACACAAGATCTAAGAAATTAGTTCATGGCGGAGAGATGAAACCAAATTAGATGGATCTTACTAGACATGCTTCGAAAAATTCAAAAGTTTCAGGAAATAATTCACTTGGAAGTGCAAAATCCGTTGCTCTTGACGATCCGGAGTAGCCTTCTTCTTCTTGCCTAGGGTTTGTATCGCAAGATGGATCTTCTCCTCCAAAAGCTCCCTCTTCTCCTCTTTCTATTTTTTTCGTCTAGCCTTTCCTCTTTATTTCCTTGCTTTTGTCCTTTAAAAACGCCTCCAGATATGCCAAGGGATGCCTCCTTCCAAATTTGAAAAGGTGGCAAAATTCGAATTTCAAAATCTGAAAACCGCCCAGGTGACGTTGCAACCTTCATTTTTTTGGGGTGTTGCAACACCTGCGCTGTGCCTACTTGCATTGCCAACCAGCACGCGAGTCGTTGCAACTATTTATTTTTTCATGCGTTGCAACCTTTTTCCAGATTTTTTATATTTTGGCAGATTTCCGTCCATGAGCTTATTCCTCTTGCACCACTAGTAAACATACAATGAAAAGAGACCAAATTAGCCTTGAATTAGATAATCAAATAATTACTTTCATTTCTATAGCTTTCTGTGTTAATTCGTGTCGGATATGCCGAGTAATATGTCAGAAAACGTGGCTAGATAACTTCTTTTGGGAAGTTATCAATGGATTGTTGGTTTTTATCGGTTGGTTTGGATACACCATGAACCGACCCAGTTTATTTTAGGTTTATATAAACCTTTTGTTTAGGATTATCATTACTCCATCCGTGAGAGTCTTCGCCACCCCCATCCGTGAGAATAAATAGCCCCTCCCTCGTTTCACTCTCTCTTCCGATTTTTCTCTCCCTCTTTAAGGCGTTGGAGGAGGGAGTTGTCGTCGGCCTTGGAGGAGAGCCATCAAAAATGGAGGGGGTTATCGCTGGTCTTGGAGGATAGCCACCGACATTGGAGGAGAGTGTTGTCGTCGACCTTGGAGAAGATAGCTTCAACGTCGTGGTGGGTGTCTTTTGGAGAGAAGCGGGATGTCGAAGGCGTGCGTGAGTGCAGTCGGCCTCGACAGTATTTTCCTCTCCGGTGGTGGTTTTGGTCTCCGGTGGTGGTGTGGTTGAACGTCATACATCGAGTTTGAAGGTTCTGGTGAACCTTGTGTGTTCGCTAGGCGGATTGGAGTCCAGATCTACTACTCTCTCGCAGATCGTGCGCGTCCGGTGCATTTGTGTGCGTTTCATCGAACGATCAAGTTTTATCCTGTATTTGCATTTATATTTTCAATATATAAATTCTGTGGTTGTTTTTATGTTTTTTTTATCTACGGATTTTTATAGTTGTGCCTCTGTTTGTATCAGATTTTACAACAAGTGGTATCAGAGACAGGTTCGAGAAGGTGATTGATTGGATGTTCCGGTTTTAGGTTTGAGTCAACAGTAGGTGAAGATATCAGTCTGCTTCCTATCTTCTCATATCTGATCAGTGAATTAATCAGATTACCTAGAAGTACTGCAGGCATCTATGTCAACGAAGAACACTGTGTTAGTCAGATATTCAGTGGAGAAGTTTGACGGTAGCGGGAACTTTCGCCTATGAAAGATTCGGGTCAAGGATATGCTAGTTGAGTAAGGGTTGATCCAAGTGTTACGAGGGATTCTTTGCCCGCTCTGGTGAAAGATTCTGAGTGGACGGAGATGGATGAGCGCGCCACTAACGCTATCAGGATGTGCGTCCACGACAAGGTGTTGTACAACATCGGTATTGAAGAGTTCGTTATCACACCGTGAGAGAAGCTGGAAGGACTTTACATTAGCAAGTCGTTGACAACGAGGATGTTGATGAAGCAGAGATTGTACGACCTGAAAATGCAGGAAGGTGGTAACTTACAGGAACACTTCAACGTGTTCAATTGACTTCTCAGCCAACTGCATGTGGTTGATGTGAAGGTGGAGGAAGAACACAAGGTTATATTACTTTCTTACCTCGCTCCCAGCATTGTATAAGCACATGCATATCACTCTACTCTATGTGAAGGATACAGTAGACGTAGGACAAATCACATTTGCGTTACTATCCATTCAGATGTTGTCAGACACCGCTTCTGAGGGTGAGCATGCTTTGGTAGTAAGAGTACGATGAGGGAGGCAATTCAAGAAGGAATCTGAGAGTGCACAGTTCAGATCCGCGTCAAGAAAGATAGTGACATGATACGTAGAGTAGCCATATCAAGAGACATTATCTGCAATGTGCACAAATTTCTAGGGATGTCCAGGGTGCAGGCAAGGCGACGATAGCTATAAAAGATGATAGTGATGTGTCTCCGCTCATCACTGAAAGTCCATGTGACTCAGATAGCCGGATATCAGATTCTGATGCTTCACAACACATTTGCTTGGATTCAGGGATGTTCAGTTCATTGGAGGTGACGACTGGGTTGGTCTATCTAGGTGACAACTCAATATATGAGGTCACAAGGACAAGGACGGTCGACATCAGGATGCATGACAGAGCAGTGCATAGGTTTGAGCCGGTACATCTGGTACCCAAGTTGCGCATAAATTTGATATCGCTGGACAGATTGGACTCTAGAGGATGCAGTTTTGCGGTGAGAGGTGGAGTTCTGACGGTGATGCGAGGGTGCACCGTAATCATGAGAGCTATGTAGTGTGATGGTTTGTACCGGCTGATGGGGACCGCGATGCGAGGTGGTGTGCCCATGATTTCTGCGGCCAACAAAGTTGGTGGTCGAGGTGGTGCAGGGGATCACCCTTCTGGTAGTCTGACTAGGAGTAGCGATCCAGTTGCATCAATATTTAGAGGTTGAGCCCGATCAGTGATAAGTCGACTGAATCAGGTCGGCTGGTGCCTCAAGTCCTTGAGGCGATGCTTCGTGCAAACTGATGTTTTGTGTAGACTGATGCTATGTGCAAATAATGCCTAGTGCAGTTGGTGCTTTGTGTAGAGAATGCTTTGTGCGTGAGGTGGCTGTGGATCCCAAACCAATGTGGTGGATTGTTGGTGTTTACTGGTTGGTTCAGATCCACCCTGGACCGACCCGGTTTATTTTAGGTTTATACAAACCTTATTTTAGGGTTATCATTACTCCATCTGAGAGAGTTTTGGCCGCCCCCACCACTAAGAAGAAATAGCCACCTCCCTCCTCTCTCTCTCCCGATTTCTCTCTCTAAGGCGTTGGAGGAGGGGGTTGTCGTCGGCCTTGGAGGATAGCCACCGACGTTGGAGGAGGGGGTTGCCGCCGGCCTTGGAAGATAGCCACCGGCGTTGGAGGAGAGTGTTGTCGCCAACCTTGGAGGAGATAGTCGTCAGTGTCATGGTGGACATCTTTTGGAAGGAAGCGGGGTGTCGAAGGCGTGCGTGAGTGCAATCAGCCTCGATGGTATTTTCCTCTCCAGTGATGGTTTTGGTCTCCGGTGGTGGTGTGGTTGAACGTCGGACATAGATGTTAAAGGTTCTGGTGAACCTTGTGGGTCTATTAGACAGATTACAGTTCAGATCTACTACTCTCTCACGGATCGTGCACGTACGGCGCAACAACGTGTGTTTCATTGGACGGTCAAATTTTTTTATGTATTTACATTTATATTTTCAATGTATAAATTCTACGATTATTCTGTGTTCTTATTATCTGCGGATTTCTATATCTTTGCCTATGTTTATACCAGATTTTACATGAAAAGATTTGCAAGACACTAAGACAACATTTGGATAAAGACCATAAGAGGTTACTACATTCCTCAGAAGAACAGAGGAGGCGCATTCGAAATCGGTATGGATGGGTCGCGGTGTCCAGTGGTAAGGCGCTCATGAGTTATTTCTAGGATTTATGGTACATTTCTTCCGCCGAGTGTATGGACCGTGCGCCTTCGAAGGAAATTTTTTTGGTGCAACTAGTGTCCATTGAGCTATGCACGCTAGGCACATTTTTAGGCTTCAAATTAATTTTTCAAATAAAACATTAATGTTCTTATTTTTACGCTCATTTTAAGTACCATATTACTCATAATACGATCATAACTGAAAAATTATACTCGTAATTTCATGCATTACAACAATAATATGACATTACGATGATAATACAACCGTAATTTCATTTTACGACCATAATGTCATGATACAGCCGTAATGCATGAAATTACGACCATAATTTTTTCAATTATGATCGTAATATGAGTAATATGATTCTTAAAATGAGCATAAAAATAAGAACATTAATATTTTGTAATTTGTTTTTTTTAAAAAAATTGAAATCAAAATAAGTGATTTATAGCATAAAAATGCTCCTAGCGTGCATAGCTTATGTGGGATTAAAGCTATCACTTTAAACCAAATATTGTAACCGAACCGGAACCGCAAAGAACCAGAGCAAATCGTTCGCTAATTATCCGGATTCCGGTTTGAATTTTAGAACCGTGAACAACATTGGTCCAGGTATGATTCTTTCATTTTATTATCTGGACTGGAACCGGAAACGCAACATACAAATCTAAAGTGGTTTCAAAAAATTTAGACCCGATCCGAACCGGACCAAAGAATAACCGAACCACGACCCATTTATTATTATTTTTATAAAAAATTTATTAGTACTAATATTATTATAATATTGCTTTTTTTACAATCTATCTATAATATTTATTGTGAAACTAGTGCGGTTTGGTGCAATTTGAACTCAAATCGCAATCGTACCAAAGTTGTCTGTTTTAGATCGAACAAAATTGCACTGCACCAAAAATTTATGGTGTGGTTTAAAAATTGCATCAACATAACACAATCGTGATTTTTGAATGAAAATTGGAGGTCCACTGTTCATTTCAACCCTCGGTAGTCAGAAACTTAAATTTTGAATATTATTTAATATATGTCAAGAAAGAGCCGAAAAAGAAGAATAATACCAAAAATAATTTCTAACATGAATACCTACAATCAATGTCTATAAAGAGTCGAAGAGGAATGGACCACTGGCTGAAGAGGAGACTGATGGGCGCAAAATAGAGCTTGAAAACGCAAGTATACGTGTCGTACAAGTAATACAGAGTGAGTGAGATCGTTCCCACGGAGAAGTGATGGGTTTAGCGCTTACAATTACTAGCTACACCGTTCCTATGAATCCAAGTAAAACGATTAATTGATTTTCTGAAAATAGATAAAAACTTTTAGATAAATATTAAAACTAATTTAACTGGATCTTAAAGTAATTTCTTAGCAATTAGAGAAAATAGCCTTGCATTTCTGATTTCATATGTGTAACATGATGATGATAAAATAAATATTTCATTTGGTTGAGCTTTGAATTATCTTGCGATGATTTTTAAAGAAGAAACCTTTATCTCTCGATACAAGGAGTCTTAATATCTACGCATCCCTAGTTATCTCTAACTTAGGCAAAACGAAAATATTTTGAAGTGCAAGAATCAAATTCGCTAGCATAAAAAGGAAATCTCTTTCACTTTTCAAAACTCAATAGATCTTGTGATGCACGCACGTTTCTCCTCTCTCGACTCTTGAAACGCCGTAAAAATAAAGAAGTGTTGGTTAATGATTCACATTGCTCATCTCTCGATTCTCGCACTGCGATAAACTAGCCCTTAAATTAACGTTACGCCGCTCTTCTCTCGATTCTCGCGGCGCATTATAATAAAAAGACATGATCCAACAATTTCACCATAAAAATCACAAGATCTATAAAGATAATCACAAAACAAACCCAAAATCAAAGATGTTCATCATCAAAATACACATACTACTCTCATCATGCAAGACTAGAGAGTTTTAGTTCATGACTGCGGGAAAATAACACAAAACTGAAGAGATCTTACTAAACATTTCAAAAGAAATGCGAATCTTCCCTTCTCCAGTGATGTGGAAGCGTTTCCTTCAGCCCGAATGCCAAAACTGGACTGGTTCTTCCTCTCCCGAATTCTTCTCCCTGCAGTTTTTCTCCTCTAATGGCTCTCTAAAATAGAAATGAATCCCCCCTTTTATGGCTGAAATTTTCCTCTTTTAAACTTTCCCTCTTTTTCTCCTAGTGGGCCCCACATCCAGTCATTTTAAAATGCTGAATGGATGCTTTGAAATAAGTTGTAACTGTCCAAAACTTGGCATTTTCGGATTTGAATTTCCTGTAACTGCCAAAAATGTTGTGAATATGTTGCAACATTTCTGGTTCTGTTTTTCTGCACAGTTTGACCTGCCAGAATGTTGATAATATGTTGTAACATTTTTCCCAGATTTTTCACAATACTTAGTCTTCAATCCTTGACTTAAATTCTCCCCGAATCCTATCATAAAAACATATAAACAATTAGAGTACAAACATTTTGACTCCAATCATGCGGCAATTGGATTTTATCTACTTTTCATGTATAAATTTCACATAACATGGCTAAAAATGGTTAAAATAGAGATGAAGATAACTTCTTTTTGCGAAGTTATCACACCCCCATGCTTAGTTCTTTGCTAGTCCCTAGCAAAGGTAAATCATTATAAGTCATGATATGACAAAGATTTATGACAGTAAAATTTCATTTCCGTCTACTCTTCATTGTAAGTTAACCAAAATAGCTTCAAGTAATTCTCATTAACTGATGCTAGACTTGCTAATCCATAAGAATTCAAACTTTCATAATTCTATCAGATAGATATAAGATAAGGCTCAATTAAGAATTCAAGTGTTATATGTGATGCCCTTAACAAATTGTCTACATCCCTTACAATTCATTTTCGATAAACTTCGTCACCAATAGGATAGATCAAGAGTAGTCTAAGGCTTTGATATGACCTCTACATGAGTTTGGTAGAAACCGATGCCAAATAAAAATGACTTGATGAATTTTGGAGAGGTGGGTAGCCAATGATTCCAATTAACTTAGTAGCTTGCCAACTTATGGGGTTCAACTTTCAATAATTTTTTCTTTCTTTTGATATTTGCACAGTTGGGATCATTCCAAGTAAGCCGGAGCTAACTTAGGCCACATATCACTATGCTATATATATATCCTTTTTTTTTGATCATAGTTAAGATCATTCCAAGTAAGCCGGAGCTAACTTAGGCCACATGTCACTATGATATACACAATTTTTTTTGTTTTAACACCCATAAGTGGTCAGTCTACTAGCTAAGGAACATAGGGAAATGAATAATCAAGTCTTTAGGCTCAAAAGTAATATGTGATGGACACAAAGGTAAGGATTTACGTGGAAGCAAGGTTAACTACGTACGCTCAATATATTGGCGACTATCATTGAATTAGAACATACTTGATCTAATCCCATTAGGATCCGAAGTTAATTAAATAAATTAAAAGGGGGTAAACTCTTTTAAGAACTATGGTGCATGAATGTGAGATAGATTTCTTAATCGAGCTTTAACCAATCTATCTAATTACAATTTAATAGTCTGACTCATAGGACTGACTCGTCTAAACTTACAATTAAATTGAAAAACTTGAATAAATTTATTAATAATAAAAAAAATGAAGAGCAAGCAGGTCTAAAATATACCCCATAAAAGCTTTGTCAAGCAAGGTATAGAAGGGACATGCCCCCATACTTTAACCTTTACTAGTCCCTAGTAAAGCAGTTGTAGTAAATATAATAGCTTTGTATGCGATTGCGAACTTCATAAATCATAATGGTGGAATAAAAAGACAGTTTCACATGTGAGTCGCCAGCATATAAATATGGGTGAAGTGGAACATAAAAGTATAAGAGATGAACGGAATATCTCACGAAGTAGCAGATTATAATAAAGAGTTTGCATTAAAACAGTGAAGGTATTGAGTAACAGGTATAGCTTCACGGCATGAAAACATATAGCAATAATTCATGAAAACAACATTTCAGGAAACGGAAAAATGCAGCTAGGGAAGTGATCAACCACAGTGCAACAAGTAACAGTTATAAAGATTAGAGCTAGGAATTAAATAACCAAGTAGTACGTCAACGGTACTTAGCATTCAGTTAATAGCATGCATTTCAAGAAGTTCAACAGCAATAGAACAAAGTAGTCATGTAGGAAAACCGATAACGAGCGTCTAAGAAGTCAATCAATCTCCACAATTTTGACAAGAGCAAGATGTAAATAAAATAAACTACTGCACTAACGCTGAAATGTTTCACCACAGATATGTCCAAAAAAACAAAACAAACATTTCACCAGTAATAGCGCAAAGTAAATTTCCCAGATTCTGAGTAGTGGAGTGTCAACCATCCTCCTCATCGTCGTCAGCGTCATCGACCTCGTCCGAGTCGTCATCGTCCAAAAATTCTTTCATTTCGTCGTCTCCGCCGGATGCAAAGACTGCATCCTCCTCAACCGCTTCTGTTTCATCATGTGGATCAGGCGAGGATGCTGCCTCCTTTCCCTTAGAAGTAGAGTGTTTGTTGTCATACCAAGCAGGATTCACATCGTGGACTGCTATCTTGTCCTCAGGTACATTCAAATGGCGGAGAATGGCTACTTGATTGTGATGTAAAATGTTTAAATGCGAGGCTATATCACGATGTTGTTGGCGCTGATATTTGGCGGTGCCTTGCAAATATTTAAAGATGATCGGTCAATCCGGGGGATTTGGGGAAAGTGGTGGTGGAATTGGAGGTTGGGTGGTTTTGCTTGAAGATACGGTAGGGCGTTGTTTCGGAGCGGATTTGGGAGGTGGCTCCTCGGAAGATACTCTAATATAGGAGGAGATCACAGAAAATGTGATTGGTCGGCCTACAATGGTAGTAGTGTCCGTGTCGGCGAGAGATACCCCGGCGTAACGGCACAACGATGTGATGAGCGTGGGAAACCACAGCTGAGTACCCCCCTCCGTTTTGACCTTTTTTAGGATTTGACTGGAAATAATATGTCCTACATTAATGGGAATCCCTTTTATAATGCTATGTATAATGCAAGCCCTCTCGAAGGAGACATGGTTGGAGTGTTTCGTTGGCATAACACTTGAGTTTACGAAAAGCAGCCAAACTTTAGCTTCACGAGTAAAAAGAGCCGAATGCAGGACATGCTTTGATTCATTAACCCACGTGATGTTTCTAGTGAGGCTCAATGTGGTGGCGATATCGTATGGATTAGAAGTTCTAACCGACTGGAAGACATCACAATCCAGATTTGATAAATCGAAGTAGGAGTTTATACCTTCCGCGGAGAAATCGACTTCCTTCCCCCGTATGTGAATTTTTCCATCCGTGTGGAACTTGGCGTTGGCGTAAAATTCATACACCCACGGTAGGACAGCATCAGTGCGTGGATGGCAGAAGGAGGTCCAACCGAACTTGTCTATTTGCCGCACATACGCTTGACTCCAACCACGAACTTCCAGTTGAAACCCTCGTTCATAGATGACGGGCTTTACCTTAAGCAGTTCGTAGCGAGCCATGGCTTCTTCGTTGATGAATCTTGAGTGCTTGTGCGCCGCCACCGCCTTCTCTCTACCTTTCTTGGGGGTCATGATACTTCCACTCCAACGGTAAGTGATAGCTTCGTGATAGGACCGCGAGAGGGGGGTATTTCCTGAACGATGCTGTCGCGGGGTTGCTGCCGCCGGCGCAGGAGTCGGAGCGGGGCGAGAAAGATGATGTAGGGTTTCCTGGAGCAAAGGGATCAGGGGTACCAGCGGATTTGGGGAGATCGCGCTTTTATCCCGGTCAGCGGATTTGGAGGGGGTAATTAAGGTAACCTATTTCAATTGAACCGGCTAAATAGGAAAAAAAAATTAATTAGACACCCGGTTCAAATTAATCCCGCAGTCAGCCGGTTAATTACGCAGTTGAACCGGTCACCGCCAGAATTTCCGCTCTTGTAAGGGAAAAAGGCAGAGAAAAATTTGTTGCAACATTTTTCGAAAATGTTGCAACATTTTTTTCTGAGCCGATTTTGAGCCTTGGCTAGCACTGAATGAAGGGGAAATACGGTTTTAAGCGTTCGAGACCATAGGGATTCAGTCATGCATCATTTTTTTTTCTCTTTTTGAAAGGAATTATTGAGAGAAATAGAAACAAACAAAACAAAAATAACAAAAATAATAAAGAACTTAACATTAAAATTTGGGGTTGCCTCCCCAGAAGCGCCTTAGTTAATGTCCCGGCTGGACATTCAGCGGCTCGAAAATTTTATTTCAAGTGTATGAACGATATTGCTCGTTCATTTTCGCTCCCTAAATAAGCCTTAAGACGTCCGCCATTGACCTTAAACTCCGAATGATCTTTTTCATTGATGATAGTAACGACCCCATAAGGAAGAACTTCCTTGACCCGAAACGGGCCCGACCACCTAGATTTTAATTTACCGGGAAAAATTTTTAATCGTGAATTGAATAATAGAACTAGTTTCCCTGATTGTAAATTTTTGTCCGTAAGATGGCGGTCATGCCACATTTTTGTACGGTCTTTATAAACCATTGCACTTTCATACGCCTGAGTCCGGATCTCCTCCAATTCATTTAACTGTAGTAGTCTAGATTTACCGGCTTCTTGAAAGTCAAAGTTGATTTTCTTAATGGCCCAATATGCCCGATACTCCAACTCCAACGGTAAGTGACAAGCCTTGCCGTAAACTAAACGATACGGGGTAACACCAATTGGGGTCTTGAAAGCGGTTCTATATGCCCATAAGGCATCGTTAAGCTTTTGAGACCAGTCCTTGCAATTTACACTTACCGTTTTACCAAGATTTTCTTGATCTCTCTATTAGATACTTCTGCTAACCCATTCGTTTGGGGGTGGTATGCCAATGCTACCTTATGCCTAACCCCGTACTTTTTCAACAACGCAGCAAATTGGTGATTACAAAAGTGACTTCCCCCGTCACTTATAATAGCTTTGGGTGTTCCAAATCGACTAAATATGAAGTTTTTCAGGAAGTATAACACCACCTTTGCATCATTTTTGGTCGTGGCTATGGCTTCGACCCATTTCGATACATAGTCTACGGCTAAGAGGATAAATAAATTACCATTCGAATTAACAAAGGGTCCCATGAAGTCTATACCCCATACATCAAATAGCTCAACTTCTAGAATTGGGTTCATAGGCATAGCTTCGTTCTTATTGATATTTTCTTCCTTTTGACATCGATCACACCTTTTCACATGTTCTCTAGAATCGTGATATAATGTAGGCCAATAGAACCCGGCCTCTAAGACTTTCATAGCTGTCCTATTTCCCTTGAAGTGTCCTCCGTAGGGAGAACTATGGCAATTTTCTAAAATAGGATGCATTTCTACTTCCGGTATACATCTCCTCACTACTCCATCAGCACCAATTTTAAACAAATAAGGTGGGTCCCAAAGATAAGACCGCACTTGGTGTAAGAACCTCTTTCGTTGTTGGTAGTTTAAATCTGAAGGTAAGATGTTACTGACGAGGTAATTGACGTAATCGGCGTACCATGGCACTAACCCCTCTGATATAGCTAAGATTTGCTCATCTGGAAATCTCTCCTCAATCTCTGAATGATAATAAGATTCCTTTGGTTCGATCCTAGAAAGATGGTCTGCTACAGGGTTATCTACGCCCTTTCTATCCTTAATCTCCAAATCGAATTCCTGCAATAATAGTACCCAACGAATCAACATCGGCTTTGTATCTCTTTTTTCCATCAAATAACGGATAGCCGCATGATCAGTAAAAACGGTGACTTGAGTGCATAAAAGATAAGATCGAAACTTTTCAAAGGCGTAGACTACTGCCAACAACTACTTCTCAGTCGTGGTGTAATTGATTTGAGCTTCAATCAGAGTTTTGCTCGCGTAGGCTATGGTGTGAAAAAGCTTCTCCCTAACTTGACCTAGAACTACACCCACGGCATAGTCACTCGCATCACACATAAGGACAAATGGTTCACCCCAGTCGGGTGCCACCACAATTGGTGCCGTGGTTAATTTCTTTTTCAGTTTACTAAATGCACTCAAACAGTCTTCGTCAAAATGAAATTTCGTATCCTTTTCCAACAATCCACTAAGAGGTTTTGCAATCTTAGCAAAATCTTTGATAAACCTTCGGTAAAATCCTGCATGGCCTAGGAAACTCCTTAACTCTTTCACATTCCTAGGCGGAGGTAATTTCTCAATGACCTCAATTTTGGCCTTATCTACTTCTAACCCCTTGCTTGACACATGATGGCCCAGCACGATGCCTTCGCGTACCATGAAATGGCACTTTTCCCAATTCAGCACAAGGTTAGTTTCAATACATCGCACAAGCACTCTTTCTAAGCACTCCAAACACTGTCCAAATGATTTTCCGAAGATGGAGAAATCATCCATGAAGATCTCTATACCATGATCCATGATTTCTGAAAATATAGCAATCATACACCGTTGGAACGTGGCTGGTGCGTTGCATAGACCAAATGGCATTCTCCTAAAGGCGAATGTTCCGTAAGGGCACGTGAAGGTTGTTTTCTCTTGATCTTCCGGGTCAACCGTGATTTGGTTATACCCGGAATAACCGTCTAAGAAGCAGAAGAAATCATTACCGGACAACTTATCTAGAACTTGATCTATGAAAGGCAATGGAAAGTGGTCTTTTCTAGTAGCCTTATTAAGCTTGCGATAATCCATACAAATGCGCCATCCGGTAATAGTTCTAGTCGATATTAATTCGTTCTTATTATTTTTTATTACGGTCATCCCTCCTTTCTTCGGAACACATTGAACCGGAGAGACCCAAGAACTATCGGAGATAGGGTATATTATCCCTGCATCTAACCATTTTATTATTTCTTTCTTTACGACCTCTTTCATAGGTGGACTGAGACGGCGTTGAGGCTCAATGGAACCTTTATAAGATTCTTCTAGGAGAATCTTGTGCATGCATACCGAAGGACTAATCCCTCTTATGTCCGCGATCGTCCAACCTATGGCTAATTTAAATTGCTTCAGCAAATCTATGAGTTGTTGATGTTGATTTGGTGATAATTTTGAGTTGACAATGACCGGTAATGTATCATTGTCTCCTAGATATGCGTAGGCCAAATGTTCAGGTAATGGTTTCAACTCAAGTGTGGGAGGACTAATGATGGAAGGTTTATTTGCACATGTCTTATCTGTCATATCTAAAATCTCCGGCTTGCGAGTGAATGTCGGTGGACGTGCACTTATTTCAAAGCATTCTTGATTTCGTTCTCACAATGAGATTTCTCTTCATCCGTCTCCTCCTCTTCATCTTCTTCTAGATTCTCACTTAAGTTGTAATCAATAAGGTCACACTCTTAACTTCCTCTATGTCATCTTCTTCTAAACGAGGGAATTTCATGGCTTTTAGTACATTAAAAGTCACTTGTTCATCGTTAACCCTCATGGTTAACTCACCCTTGTGTACATCAATCAAAGTTTTTCCGGTGGCTAAGAAAGGCCTGCCCACTATAATGGGGACTTCCTTGTCTTCCTTCATGTCTAATACCACAAAATCTGCCGGAAAAATAAATTTTTCTACCTTGACTAAGACGTCTTCTACAATCCCCTTTGGAAAGGTTAGAGATTTATCTGCTAATTGTAATGTAATTGATGTTTTGGAAATCTCCCCCAACCCTAACTTCTTATAAATTGAAAGTGGCATAAGATTTATGCTCGCCCCTAGATCGCACAAAGCCTTTCCCTCGAATTGATGTCCAATAGAACACGGAATCGTGAAGCTTCCGGGGTCCTTTAGTTTTGGTGGCAATCTTCTTTGGAGGATTGCACTACATTCATGTGTAAGGGTTACCGTTTCGTTCACGCCAAACTTCCGTTTTTTATTTAATATGTCTTTCATGAAATTTACGTAACTCGGCATCTGTTCTAATGCTTCGGCAAAGGGTATATTAACTTGCAACTTCTTAAAGATTTCTAAGAATTTCTGAAATTGTTGATCTAATTTGCTCTTTTTTAGTCTTTGGGGGAAAGGTGGTGGTGGATAGGTTCGTGGGTTCTCCTTCCTTCTTTCCTCTTTTTCTTCTTCTATTACCTTATCATTTCTTCTTGTTATCACTTCTTCCTCCTCACTCCTATCGCCCTTATTTCTTCCTATTGTTACTTGCTCACTAGGACCCTTGACTTCTTCTTGGTCTTGATTTTTATTTTGTTCATGTGGATTAGTTTCTTGACCAACTACTAACTCACGCCCACTTCGTAATGTGATGGCATTACAATGATGAATATCTCCCTTGGGATTGGGTGTGGTATCCGTAGGGAGTGTGCCTTGCGGTCGCATACTTAAAGCGGTGGCGATTTGTCCTAGTTGTGATTCAATCATTCTCATGGACCCTTCCAAACTAGAGAAACGGGTTTCATTCTTTTGCATTGATTCAATGATGAAGTCATCCGTTACCTTTCTAGATGGTCCTGCTTGGTTGGAATGATTGTTTTGATGTTGAGGATTAGCATTAGAATTAAATAAGTGTGGTGGAGTAGGACCGGAGTTGTTCTTCCAAGAGAGGTTAGGATGGTTTCTCCATTCGGGATTATAATGGTTTGGGTAAGGGTTTGTATTTTGCTTATAATGCCCTCCTAAATAATTAACTTCTTCATTACCCCCTACAAGTTGTTCGATTGTTAAGGTGGGGTTAGGAGAAACCATGGGAGTAATAATGCTATTGACTTGAGGATTCATTTGATTTTGGTTCAACGTCAAAGCATCTAACCTCTTGTTAATGGTATTAAATTGGGACGTCATTTGGGCTGCAAATGACGTTAATTAGTCAACTTGATATAATCCTGCCGTAGTGGGAGGATGTACTTGACGCTCGATCGTGTGGTAATTATTAGAAGATAGATCTTCTAAAATACCGTATGCATCTTCAGGGTACTTGTTCATCAACGAACCTCCCGCAACTCCATCTACTTGGATCATTGTAGATGTCTGAAGGCCGTTATAAAACGTCCATACTTGTTGGTGAATGGCTAGCCCATGGTGGGGACATCTGTGTAATAATTCCTTAAATCGTTCCCACGCATCATATAGAGTTTCTCCATTCGCTTGCATGAATGTAGAGATATCCCGCATTAACTTGGCAGTTTTAGATGGAGGGAAATATTTGGATAAAAAATTTTCAACCAATATAGCCCAAGTAGTAATAGACCCATTAGGTAACGAGTTCAACCAATCTTTTGTTTTCCCTTCTAGAGAGAAAGGAAATAATCGCAATTTAATGGCTTCTTCAGATGCGCCATTAATCTTAAATGTGTCACAGATTTCTATGAATGTTCTTAGATGAGAGTTTGGGTCTTCATGGTTATGGCCACTAAACTTATTATTCTGGACAAGTTGCATCGCCGTGGAATCAATTTTAAAGTTGTTAGCCTCTACAGCAGGTCTAGCGATACTAAATTGTACCCCTCCCCTAAAAGGCATATTATAGTCACGGCATGTTCTCCTATTTTCCATTGGGTGCCCGTTATGCTCTACTTGCCCTCCTAAGTCCTGCCCCTCTTGATGAACGTCAGCATCATTGTTTTGATTATTCATGTTGTGTTGATTCGAATTTTTCAATCTAGTTGATTTTCTATTACGTCTACAGGTTCGCTCGATTTCAGAATTTAGAGGAATTAATTCGACGAATCGATACCTGGACATAAACTATCGGATGACAAAGATGATAACCCAAATACAATAAACTAACAAGTGAAAACAAAACTTGACCTCCACGTACTAAGGTTCACTAATATTGTAAGAAGAAAAATACTAAATCCGTTGCACCTCCCCGGCAACGGCGCCAAAAACTTGATGGGCGCAAAATAAAGCTTGAAAACGCAAGTATATGTGTCGTACAAGTAATACAGAGTGAGTGAGATCGTTCCCACGGAGAAGTGATGAGTTTAGCGCTTACAATTACTAGCTACACCGTTCCTATGAATCCAAGTAAAACGATTAATTGATTTTCTGAAAATAGATAAAAACTTTTAGATAAATATTAAAACTAATTTAACTGGATCTTAAAGTAATTTCTTAGCAATTAGAGAAAATAGCCTTGCATTTCTGATTTCATATGTGTAACATGATGATGATAAAATAAATATTTCATTTGGTTGAGCTTTGAATTATCTTGCGATGATTTTTAAAGAAGAAACCTTTATCTCTCGATACAAGGAGTCTTAATATCTATGCATCCCTAGTTATCTCTAACTTAGGCAAAACGAAAATATTTTGAAGTGCAAGAATCAAATTCGCTAGCATAAAAAGGAAATCTCTTTCACTTTTCAAAACTCAATAGATCTTGTGATGCACGCACGTTTCTCCTCTCTCGACTCTTGAAACGCCGTAAAAATAAAGAAGTGTTGGTTAATGATTCACATTGCTCATCTCTCGATTCTCGCACTGCGATAAACTAGCCCTTAAATTAACGTTACGCCGCTCTTCTCTCGATTCTCGTGGCGCATTATAATAAAAAGACATGATCCAACAATTTCACCATAAAAATCACAAGATCTATAAAGATAATCACAAAACAAACCCAAAATCAAAGATGTTCATCATCAAAATACACATACTACTCTCATCATGCAAGACTAGAGAGTTTTAGTTCATGACTGCGGGAAAATAACACAAAACTGAAGAGATCTTACTAAACATTTCAAAAGAAATGCGAATCTTCCCTTCTCCAGTGATGTGGAAGCGTTTCCTTCAGCCCGAATGCCAAAACTGGACTGGTTCTTCCTCTCCCGAATTCTTCTCCCTGCAGTTTTTCTCCTCTAATGGCTCTCTAAAATAGAAATGAATCCCCCCTTTTATGCCTGAAATTTTCCTCTTTTAAACTTTCCCTCTTTTTCTCCTAGTGGGCCCCACATCCAGTCATTTTAAAATGCTGAATGGATGCTTTGAAATAAGTTGTAACTGTTCAAAACTTGGCATTTTCGGATTTGAATTTCCTGTAACTGCCAAAAATGTTGTGAATATGTTGCAACATTTCTGGTTCTGTTTTTCTGCACAGTTTGACCTGCCAGAATGTTGAGAATATGTTGTAACATTTTTCCCAGATTTTTCACAATACTTAGTCTTCAGTCCTTGACTTAAATTCTCTCCGAATCCTATCATAAAAACATATAAACAATTAGAGTACAAACATTTTGACTCCAAATCATGCGGCAATTGGATTTTATCTACTTTTCATGTATAAATTTCACATAACATGGCTAAAAATGGTTAAAATAGAGATGAAGATAACTTCTTTTTGCGAAGTTATCAGAGACGACAAAGCTCAAAAAAAAGATAAAGGTAACTTATACTCATTAGCAATGATTTGAATGTCAAGTCCTCTTGAAGAAGTCGGTACAAACGATGACAATGATGTGACATGGTTTTGTAGATTTTGTACCCTCAATAACTGCACCGCAAACTATATTGTTTTGCAACGAACGAAACCGCTCCACAACCAAACCGTTCGATGTGGTTTAAAATCAAAACGGTCATGTGCGGTTTTGTGGTTTTATGATTTTGATTTTTAACTTTTAGTTCTATGTACTATATTACACAAAAAAGTACTCTCCATTAGCATAACGTGAAATTTCAAAATCAGGGCCCCAAACATCAAATTATCAATTGCAAAAAAATCTAACGGTTTTACTTTTTCCCTTAGGTGTTTTATTTTTGACCTTTCTAATTCATTCTGCCAAATTTAATTTTAATTCTGGTTGGAACCGATTGAAACCGAACCGAACCGCATTGAACTATAGACCGAACCGTTAGTGGTCAATTTGGCTTTGGTTCTTGCTGAACCAAACCGAAACCATTGACACGACGATTTCATAAATTATGTTGGATCAAGAACCAGAATTAGAACCGATCAAACCAAATAAGATTTTGATTCTAATTTTAAAAACTGTTACATTAACGATACAGTTCACAATTTTAGTAAAACCGAAACCGAACCAAAACCATGACAACTTTATATGGGGTGACTCTAAGGAGAGAGAGGATGGCGGTCCCATCTTCCCTTCCTCTGAAGCAACAATAATCGAACAACTAATAACCAAGCCATGGTGAAACACATTACCAATAGAGTTTTTCTCGATAAAATGGGAGGACGTGTGTCCATATATGTAAGCTTAAATTAAGTATTTTATCTCCATGCTCGTCTTGTTATGGCTTAATTTGAGGTTTCCTTTCCCGCTTTGATCAATGACTAGAACCTTTTATTCCCAGGGGAATTCATGAACTGAAGTCAATTCCAAGCTAATTTGAACCAATACTAGAATTTGAGGTTTCATTCCCTATTTACCTAATTTGAACCAATACAATCTTATCTTTCCTTTTGAAGCTTGGATAATCAAATCATGTATCATATCTATGTGATTTGAATATATAACTATGGCCAAAGCAAGGCTCGAGTTTGATCTCTGGAAGGGGGTCTTTAGGGTCTGCTCACCCAGACCCTGCAGAATAAACTTGGGTTCCCACCAATTTCTCTAGGACCATACATCATTCATAGAATCCATTTGGGTGGTTGAGATTGAATCCATGCAACATTTTCTGAACAAGGTCACAAACCAACTATGCATATAGACTTAAAAGGGCACGAAATTATAGCTCAGAAAAGAAAACTAATTTCTCTGCAGCATTCTAAATCAGAATAAGTATCTTTAAATAACTCACAGTCATCTGTGTATATTTTACTTGGGGGGTGGGGGGGCCGCCGGGTTCCACTCCAGTATGAGGGGAAAAAAGGGGGGGGAGGGGGGCGGGAAGAGAGAAAAAGAGGGAGAGGAGAAAAAGGGGGGGAGGGAGAAAGAGAGAAGTGAGAAAGAAATAAAAAAAGAAGGGAGGGAGAGAGGAAGAAAGAGAGAAGAGGGAAGAAGATGATGCACTATATCTCTCTTGTGTGGTAATTTTTTGCTCATTTCAACTTCGATGATGTTGCTTAGGGATCATCTGGTTGGTTATACGTAAAAAAACATGATTTAAAGAGTGATGATTTATGTAATTGTGATTTTCAAAGCATGTTCATTGTAACCTCTTGAGATTATAGTAGAGTTGATTGACTAGAATACTTTTTACAATGTAGAAGAGATATCCTTCTGCTCTGACATTATTCGAGCAAATTACAAATTACCCAAAGGGTAAAAATAGTTCTTTTATTGGATTATGATGGAACTCTCGCACCAATCGAGGACAATCCTGATAATGCTTTTATGTCAAGTGATGTAAGTGATGAGACTACAAGAAAACTGGCATTTAGTGACAAAAATTTTGGTCATTAAATATTTTGGTTTGGTCACTAAAGTTATTTAGTGACTAAATTTAACCCGTCACAAAGTGGTTGCAAAATGGCTGTCACAAAAAGTATTTAGTGACTAAATAAATTTTCGTCAGTAAATGTATATTTTAGTGACAATTAATTTTTTTCAGTAAATGCACATTTTTCGTGGCCCCTAATTTTCATCACAAAATATACATTTATAGTGACAATTATTTTTCATCACTAAATGCACATTTTTGGTGACAACTAATTTTCGTCACTAAAAGTACATTATTAGTGATAACTTTTTACATCACTAAATATATTTTGTCACCAAATTTATTTAGTCAGTAGTTGTACATAACACTAATAATATCTTCTGGTTACTAAATTTATTTATTTCATAAATAAATAAAACAATAAATAAAATATTCATTTGCTATAAAAAATCTCATGAATGAAAAGACAATGTTTCTTTTAAATTTATTAATAGAAAAAAGGTGAGAGATATCCCAAACCTTTTAGACAAACCAGTAGTGCTTTTAACTATAGTAAACTTAATACATAAGAAAGCTCTATTCTAAACAAATATTACATAATTCTTTCTTTACATGTAATAATAAATAAATATGCTACATTGAACAAATATATTATGATTTGTCCCTCCTTTCCAAGCTCCTCATCTTCAAGCTCCTCATAGGCATCATTTCTACAGAATCCGTCACGATCTTTTGTGGAGGTTCAAATTTTAGCAACTTGGAGGCGCATATCACAAATTCACTCCATCATTGCTCAAACATCATAGTTATCTCAAATGGAACCTTAAGTTTCCTGCTTAATACTATTTCAGCACGTAAGCTGAGAAAATCCAGCAACCGTAAAAGATCATAGTGCTAAAGTACTATGTAAAGTCCACTATACCTTGGCAAAGAATTTTGAGCCTGGTTTCTTATTTGAAAAGCCGTCTTTGTACCAATGTGGTCTGCAAGGCATAAATAGACAAACGAGAATTAAAATGCTCCACTTAGGATTTTAAAGACTCACCATTATTTTAAAGCATGAAGAATTTAGCTGATAAGTGGTGCGATTTTTCAATAAAATCTCATTTTCCTCTGTAATGAAATCAAGATCAGCTTGGAGTTTTGCAATATCGAAGCCATAGGAGGAGAGTGTTGAAAGCTTTGCATCCTATGCTTCATACAAAAGATAAAGGTACAGTTATGTAGGGTTATAAGGTAGAAAGAAAATGGGAAAGAGTTGTTGGAAATAAACTATGCATTAGGCAAAGAGTTATAAAAGACAATGATAATGGAGGTCATGCCAATAATTTGTTTCACTTTCTCCAATTAATTGATGCAAAAACTTTTGCTCACTAGTTTCGATATTTTGCTGAGAAATCAAAGAAAATCTAGGAAACTATCACATTTAATAACCTCCTTTCAATACGCAAATCAAACAATGAAGTATTGTAAATATTTCAAAATTCAAATACATTGACTAGAAGTTATTGAAGGTCCTAAACTTGAACTTGATCCAATAGAGTAAAATCAGACAGGGGGTATAAACTGAATAACAACTGAAGAATAGTGGTCAATGCACCTAACTTCTTGATTATTCATGGTGATCAGGATTAAATGCAAAATCAACCAGCCCTTCAAAACCAGGTCAAAAGATAATATAATTCACCACAATATTTTATTGTTAGATGCCTTCCTCAATCTCTAAAACTTTCTTTTGTACTTTGCTATGTCCAAAATCAACCATAGGAGTTTCACTTTCCTAAAGTTAATGGCAAGAAAACAATCGGCTGAGTACAATAGAAATATGATGAAAGATGTAAGCTACTTCAAAATTTCATTTCTATAAAGACTGATATAAACAGCTTACTTCAGAATTTCATTTCCCATAAACTACAGCCATATAAATGATATTTAATCATTACATTTTGCCTTTTTAAAGCTAACTTCAGATTTTTGATCTGCTTTAGTTTTCACATTTGTTGGCATTTCCTACTTGAATCATATACTCAAAATACAAATAAAGTATGGAACAACTATTATTTTCTAAAGCTACTACTTCATTTCAAAACTAAAAGCAGTAAAAATATACTATTTACAACAAAGAATAAGATCCTGCGGCGATCAAATCTTTTTGTGGGAAACAAGATTGGTCTGACCAACATAACTGGAATGTTTTTGATCATAACAAAGCTTTCACTAAGTGGAGAGACAATCTTTACCCATTTTGTATTGGGTGACTTTGTGCAGCATGTACTTTTTGCACTGCTTATTCTTGCATTGTATCTTCTTTGTTTTGAGGACATTCACCTGCGGTAAATCAAAACTCACCCCAAGTTAACAAAAAGTTACTTATGCAAATAGTAAAAACATCAATAAACTTTTAAAAATAGATAATGTAGCATACAATCTTGAACCAAATCTAAGTTGCTCTCGTGTCAAAAGTTAGATTTTTTGAGATTAAAGAAGCATCTAAGCAATTCTGAGAAGAAGCTCATCAAAAGTTAGGCTCTGTTGGGGGGACTTATTTTCACAGGTTAAGCGGTTACGATCGCATGAATCAGACCGTAATTAATGTCTGGTTCTTGCGGTCGTAACCGCTTGACTGATGAAAATAAATCCCCCCAAACGGAGCCTTAAGTCATAGTGTTTGGAGAAACGGTATCAAGTAGAAGATTGGTATTTGATCTTGTTATCAAGCTGAGTTACAGTTAAGAGTGATTCAAATAAATCCAAAAATTTATACATCCATAAGTGCACATTCGCATGGATTTATACATCCAGACATCTAATTATAAATGATCAAACATTGTGTGGGGTCGTACATAAATAATCAAACATTGTATACATTTTAACAAATCATTATTGTGGAATGATCAAACATTATTTGATTATTTCACTTTTTATACATCCAAAAATCTCAGGTTTGATGTGAAAAAAATGACAAGTGAAGAAATCTGAAATCTGGCAGTGAACAAATTAGTGAACAAATCGGTGAACAAATCATTGAAGAAATCAGTGAACAAATCAATGTAGATGAGAAACTCTACCTCCTCCCAACAATAATAAGTGCTACAGGTTGCTTGAGAAGCCTCTCTCCAAACCATATTTGATGCAAAAAATAAGGAACGTCCTATATTCATGAGCAAAATATATGTCATGCTCAATATAAGAATTGATAATCCAAACTCAAGCTCTCTCGTCGGGACCCCTATCAGCAGAGGCAGAGACCGAATGCGCAAGGAGTGTTTCATTTTTATTAGGAGGTCGTGGAGAACGATGGAAGGGATGCGACCACAAATCCCCCAAAATCGAGTAATAAAAGCATCAAAAACATTTGGTGGGCCAAGAAAATTGGAAGGGATGCTGCGAGAAAACTGGATATCAGAGCACAATAGACTGATGAAGAAGGTGCTGGCCACGGGGAAGCGAAGATCATAATGACACTCTTGCATGTAGCAATAAGTAAACATAATATTTGAAGTAAAGTTAACATCAACTAATTAAAGCGTTTTCTAGGCGGTATATATGAGTTGTGTCTGTGCATATGAGGTGTGTTTGGGCTTACGATGATATATTACAACAAACTCATTGATGATGGATTTCATGGTTGTCATGATTTACAATTCTCTTGCACATTCCATCAAACAGGTTAATGACAATTCCAAGGCTTTGGACTTCCCGTTATAGCACATCAAAATATGCTTAGAAATAGTAAAATCCAAGAAAAGAACCACCAAACATTCAACAGTAAAACCCAACGATGGCTCAAAAAAAGTCGAATAGCATTGGACTAAAACCTGAATCAAACACATAAATGGTAGAACAGTAAAAACTGAAGGAAATCGCCACCGCCGTCGCAAAACCTGGGGTTTGGAGGTCGGGATCGGGAGTCGGGGCGGTGGCAGCGCGTCTTGGAGTGGGCGTCGGATTGCAAAAATGGGTTGTTTGTGGTGGCAAAAACTTTTATCTCACATCTCTAGTTATAAAGATGTGTCATTTAATTTATACATTGATTTGGTGGTTGGACAGATTTATTTTCACAGCACAATATGAATATATGCAGACAAAAATCATAGACTGCCCTTAATAATGAAGCAAAATCATCATCAACATTAACCATTTTCTCCAATCATTTTGTACAGCAATACAACAAGAACATAGATCACAATCTGCTTGCTATCTATGAAATCAAAATTCCACCACGGGAAGCACACAGCCAAATATTTCACTGACTATGACAAGAGAAGGGTGTGAGCATAAGAACACTTTAATATAAGTATACTGCAGAGAAGGGTGCAAGCGCAGAAACATTTTATTTATCTATGTATCATTGCAAACATATATACTGATTGTGAAACATGATAAATCTAAAAAAAATACCAAAAGAATAATTTCTTTTGATCATATGCTATAATGCACTACTACACTATCAACTTCTGGGAAAATATGAAAGTACATATCAAACTTCAGGAGTAGCAGAATGCCTTTGTTGTGAGACTAAATTAAAAAATAGCTTGAAATGTATTGCTGATTGATTAAGTAATAATCTAACTACTGAGAAATCACAGCTCACAATTTTCAAATAACTGCAATTGTGTGGTGGAGGTATTTGTGTCATGGTGTATCTGGTTCTCCTCCCGGGCAGCTGGAAATATTGATTTGGTGCTGCTTCCTCTAAACATTTTCCTGCAGAGAAATTCTTCAATGTAAATCCAACGCCCATGGAAAGAATTACTAGCCTCAGTAAAGAAATTGATTTGGATCTTAGTTTTCTTCAGCCCACAACAAGCAAAAGAAGGTGCTCATACAATTGTAATGACACTGATATTAAAGGACAAAAGCCAAGTCATTGAGCACATAGTTTGCTTTACATGAATAAAACTGCAGCGACAGCAAATCAAAACGGAGAGAATTCCCTGCGTGAAGTTCCTCCTGCGGAAGAAAAAGGGCGTGCAAGAGAGAAAGAGATGGATCGTGCAAGGGAACAACTCATCTTCTGCCATTAAGGAGGAGCAGGTGGCGACACTGCCTCCAGTGGCACAAGAGCCAACAACAACATCGTCGCAATGGCTGGAACGGTGGCATCGCCACTTGCGCGCTCTTCCCCTGTTTTTACTGTAGCTTCTGTAATTTCCTCTATTTTGATCTCATCGTCGCAATGGCTGGAACGGTGGCATCGCCACTTGCGCGCTCTTCCCCTGTTTTTACTGTAGCTTCTGTAATTTCCTCTATTTTGATCTACAAGGCAAGCTACAAGCTCCGACAGCAAAAAAATCACAAGAGGAAAGATCGAGCTGTCTGAGCGATGTTAGGGCAGAGGAATTCAATGTATTTATACTCCCAATTAGCCCTTTATCGTACCGATTTATCCTTTTTATAGCTCGTCGGAAGCAACGAAGACTGGCGGAGCTGAGGTCGTCGGAACCCTAGGTGGACTCCGGCGGTGGCGGCAAGGCAGGAGTAGCCGGACTCCGACATTTTCTGATCTCAGGAAAAGGCACGATCCCAGGCGACAGGAGAGAAATGAACTCGATGGAGATAGATCGGGCTTTTTATTTTCTTGTTAAGAGGCGGGAGGGTATTTTCGGAAGAGCGTAATATCAGTCGGATTCAGCCATACCAGAGTGAGGCCCGACCGGGGGGGTTCAAATTGAATCACATTAATGATTTCAGCAATCAAACAACAACATTCAACCCTTTATCCCACTACATTAAGTTTTTGGCCTTTTTTGTATTATTTTAAATTTCCAAAAAATCATTTTTTACATATAAACTAAATACACATAAGATCATTAGAGAGAACAAAAAATTGCAGGAAATAAAGAAAGAAGAGATTTCCTTGGTTCAGAATCTCAAGGGATCTGCACTAGGATTTCTTATCATCATTCTGTGGTACCTGAATATTACAAGAAATTGTTCTTCCTATAAAGAAAGCCCAAGGACACACACACACATGATGAAATGATTAAAAAAAACCATTGTGAAATCGAGTAGAGGAATACTGGATTATTTTAGGGGATTCAATCAGATTATGAAACAGACACTGAAAACTGTTTTTACCGAATAAATTGTAGCAAGCACTCAAAGATCTAGTAAACGTTTTATATATATATATATATATTTAATTTAAGTATTCGTTTGGCATTGCAGTGACGGTAATGAACACAGTGGACATGAACTGTGTGATTAATGAATGCAGTTCGTTTTCTCTATTTGATTACACTAGCAGTAGAACACGGGGATACACACATCCTCCCTTGGTTGCAAATGGGCTCTGCTCGCCTGCTGGTTGATTTGGGCGCACGAACCATGCAATTGTGATTAAAATCAATATGTCTGCACAAAGTAGGCTCCCATTAAGAATGACGCACGGGCCCCACTTTCTCGCATCTCACCTTCAAATTTTTTTCTCTAAATAATGAATGATGTAGGTGATTTAACATATTACAAATGAGGTATTTTGTTATAAATAGTATATATAACAGTGAGGTGATCATGTGATTAGTTCACTGTTGCTCTGTATGCATTAACCACTACTGCTACCTCACACGAAGAAATGAGAAACCGGAGCTTCAACTATGACTAGGCCGGAGATTTGTTCGGCTTGACTTCGAGTTGGGGAGGCACCAATGATCTGCTCGCGGGGAAGTAGCCTGCGATCTACACACACGGGGGGGGGGGGGGGGGGGGGGGTGGGGATGACAATCATCAGTGAAGGAGGAAAGCTTAAGGGAGCTGCGGAGAACCAATATTTGCACTAAGAATTTCTGTAATGTATTTAAAATGCACATTCATAGTTGCCACTACACCACAGAGGCTGCGACCTATTTATTGAACCGCAGCCGCTGAAATGGGTCTCATGGTTTCTAAGCACGTACAACCAAACGCTCCAAGTATGGACAAACGGCTAAGTGAAGAATTTGAGCAAACGTGCTGAAAATGGTGTCGACCGCATCCTAAAGCTCGGTGGTCTAAGTCATGTACACATAATAAGATCTTGAGGCCTCAGCGATGTTTGCATTCCCTCAAATTCTGGATGTACAGTTTTCAAACAGACAATCCAGGCCATAAAAACAATTTTAACTCGCTTCCACCATGATGCACAAAGCGAAAGGAAATATTTAAGGCTCCCAAGGCGCAACCGTGCGCCTTTTTGGCACCTTTGGAGCACAAATATATGTCTGGGTAAGATTTTTGTTGTATTTTTTTCCCCAAAATAAAGACAAATAATGTAAGAACATAATAATTTTTGGCATGATGTAGCATTTCTGAAACCTAAAATCAAGCAAGGCAAAGACAGAGAATATGGAGCTTAAATTTAGCACTGCAAGGACGGATGACTTCTTTATTAAGTTGGGTGATCAAGATATTTCCCACGGTGAATGCGATAGTTCAAAAAGATGGAGGTGTTGATAAAAATGTGATACATACAATACAAACAGATTGGTTGAAGTGGAGAGGCGTGTTATGGATCGATTATTATTATTGTAATGAGTTATTAATATAACGAAACAAGTCCGAGTCAAGTTGTAGTTAGAGCACTATAGGTCTTTTAATATATTATGTATTTTGTTATAATTACGCTCACATCATTGGGGTCTTATATAAGCCCATGAAGTCATGTAATGAGGGATCATGAATGAAATCAGTCTATTTCTGATTCTCTTGTTGTGAGATATTTGGTGGTTCTCCAACAAGCAACCCCGCTTAGGCAGTTGTGCTTAGGGCTCTATTGTATCCACCACCACCATCATCTCCACCTCCGATCACTACTCCGACCACAGCTCCAAATATGCCAATAACAACTTTGGTATCAGAGCAACCCCCATCTCCGTCGAAAACTCCTAGCAGAAGCTTCCTCTATCGACGGCTCAAGCACGCCAAGCCTTCGCTACTTTGTCGGCCTCCTTTGTGATAAGGCTTCCCATCAATGACATCCAACACCAGAGGTCTCCTCCCTCTTCCATTGCAAACATCACAGCTAAGCTTCCTGCTCGGCTTCCTCGACGACGAAGACTCGCACGCAGCCCCTCGACGATAGAAAACCGCCGCCTCTATTTCCTGTAAAAATTTGTAATTTGCGAAAATCGGGAAACTAGGCGCCGTAATACTCCCAATACGAGCCCAAGTAAGTCAGATGCAAATAAAAGAGCAAGTATCTTGTATTATCAAAAAATGTTTACAAAATGAGACATACATGACAAGACATGATTCGTCGATGTACCTGATGGGAGCAGAAAAAATACAAGGCAAGAAACTAGCTGCGCGGACTCAAAGAGTACCCACCGGCTCTGCTGCTACACTACGGAGTCCGCTGAATCCGCTATGTCGCCAAACCGCAATCTAGCCGCGCGGACTACCCGTTATTCCACTGCTGAACAGTGTCTGCTGATCTGCAAGCCGCATAACCGCACGATCACACGAACTGCTGCTGCCGAACTGAACAAGCCGCTAGAAGCGGACAGCTTGTTGAACTGGGAAACAAGTTACAAAAGAGAAGACCGTCTGGTCGCAAGCCGCAACCTACTGCTAACCGCCGGTTGCTAACCGCAGAGTCCGCACTGTCCTTCACCGAAGTCAGAACCAAGTCTCTGTCTTTCCAGCACTATCCGCACAACTTGCACAGCACAACCCGGTCAAATTCTTCAAACCGCGCGAATAGAAAATCCGGACCGCAGCAACTACCTGAGCTCACTTACTGTTCATTCGGTGTGTGTGATGATGTGACAAGGGTCCTATTTATAAGCACGGAGAGGAGTGTGATCACCGCCCTAGCCGATAAAAACATCACCCTATCCCGCGGCGAGTACGGAGAGTATCCGCACAACCGTAGATGGCCAAACCGCCACCATCAAGGCTGGATAGAAATCCTATCCGCCCTGCCGCCAGAACCAAGCCAGGGCGAACGCCACAGCAGACTCTGTGGATACACCACCAGTCCGCACACAAGTGGACTCGGCTCCAATCCGCATGCACCTGCGGACTCTCCTCCAGTCAGCATACTCCAAGCTCGCAAGTAAGCATAAGGCTAACAACTGCCGAGCTCGGCGGAAAAAGAAAACAACCTGTGCGACCTCCCAGACCGAGCACACCAGGACTAGGTACAAAACCAGACCAAGTCCACACCACCAGCCATCCCTAGTGCGAACACAACACCAGCGGATACAAAGATTAGTCCGCACAAAGCTGGCAGACTCCACAATCTGCACAAACCGGCAAACTGAGCGGATAACCATCATATCCGCCCAGTTACCTCAGGGAACAAACTGCCAGTCAAAGCAATGCCGACCTGACTAGCCGCCACCCCCTGTCCGCACAGACCGCCTAGGCCGCTCAGGCCGCCCACTTTCACTTCAAAAAATTCAACATTTCCTTCTCGCATCGGTTTCCCTTCTAGAGCCACCCCCTCGGCGAAGCCATTGATTCCGAAGAGCCACAACATCTTGCGCCATCGTAGAAGGATTGTTTCCTCCACTCGCTGGTTTCCATCGAGTTGCAACTTTTGTTTCCTAGATCGTCTCCTCCAACTGATTCCAAAGAACCACAATGTGTTTCCTTCCTACGTCTGAAGAGTTGAATGCTCTCCACTTCCGTTGATTCCTCGCATAGTCCGCCTTCTGCTCTCTCGAGCCACCTGCTCCCGTCGAGCCCCTTAAGCCGGCCGCTATTTTGGCTGCCAGGCGTGGTCTCTTCATGTCACTTGCCAAAAGACTTTTAAATTACATTAAAAGTCAGGGGGACTTAAGTCGGGAGGACATTTAAGTCACGTCCTACTTTTTCTTATCCCCCCACCCCCGCATGATTCAGACTTATTTGGGCAACACCGTCTCCCCAAATTGTTTGGAAATGTTAATAAATTCTTCATCAAATTAATTATGGGGGACTCAACTAATTTTCTGGCTGCACTCCGAGACGTTATGGACAACTTCAAGACTTTCATGGACGCACGTTTTTGTGATGTCGAGGCACATCGTCAAGACGGCATGACCAAGTTCCTCCACAAATTTGATAATTTGATAGTCGCCTTTCCGCCGTCGATGTCATCTCCTGTAGGGTTTACCTAGCAGTTTTTGTCACCGCCGCCGCCTATCCTCGTGCAGCCGCCTTATTTGCCAACAAGCGATGTGATACCGCTTCCCTTGCTGACACCTGTTATGCACCCCCGACAGACCCATTTATGTTGTCGGCCATCGTTCCTGTGGCCGCCTTGCCACTGCTGCTCACCACCACTCCGTTGGACCCCATTTTTGTTGTCGACCCTTGCCCATCTGACTGATTTGCAACTACTGCCCGCCACTGCTCTGCCAGCTTCGCCGGATCCCGTCATTCCATCGCCAATCTTTTCATCGACGCCACAGCTTCTCACCGATGCCAGTCACCGCGACCTGATATCAGTAGCTATTCTTGCGTGAAATCAAGGAGCCAAATGATCCAGACACAACGTGGAGTTTGAGCTTGAGGGAAAGCTCAATGTTAAGGGGGAAGGAGATGTTATGTATCGATTATTATTATTGTAATGAGTTATTATATAACGATTCAAGTATGAGTAAAGTAGTATTGAGTCGTGTAAGTCGATTATTATTATTGTAATGAGTTGTAGTTAGAGTACTATATGTCTCTTAATATTTTTTGTATTGTGTTATAATTACGCTCATGCCATTGGGGTCTTACATAAGCCCATGGAGTCGTGTAATGAGGGATCGTAAATGAAATTAATCTATTTTCAATTCTCTTGTTGTGAGATATTTGGTGGCTCTCTCCTCCAACGAGCAACCCCGCTTAAACAAGTCGTGGTTAGGGCTACGTTGTATCCTCCACCACCATCATCTCCGCTTCCAACCACTACTCCTGTCATAGCTCTGAATAGGCCCACAACAAGGCATGTTAGGGATCTTAGGTGATTGTAAAGTACCATTAAAATTTAAAGACAAGTTTTGTCAGACCAGCGATGCTCTATGGTTCTGGGTGTGGGGCAGGGAATCGTGTACATGAGCAAAAAATGGGAGTTGCGGAGATGAGAATGCTTAGGTGGATGTGTGGACACACGAGACTGAATAAAATTAGGAATGAATGCATCAAGGATAAGACAGAAGTGGCACCAATTGCAGAGAAGATGTGAGAAGCTCGACTAAGATGGTTTAGACACGTACAAAGGGGACCATTAGAGGCACCTGTTAGGCGTTGTGAGAGTTGTCACTATGCAGGTTAAATGGGGGAGGGTTAGACCAATAAAAACTTGGAATGAAACTATAAGGAAACACATGATGTATTTAGGAATTAATGAGAATATGACTAAATCTAGGGCACAATGGCGACAAAGGATCCATATAGCCGGCCCCACTATAGTGGGATAAAGGCCTGAGTGTTGTTGTTTTAGCATTTCTGAAATATAACCGAGTATTGAGACAAAAATATGATGTAAGTGGTCACATTCATTCTATTTTTTAAGAGATATAAACGATAATAATAAATGATTAATGAGTAAAATGAATGAATAATATGATCAACAAGATGAACTAATATTTGATGTTGATTATTTAAAATGAATGTGGTTGCGCCTTGACCTCATTAAGCACATTCCTGGGCCTTGAGCCTTGCTCCTCAGCTCCAAGATCCCTTCGCACCTTGAGCCTATAATAATTATGGTGCTTACAGCCATAAACCTTAAATCTTAAACCAAATAACTATACAATAAAATCATTATTTTACAAATTCTATAACCTCGGAGAACAATAGAAACATAGAACCATCCCAACAGTTTGGTAGGTTCAGCCCTACAAACAATTATTCCTCAAAGACGGAGTTCAAGATCACACATTCTCCAGAGTATACAAAATGAAATAAAATATCATAACCACGCATATGTAAAATCTGCACAACACAAATCAACTAAAAGCATTTTTTGCCAAGGCAGTCATATAATTACTTGTGAAAGAAGAGGAAAAGAATGCAGTTTGAGTTAAAAGAAAACCATCCATACAATAAATGAAGCGAAATACACAATATCTTTATATGAATGATTTTTCCTTCTTGTTTGTTCCCACGGAAATAAGTTCTTGTTGAGATCTGATGACAAGGTGGCCATGAAATATTGGCTACATCACGAGCCGATGAAGGAAAATACGTTGATGACTGCCAAATCCTCTGCTTCAAATGAAAACTTTGGCTACTGAGAATATTCGTTTAGAATTTCAGCAAAGGGTTTCGAAGAACATATAACTTCAATTTAAAGATTTCAAATATCTCAGAATATTCGTTTAGAATTTCAGCAGAGTTTCCAAGAACATATAACTTCAATTTAAAGATTTCAAATATTTACACCGACGGAAGTGCATGATAACAAGGACTAGAAGGAAAATGGTTAAATGTGTGTTCAAAATAAAACCACAACACCAAATAAATTGAGTTTCATAGGTTCGACGTACAAAAAAATGGAAGAGACGATAGATAGACTACTATAGATAAGAAGGTAGCATAGAGAAAGAAAAAATGATACTCATTGCTCAAGTATTAGATATGCTTTCATTCCTCATGATGAAATTCAAAGGGAACGGTGAGAGTAAATAATTATTTGGTTATAAAAATGTAATAATGTCATTAAGCTAATAAGGAAATGTACATCTTCATGTGTCTCCATAAACATCTCTCGTCAATGGCAATGTGATAATGGCCACAACAAGCTTCCCACAATCAAGGAGTCCTGATAGCTAGCGGTTAATAACCAAATGATCCCATTACACCTATTCGTGTGAATTTCAAACACGTAGAAAGTCTGTTACGAACTCAATTTGTAATGTGGCTCCAGGGATGAAGATGGATGGCAAACAACAGAATAGGGAGTTCGGGAAGGGAGCGTCCAAAACTTCTAAGGATATAGATGAATTAATTATTTTACCATCCAAACTTCTTAATGGGCTACAATACAACTTAAAGGAAATAAATTGCAAAAAGATACAAACTAACAGACCCAAAATTTTAAACAAAACATATACATGTAAATACTATAATAACAATACTCCTGTCCTACAAATTAAGTAGTCGCTTGTGGAGATCAGTTGTGAAAAGGGTAGTGACGCAGGACAAATCTATAGGCGGCAAATGAACGATGACTTAACCTTACATGCAAGGCAAATCCGACAGCGAATTCAAATTAAGTAATAAATAATTAAATCACACTTCAATAATTTTAGCAAACACAAAATAATTCTCTAGGACAGAGCAAACTTCGACTTCCCTCCATGTGGAAGGCCAAAGAGAGCGTGCATCGAATAAATCCTGCAAAGCATGAAAATAATCCAAAGCAAAACACTACGTACGTACAGATCCAATTAAGCACAAGTTAATCCCATAAAATAATGCTGAAAAAAATGTCCATCCAACAAATGAAACTCACAAAGTTGCGGGGATGCTGTAGTACGGGAGATCTGGCGAGGGGCGACGATGTGGCGTCTGAAATCTGAGTGTCGGCGGCTGGATCTGAGTGGAGGTGGTTGTTTTGGAAGGTGGGGGCTGGATTTTAGGTAAATCTGTGTGGAGGTATAGACTTCGGATGAGGAGAGGGTAGATCTGAAAGGGAGGTTGTTGGAGGCTTGAAGGGGCGGTGGGTGGTTGTGAGGGGTGGGAAGGTGTGGCGGCCAGTAGGGAGGTAGCTGGAGAGGGCAGCGGACAACAAGGAGGTCGCTAGAAGGGGGTGGCGGCAACAAGGAGGTGGCTGGAAGGGGTGGCGGTAGCGGGGAGGTGGCTGGAAGGAGGCGAATGTTGCTGGACAGCTGCCTGGAAAGGTGGCAACTAGGGTTTGGAGGGTTGTGAAGGTGGCAGTGTAGGCTTTATATGGTGGAGGAAGAGGGCTGGGGGTAGGGGTTACCTTTATGGGGCGGGAGAAGGCCTAGGAGTCGTCACCTAGGGTTCCACCGAGTCGGCACCATGAGAGGATCGCTGGAATCCGAGTTTCATAGTCTCCAAATTCTGCAATAGCTACAGAAGCCCTCATACACTTTTATTTATAATAAAGAGATATTAGGGCATTTCACCATCGACGACTGAACGCATCCGTGGAGTCGAATCATCGATCCAGGTGCGCCATATATGGTAAGTAGCCAATCGGACCCAAACAAGCCCAAAACTCGCCTTTCGCTGCGGGTTCGTGTTTCCGCTCCGTATCCGGTAGCTATATAACAAACGTACTTCTAGCCAAAAGTGCCTGAAACTTTTCCAAGTGTATTTTAATACTTGACCCATTTGCTTTAAGGAAATCAATTACCCGAATGAATTGCTTCTCAAAGGACCAAATTTCATGTTCGAATAATGCTTGAAACCATCTCAGATCATGTCTGGTTTCTCCATCTCCAAACAGATGAACCACAACTGGGTTGCTTCTAAAAGAAGATGGAGGTCATGTCAATCCATTCTATCATGAGTGTTTCCTATTGCGGAAAAATTGCTAGCACCGGGATACTCAACACAACATGTTATATTTGCTTTCATAGGTCGAAAATTCCAACTTGATATGATGGGAAACCGTGTTGGCATTGTTACACCCCCTCGGTTGCCTAATATAAGTAATGGGTCGTTGGATGCCCTGATTGCTACTGACATGGTTGCACGTCAGTTCATTTGTGCATTGTAATGATGATGTGAGATTCTCGATTCAACTAGAGACGACACTGAAGGTTGCCAAATGCGGGGCCTCGACGACAAAACTGAGATGTTAGGAACACTAAAAGATGTGCAAGTCATGCGAAATCCTATTTCCATGGAAGAAGAGATCGATGGGTTCTTCCTTCCATGAGAATCACATTGGGCTTTCTGTTAATTTGTAGGTTGCAAAAGTTGCAGAAACAAAGAAATCTTGCAATGAGAAGAGTCGGTTGGAAGAATGGAATGGAAACGGTAGACGAATCAATCGACGACAACAATGCTCTGAATTTATAATGTGTTGCGACTTACTCGAGACTCTTGGTAGACCGGTATAAATTTGACCATCTTAGTTCTTGAACAGTCGAACGCGCAAACAATAACTGAGAAAGGAGACGGTTGACAAAAAAGTTTTTTTACGTGGAAAATCCTGAAAATGGATGAAAAATCACGTGACCGGATCGATGCCGACAAAACTTCCACTATCAGTTGGTTGTGTACCAAGCTATTTGAGAATGCAAGGGCGACAAGCCTCACCTCGTTACAATTTGCGTAGGGAGAGAGAGAGATGTGTTCGAAGGGTGACAAGTCACCGCTCATGAAGCTAAGTGTTTGTCTTTGTCTGCGGGGGAGCACACATGCTCTGAAGACTTGATGGTCCTATGTTTGCGCTCATAGGTTGGAGCGGCGAGAGTTGGCGGTTGACGGGCGGGTGCTGAGAATGTTGCGCACAGAAGAAGGTTTGAAGGCGGACGGAGATCTTAGAGCGATCCTCGAAGTGCATGAAGGTCAAGGGCGTCTTCAAAGGCGAAGGAGATTCCTGATGAGCTCTCAGACGTGTAGGAGAAGTCAAGGAAAAAAATGTAAGAATGAAAGAGAGATCGGGGTCCTATTTATAGACTTTAGGAGTGGTTCTGGTGGTTACGTGGTTATCCGTAGACCATAACCATCATATTTGTTATTTGCAAGCAAATTTAATATAGTTCATGTTGCCCACTTTTATAATATTTTTACTATTCGCGGATCGATATAATTTCGGCTATTCACACTCACCCATAATGCGAGGTTACACTAGTGGTTGCGCGGGTGGTTACCAGTACATCGAGCGGTGGAGATCGCATGGGGACAATAGGACGGCGGAGGATCGGCAGACGGTGAAGAGGGGCCGACGTGACGAGGCTCCGGCGGTTGATTAGTGGAATATCTTATGATGCTTGGGATCATATGATGTGAGCTGTTAGGAACTCCAGAAGAGCAATTAAAGGGAGTGATGCCTCAGTGGAGGAGGCTGACGGGTATTTCATACTTCCACGTGAATCATAATGGTATCCTATGTTGATCTGTATGAGGTAGATGGATCAGTCGACGACAGTGAAGTCATGCAGTCATCAGATAGTTCTACGTATGCTTTCTGAATTGGACGCATTTCTACCCAAAGGGTTGTGTTGACTGCAGCAATTTTGCAGTGATGTGACTGTTGGCCCAAATTGGCTGTTTGGGACAATGTCGGTAAGGATCGGCTGGTTGGAAATACACATTGTTCAGCACTACTATCCTGAACCCTGGACCAAGTATTGACAGAGGATTGTATTGGTTCAAAAGAGTGGGACACTGGAAGATCTAAAGTGGAATGGCAGAAGATATCAATCAATAGCACAGATGGTGAATGGTGACGACGGGCCAGAGGAGAGATTAGGATTGCCGAATGTGAGGCGTAAAGGATGTTTATGACCTGTTGGGTCGTGGCTAATCGGAGAAACTCGAGTGTGGGAAATTATCGACCAAGTGAGACTTCCAAGATTAAAGAAGGATTAATTGCTTACTATTATAAAAGCTTTTGAGAGTAATAAATACAACTTAAGCTAAATAAATTGCACAAAGTTCCAAACAAACAGATGAATTATAAAATAGTTAACGTGTCAAATAAAAATTTCAATGCAAAATAAAATGTTACCCATATGCGGCGAAGATGTCATGGAGCCTACTATTTTATTTTGTGTTATTAAGTAATTTTATTTTGTAAGAGATATTAGGGTAAATTGTTAGTGGTCCTTCCATCCTATATAAAAAGGGGACTTGAGAGTACTAGGTAACGGGGATCATTTAGAGTTTTTTGTGATTTCTCATTGGGAGAGAGAATTCAAGTAGGAACCAATCTCCTAAGTGATGGAGATCGGGGTGATCCACTTCTTGTTTGGTCGATCCGAGTCCGTAGACGCATCCAGACTTTCGTTTCGAGTCGAGTTCATATATTTATTTTATCTTTCTGAGTTGTTTTGGCTTCTGATCGGCTCCGACATTCTGAGCCATCCGATCAGGATGCCCTGTTTTACTCACTTTGCATTTAAGCATGCAAGGGGGGCCGGCCGGGCTATCGTCGGTTTGGAGAAGGCAAACCCTTCGGTCATCCCTTGGTGGACTCCGAGCGGCCTCGCGCGACTTCCTGCTTCCGCCTCCACTCCGGTGACCCTCCTACAACCCTGCTTCCTCCTCTCCTTTCCTTTTCAGACCCCGGCGAGCTCCTACAACCCAGCCCCGATCCCATCTCGTCTCTCGCAGCCCCCCCCCCCCCCAACAGTCTTTTCTTCCTTTCTCGACCCCATCTGACCCCAAACAGCACCGTCGTTGTTTCCTTTCGCCTTCCCCTGCCATGTCACCCATTGTCAGCCCCTCCACCGCCCAGATCTGATATTTCCCAGTCCTTACAGCCCTCTCTCCAACCCTACCGCCGCCCACACCTCTTCTGGAACCACGATCGTCCATCCCGCAGCCCTACCCATCCATCTCCCTCTTCACGAAGCCCTCTCCGTCTCCCACAACCGAAACTTCCCCGCCCCACAGCCCCATATCAACCCCAAAATAACAAGCCACCTCCGACAACCCTTCCCCGTCGTGGAACCACCCTCCAGCCGCCTCACCAGACCTAAAACCAGTCCTTAGCCCACTTCCCCACACTCCAGCAGCCCCGTCCCGGTCCAGCAGCTCTTCGATCCTCGTCACTTCCATGCTTAACTACCGCCTGCATGTGTAAGTTGTAGTTTTGAATTTGTTTGTCTTTCTATTATAGTGTACTTGGACTCCATTTTGTTGGATGAAATATCATATGTTTTTATTATTGTGAAATCGTGGAATTTGCAAGACTTACTCATTGTTTTAAATGTCCTCCGACATGTCCGACATGTCTCCCGACATGTCTTTTTTTAGAGGAAAAAAATATGTTTTTCTCAAAATAATAGATTATGTCCTTTTGTAAAATATCGGCCGACATGTCCGAACTTTTCCGATATATCAGCCGACACGACTTTTAAATATATCCCCCACTATTTTATTTTATGTTATATTTGCAGACAAATATCATATATTTAAATCACATATGGATAATATATTATGTATGTTTAAATTGATTAAACTTATTATTTCAATTTTTTAACGTTTTATTCTTACAATCAATTTTGTATAATTGTTTCACAAATTTTTAATTTCATATTATAAAAAATAAGAAAATATTTAATACATTTATTAGGTGATTGTTTCATATTTTTAATATAAATTTATGAGTTTTAAAAAACTTATAATAAATTAAGTATTTTTAACTTTTAAATCTTTTTAATTTGCAATAAACTTATTTTTATCAAAATAAAATTAGTGTATAATATTAAATATATTTTACAATGTATCATTTTGTATTTGTTAATAATATTTTTTCTTAGATACTATTTAAATTTATTTCATAATATAAATGACTCATTTTTTTTATCTATTTGTTATATTATTTTTCTATTTTTATAACATATAATTATAGTTAGTATACATTAAATAAAAATTTTATTTATAATATATGGAAATCCGATATTTTAAAATATTCCCGACATGTCTCCGACTTCCGACATCTGACATTTAAAAACACAATCTGATGTGTCCGACATCCGATATTTAAAACATTGGACTTACTTGGCACACGCTTAAAACTATTTGAGCCTCACTTGTTTGTGAATTCACGTTTGTTATTCCAATGAAATTTGTTGTGAACGAATGTGCTTGAATTATCTTTATTTTAAATCAATTAAAGTCGGATTGTTCTTTGCATCAGTACTTATGTTATACAGACATTTTATTGGTTTGCATGTATGCATACATGTCAGTTTGGAGTTGGTTTTAAGCGCACATTATTTATTGTGGTTGTTTGCATTACCTAGAGTTAGGGGATTCGCCCTCGGGCACCTGTAGACTTGTGCTGCATCATTTGGTATCAGAGACAGGTTTCATTAGCGTCGTATTTATATACACAGTAATGGAGTCTATATGTAGTACCTCATGGCATATTAGTATGATGATCATCCCTATTCGCATTCCGCTCATTCTAGATATCGTGTCGACCCTTCGCCGCGATTTGCTAGAGACGATCACTATGATTCTAGCACTTCACATTATCGTCATTATACCACGCCAAGACTTGATGTTGGTAGAGTTGAGTAATCTTCGTAGAGCCCCTCTGGAGAGATCTTCATACTATTCTAATGATCACCTACGCCCATCGCCGCACGCGGGATCACTTTCACCCTCTGACACATTGTGAATCTATTAGAGATGAGCATTTTGATGAATATCCGGATCCCTATAAAGGTCACTAATATGTGAATAACTGCAAGCATTCGGATCGCCCTAGTGTTCCACCAATAGAGATAGCTGAAGCCGAATTTCAGTGATTGTTTCTTGATCAATTTGATAGCATACATGCTCAAATAGATCACTATGATTCTAGCACTTCACGTTATCGTCACTATACCACACCATGACTTGATGTTGGTAGATTTGAGTATCTTCGTAGAGCCCCTCCGGAGAGATCTTCATACTATTCCAATGATCACCCACGCCCATCGCCGCACGCGCATAGGAATCACTTTCACCCTCTGAAACATTGTGAGTCTATTAGGGATGAATATTTTGATGAATATCCAGATCTCTATAGAGGTCACCAATATGTGAATAACTACAAACGTTCAGACCGCCCTAGTGTTCCACCAATAGAGATACCCGAAGCCGAATTTCAGCAATTGGTTCTTGATCAATTTGATCGCATACATGCTCAAATGGATCGCTTGAAATCTGCCTTCGGGGGAACCTATAGAGTGACACATCAGGATCTTAATCAAACTGCTGATACATGTAGTACTCCCATAGACCATGGTTGTCAGGATCGTGATCCAGATCATAGGATCTTATGATCCAGGTTTTGTAAATCGATCCTAATTTTGTAAAGTGATCCTCGATCCAACCCTACTATCAGATCTGATCCTATCTCGAAACGATCTCATCTAGGATCTCGATCCTGACAACCTTGTCATAGACAGAAGCAATTTGCCATTTGATTTTGATACTCCTCTTGATGAGCCTCGATGCCCTCGTGACATTGAAGCAAATTCTGACTCTGGCCTTGTATTATAGGTGGGGAGCGTCATTGGCACGACTAGTGAGTTTGGTCACGAGAGTGAGACCGAGCGACCCAGCGACACTGTGATAGTTTATCCATCTTCTATACCTTATGTTGGTCTCGTTACCCACTTGGTTATAGACCCATTTCTTGGCACCCCGCCGACTAATCCCAACTTGAGTACAAATTCTTCTCACTCTCTCCTTAGCCCTATTTCGAGACATGTCATGATCAAGAGCCTCGATTCTAGTGTTGATATCATGGTGGTTGTTTCACCCGCTTTTGGGGACACTACCCTTATTAGCAGTATTCACTTGGGGGATCATGATCCTACCGATAGGTTCTTTTAATGATCCCTCTAATAAGCCTCCGGGTGAACCACTTCCCTGTGAGATTGACATCCGGATGAGCGAGTCAACTGTGAGCGCTGACTTATGGACATCTCTCCAATTCACGTCCCTTATTTTGATTTGGAGAGCGGGTCTTAAGTGCGACATTGAGTATGTCGAGATTTTCTTAGGCATACTCGAGCATCCTCCTGATGTATTGAGAATTGAGCATACACCACACACATAATGAGTTCTTAAACATACCGCCTGCTGACCGACCAGATGAGTTCTTTCTTATTAACGACACTTGTCACGCTCAAGCGTCACATCCTATTATTGTTGTATTTGTTACTCACTTAGGTGATCGTCGCCTTCTCGACAAATTTTCATACGTACCTCCTGGTGAGCCGCATGATGCGTCACGTTCCTTGATAGATATTAGAAACCATATGAGTTCGTATTAGAGTGTTGATGTTTCACACAGTCATTCTGACACTCTTCGCACATTCCTTGAGTTTTATTACACTCTTACCGACGAACCTCCCGATAAACCACTCATTTCAAGGAACCTTCGCCACATGGAGCTTGTTGCTTATCCGTGTATCGTGTATGTCGTGTTTTCATGCAATCCTCATGTGAGCAAGTCATCTTTTGGGTCCATCATTTGCTTGATCATTCATATGTTGTGCTTGACTATTCTACGTTGCCTGATTCATGTTCATTGCATGTCTTAAAACATTTGCTTGAATTGTTTGAATTTGTCTGATGTAAAATTACAATAAATAATGATTATTATAAGATTCAAGCAGTTTAGTACATGAGGGATCATATTTTTTAAATTGGGCAGCAAGCGACGATTCACATACAGTTTGAGAAGTTCCCACGAGGAACAACAAAAAATTTAAGCGCTTGTCGAATGAGCCCTTGTATAGTCACGCGATGGATCGGTATGCGTGCATATTAGTTTGACATCTCTCAAAGTATGGGGACAAACCGAGTATTCAATGTAAAGGATTTGATTCCTTATTATGATGAGCGTATGTATGTGAACTCTTTCCTCTCGTCTATATATAAGCCACAACTCACATTATTGCCTCTCACTTTGTCTCATCCCTAGCCTGACCCCTCCCTGCACCAGCCTATTGAGTCGCACCGGATGGTCCATCGCGTACAACCGATGGTTTCACCAGTTCAGCTTTCAGACGAAGATACATTTTGTACAGAGTCTCCACTAGCTACCGCCGGAGACTTACTTCAGATTATCGCATATACTTTCACCGTCGTGGGCGAGAGAGATACACTGCGATATCTTGTCTACTGGAGTTACAACCTATGTCTAGATGCTACTTGGATTTCCCCAGAGAAGCTTGTGCTACCTATCCCCAGACTACATCGAGAGCACGACCATCTTCACTCACCGGAGATGAGTGATTTCAAGTTGCGGGGATTGATGGAGATCGGAGTGATCCACTTCTTGTTTGGTCGATCCGAGTCCACAGACGCGACCGGACTTTCGTTTCGAGTCGAGTTCATATATTTATTTTTATTTTTCTGAGTTTTTTTGGCTTCCGATCGGCACGGACATTCTAAGACGTTCGATCTGGATGCCCGATTTTACTCACTCTGCATTTAAGAGTGCAAGGGGGGACCGGCTTGGTTATCGTCGGCATGGAGAATCCAAACCCTTTGGTCATCCTTCGGTGGACTCCGAGCGGCCTTGCGCGACTTCCTGCTTCCACTCTGATGAGCCTCCTACAGCCCCGCTTCCTCCTCTCCTTAACTTCTCAGACCCCGACGAGCTCCTACAGCCCAACCAAAATCCCATCCCGTCTCCCGCAGCCCCCCCACGCAGCCTTTCCTTCCTTTCCCGACCCCGTCTGACCCCAAACAGCACCGCCACCGGTTCCTTTTGCCTTCCCCTGCCCCGTCACCACTCGCCAGCCCCTCCACCGCCCAGATCTGATATTTCCTAGCCCCTCCAGCCCTCTCTCCAACCCTACCGCCGACCCCGGTCGTCCATCCCGCAGCCCTACCCTTCCATCTCCCTCTTCCGAAAGACCACCCCGTCTCCTACAACCGACACTTCCCCTCCCCCATAGCCCCATATCAACCCCAAAACGAGTCAGTCACCTCGGACAACCCTTCCCTGTCGTGGAACCACCCTCCAACCGCCTCACCAAACCTGAAACCAATTCCTAGCCCGCAGCCTCACACTCCAACAACCCTGTCCCGATCCAGCAGCTCTTTGATCCTCGTCACTGTCATGCTTAACTACCGCCCCCATGTGTAAGTTGTAATTTGGAGTTTGTTTGTCTGTCTATTATTGTGTACTTGCTCTCCATTTTGTTGGATGAAATATCATATGTTTTTATTATTGTGAAATCGTGGAATTTGCGGGACTTATTCGGCACACGTTTAAAACTATTTGATTTGCAGGACTTATTCAACGCACGTTTAAAACTATTTGAGTCTCACTTGTCCGTGAATTCACGTTTGTTATTCCAATAAAACTTGATGTGAATGAATGTGCTCGAACCGTCTTTATTTTAAATCAATTAATTATTGTCAATTAAAATCAGATTGTTCTTTGCATCAGTACCTGTGCTATACAAACATTTTATTGGTTGCATGCATGATTATTAAGATCGCGATCAGGATCGTATGATCTTACGATCCTACGATCTAGATTTTGTAAATCGATCCGGATCTTAACTAGGATCTAAATCGGCACATGTACGATTGAGATCACGATTCGGATCTTAGGATCTTTAGGATCGCGATCCTGATCCGATTCTACCGGTCTGGCCAAAGGTAACTAGAAACATGTCCAACCCTATCCCGACCCCATTCAACCAGTCCAACGCCCATAACCCATTGTCGATTGCCCATATCCCAATCCCGCCCCCAACCCCATCACAGAATCATATCATGATGCTTTACCGTATCCCAATTATCGATTGTTGACTGCAAACTGAGGCCAAGAACGACTTCTTCGGTCGCGCCCAGTCCAGATTTGTTTTTATTATTAGTAAACATTTGATCTCTTACCTGAAACTGAAATTGAATTTAATATGATATTATTGTTTTGATTTAATTATTCTCAATTTATTGATTTATTTTATTAATTGAGCATGTAATTTAATGATACAAAATTCAATTTTATTTTTTAGCCTTAATTTATGAATGTTGTAGGATCTTGCGATCCTCGATCCGATCCTACGATCTGATCCGATCGGATCCAACATTAAAACGATAAAACTTAGGATCTCGATCCTAACAACCTTGGTTGCATGTATGCATACATGTCATTTTGGAGTTGGTCTTAAGCACACATTATTTAATTGTGGTTCACATTCATCTAGAGTTAGGGGGTTCACCCTCGAGAACCTGTAGACACATTCTGCATCACTGAGGTTAGGAACGAGTAATCCTCGCGATTGTATCCGTTTTCAAGTTCGATTGCAATCAAATTTTGGTGTTCGTAGCATTGGTCTGACCTAGCTGTTTTCGCCTACTCATAGTTATCAACTTCACTTATGTCTCCTCGCGGATAGGCGTCGATCGGCGGCCTCACTCACTTGATCCATCTTCAGCTCTCGACTCCACCGAACTATGCATCTTCCACTCTCGATCGACGACCTACCTCGCTCGATCCTATTTATCGTCCGCGTCAGCAAGCCTGCATTCAAAAGCACCGACCGTGTCACGACTGCTCCATCTATTTGCACATCCGTCCTCTGCTCCCGACTCCCCGCCTGACGGCAGATCCAACTCCCGCATTCGGCTCTGACGACAGCGTTGCACACAAATTGCACCCTCCATCTCTTGCGCAAGTGGGTTACATCCTTCGTTCAATGTTGCACTCCATCCGGTAGTTGGATTCTCCCACTATTGCACAATTCTTCTTGACCCTTCTCTCTGGACATCTGCTTTTGTCGGTCGTTTCTCTCACATGTAGTGTCTCGCGCTCTTCTTCTCCGGAAAAGTTTGTGCCCTCTCCTTATGCAAAAATCCCGTCACTCGAGGGAATCCCATGTGGAGGCCCTCGAGCACTCCCTCACCACCATCAACTCTCGTCCTGAAACCCAAGTCAAGCAGTTCACTTTGATTATGGCCCTGCTCCACAACATGCAACTCGACAAACACTTTGGGCTTAACGTCGCATTTGCCTTGGAATCCGGTAACACATTGTCCCCCGAAGAACCCGCTTTGGCGGAACTGCATCATCTGCCTTTTCCTCGTATCGACATTGCCACATTCAACGGGACTGACCCCCTAAGATGGATTGCTAGCGTCGAGCAGTATTTTGACATTCATCTGACTCCTCGGACGCAAAAGGTCTCAATGGCTCTTATCGACATGGAATGGTCCGCCTTCCACTGGATTTGTTGGCTCAGTCAATCCTCTCCCGGCCTCACATGGGCAACTCTCACTGAGGCACTCATTCAATGCAATGATCATCACTATTATGGCAACGTGATCAAACGCCTTTGTGGGGGTCCATCAAACCGGCTCCATTGACTCATACGTGGATGAATTTAATGAATCCGTACTGGGTCCCCCCCCCCCCGACCACTAAGAGAGCTAATTTATGCAAAACTTACAACCTCATATCCGTGATCGCCACCGCACCCTCCATCCGTCCACCGTTAACTAAGTCATGGACTTTTCCCTACTCGTGGAGGCTTAATTCCATGCGACATTTGGAGGCCCTCATTCTTCCATTGTAAGCACCCCTACTCTCCTACTCATGATTGTCTTGTTAAAGAGATCTGCGCCCTCATTGAAGATGACTTGAAGGAGATTGGCATAGATGACTTTGACGCCCTTGCAATCACAAAGGCACCGCCGGACGAATCTCTAGGCACCTTCACATAGGGCTGATATCGAGTCGAGTTCGAGCTATTTTGGCTCGGCTCGAAATCGAATCGAGTCGCATCAAGTCGAAATTGAACAATTTTCCTCTATTCTTATTTGACTCAAAATTAAATTGGACAACCAATAAATTTAGCAAACGAAACACTTAAAGACTCCATTTTTTTATTTTGATTTAAATTTTATTAATTTTAATTTAAAAATAAGAGTATATCAATAAATACATAATATATTTAATTAATTCGAGTTGATTCAAATTATATTTCAAGCGATTCAGAGTTGGCTTAAAATTGACTCGAAATCAGATTCGAGTCAAATTGAATCGACTCAAATTGAGTCGAATCAATTTAAATCGATTCCGATTCGACTCAATTTTCGAGCAAATTTCGAGCGACTTTCGAGTTTCGAATAATATGTTCAGCCCTACCTTCACGGCATCCCACCCATGGGTGTATCACTACTAAACAGTGGGCAGCACCTCAACCTTGAGGTCAAGGTCAATTTTCAAGCGGGATATATTGTTATGCTTACGCGATGAAGATGTCATGGAGCATGTTATTTTGTTTTGGGTTATTATATAATTTTATTAAGGGGTATTAGGGTAAATTGTAAGTGGTCATTACTCCTTATATAAGCAAACCAACACAGAAATAGGGCACCCGAATCGGACGGCTTATATCGTCCGAGCCGAATGAGTGTCAAATACAACTCAAAATAAACACAATAATATATGAAAAGTACACTGAACGACCGTTTGGACACATCCATGGACTCGAATCGTCCAAACGGGTAGCGAACACCGCCTCCTATGGTAATAGACGTGCGTGGGCCGATGATCTCCATCAACTCCCCCTAGCTTGAAAGTACTCACCTCCGGTGAGTGAAGACAATTATACTCTCGGCAAGCCTAGGGGCAAGTTGTTCGAGCTCCTCTAGAGAAATCCAAGTGTCGTCTAAAATTGGGTGGTTGCCCCAACAAACCAGATATCGTAGGGTATCTCACTCGCCTACAACTGTTAAATCTTGGGTAATAGTCTAAAGTATATCTCTGAAAGGCGCATATAGCTCCGAATAAGATGTATCACCATCTAAATGATGAACTGGTGGAATCGTCGGTGGTGCGCAATGACCATCATGGTGAGACTCAACAGGCTGAGGCTGAGTTGAAGTAGGAGATAAAATATGATGTGGCTTAGGCACGAAAGTGGAGAAGGGATCCACATACACAAGTCCGTCGTAGTAAGGAGACAAGTTGACGCAGGACAATCTTATATGATTAGGATAATGTGGGTAATCACTACATGCAACAAATATGAAATCCGGCGATTTACTTGCAACAATTAATATCTATAAAGTAATATTAATTTGATTGGCCACAGAGTTAAAACATCAAATATGGAAACACGTGAGATAGTATAAGCGTGAGAGTGCACAAAAATAGATACTATTTGAAAGGGAGATTACAAAAACCAAAGCAATTGAAAAACAAAACTTATAAACCACTTTCTCTAAGTAGAGAACAGAAACGAGACCGAACGGTAAAGAAATAGCACACCAACCTTGGATATCACGACTATAGTGAGGGGAGGGGTGAATGTATCTTCGGAGTACTCTGGAATGGTCGGAAGAGCCTCCCAGAGTTGAAATCAGACCACTCTGAAGTTGCAGGCTGCTGTCCGGGCTGCAGGGGACTAACAGGTAGTTGAATACAGGGCCTGTATAGCAGCTGGGTGAGGTTTGAGAGTGGAAAATTGCTGTCCAGGAGCTTCTGCAGTAAGGAGAGGTCGAATGGGGGAATAACCCAGGTAGGGATGCTGCTTGATGCGGGAAATGGAGTCGTGTGGGAAGTGATATGGGGAAGGGAGGTGGCTCCACGTAGGATCAAGACTGGATTGGGATGACCGGCTGGTTTGGGAATGAGATTAATGGAGGGAGTGGGGAATTTTGAGAGGCGATGAGTGAATTTAGGGGAAGGGTGTGCAGCCAGCAGGTTGTGAAAAGATGGGGGGTTGTTTGGAGAATGAGAGGGCGTGGTTCCACGTGAGAAAGTGGGGGAAAGTGGGGTGGGGAGTTGACCGGCTGTGTGAGTGGGTAATGAGAGAAGAGTGGCTTATTTTAGGAATTAATTCCTAAAATGTAGGAGAGTGGAAAATAGGATGTAGTGGGTAGTTATGGTAGTTATGGTTGTTATGAATAATGAAGGAGGTGGTTACCGGCGGTAGCCGGAGGTAGTTTCTGGTGGTGGTGGTGGTGGCGGTCGCCGGAATTTCCGGTGATCGCCGGAAAATGTAAAATGATAGGAAAAATGAAGGGGAGGTGTAGGAGAACCACCGGAGGTGGCCGGAGACGTACTCCGGTGATCGCCGGAGGTGAAAAATGTAGGATAAAGAGGGATGTTTTCTGTGGAGGAATGAGGATGGTGGTGGCTCTGCGGCAAGGGGAGTAAGGGGAGTGAGGAGTGGCCGGCCACTTGGCCTGGAGGAGCAAAACTCTTTGGCCGGATCTTTGAAGGTGGTGGCAACAATTCTGGAGGGTAGCAATGGAGGGAAAGGGCTTGGAGTGGTGGCAGCAGTGGATTTTCTAAAGGGAAAAAAGGAAGGAGGTGGCTACCTGTGAGGGAGGTGGAAGGGGGTGGCCTGCCAAGGGGAGAAATGGAGGGATCGGCCCGAGCTTCACACTCGGGGTTGTCTTCGGCACTGAAATGATCAAGGATTGAACTTCTATTCTCCAATCTTCAATGATCCAAATGAGATCCCTCACCCTCTGTTTAAAATTTTCTAGGGAGCAATGAACGGCTATGAGCCTATGATTAGTCGATGCGCCGACTAAAAAAAATACAAAAATACAACTCGAAATAAAACGCAAGAGACAAAAACACTATGATCAGCGAGCCACTCGAAATGAGCTGCCCCAATCATCACTGCGCCCGAGGTGATCGGGAGTAGACCCAAACGGGTCGAGCGGGTTGCTCGCCATCAACTACGTGTCGGGCGGACAGCTCCGCATCACAAGTCCTCTACATTGAATACTTAGCTTATTCCTATATTTTGAGGGATATTAATTTCATAAGAAATTGTATTGATCCATAGCATGACTGTATAGGGACCCATGCAGCGAGCTGTTAATTTTTTTGTTCCACGTGAGAACCGCTCATATCGTATGTGAATCATCCCTTGCTCCCAGTTTCAAAAATTTGTTCCATCTAGTGCTGATATGCTTGAGTTTTATAGTAATCACTACTCATTGCAATTTTTTTTCGGACTGACTCATGAAGTGCATGGACATGCTAAATAAAAGACTGTAGACTCACTGGGTCGGGCTCTTAAGGGAATATCAACAAGTTCAATGGGCTTCCTAGGTTCATAGCCTAACATGATGGAGAATGAACTCAAACCAGTGGTCCCATTAACTGAACAATTATATGCAAACTCAGCTATAGGTAGGACGAAATCTCGAGCAGGCGGAGTTACGAGAGGAAAAAATATTATTTCACAAATCTAATTAATCTCTATTACAATGCTCTTCAATATATGCACAAAGGAGACCCTGAAATAAGATTAGAGGTGTGAGACTAAATACAAAAAAGGAGGAAAGTGGCCTTATAAGTGGGCCTTAACAATGGGCTATTTAACAAATCTAAAACTCTAACATTCAACTCTCCCCCACAAGATGAGAGTATATATCGATCATTCTCATCTCGAAGATGTTATCGGTAAAGGTATCACAACTAAAGCCTTTGGTGAAGATGTGTGTCAACTGATCTTGGGATTGAACGAAAGGAGTGCAGATGTTGCATTTCTCCAGGTGGTCTTTGATAAAGTGTCTGTCAATCTCAACATGATTTGCTCGATAATGCTGAACATGATTATGAGCAATGTTGATATAAGCTTTGTTATCGCAGTATAGTCATGCAGGCTTCCACATTGCTTAAATCATGCATTAGAGATTTGATCCAAAGCTCTTCGCATACCCCATGTGACATTGTTTTGTATTTCGTTTCTGCACTAGACCTCGTTAGTTGCTACTACATTTTGTTTCTTACTTCGTCAGGTCACAAGGTTTTCTCCAACATGCTAAAACTCTATCATTCAACTATCCCCTTCAAGATGAGAGTATATATCGATCATTCCCATCTTGAAGATGTTATCGGCAAAGGCGTCACAGCTCAAGCCTTTGGTGATGATGTGTGCCAATTGTTCTTGTAATTGAACAAAATGAGTGCAGATGTTGCCTTTCTCTAGGTGGTCTTTGATAGTGTCTACCAACCTCAACATGTTTTGCTCGATAACGTTGAACATGATTGTGAGCGATCTTCATATAAGTTTTATTATCGCAGTATAGTCGTATATGATTCCCATCTTGTAGCCCTAAATCATGCATTAGAGATTTGAGTCAGAGCTCTTCGCATACCTCTCGTGACATTGCTTTGTACTTCTCTTTTGCACTAGACCTTGCTACTACATTTTATTTCTTACTTCGCTAGGTCACGAGGTTTCCTCCAACAAAGGAGCAATATCTGGTGGTTGACTTTCAGTTGTCTTGGCTTCCATCCCAATCAGAGTCTATATAGACTTCAACATTGAAATGATCGCTCCGAGAGAATAGTAGTCCTCGACCAGGAGATTTCTTCAGGTACCGTAACATTCTCATAGTGGCTTCCTGATGTCTTACTGTGGAAGAATGTATGTTTTTGCTAAGGATCCCAACCGCAAGTGAGATATAAGGGCGATAGGCCTGCGAGCGGTGCGGTTTGGTGCGGTTTGGAGGCAAACCGAAACCGCACCGCAGGGGTGCGGTTTTCGGCCGGCCAAAACCGCACCGCACCAAAAACGTGCGGTTTGGTTTGGTTTCGGTGTGGTTTGGTGTCGGTTTGTGCGGTGCGGTTTCGGTATTTTGACAATTTTTTCATCAAACATATTCAATTTTTTGATTTAATTAAGGTAACCTAAAGCAAATTGTCTTATGTTGGTATAAATGTAAATAAGTTGTAGTTCTTGACATTAACTGTAGATATTGTAGCAACAAACTGCCGTGCAGTTGAATCCGCAAACTATATGATCCAAATATTTGTTTCATATCTTCTTATTTCCAACACTCATTCAAACACAAAATAACAAACACACATACACACTCATTCAAACACATAAAAATAACAAACACAAACATAAAAACTCAAACATAGAACATTAGAAACACAAACACATACATATACACACACAATCAAACATACGTACAAACTCACAAACACATATATACACTTCACTCACTCATACACAAACACACCTACAAACACAAACATAAACACTCAAACATACAACATTAGAAACTCAAACGGATACATATACACACATACAAACACACCTACACACGGATGTCCACGTACACACAATGTCACTATAAAATTCAAAAAACAATCAGGATATGCAAATAAATCAATATGCCATAGCATCCAAGCCCCAATTCCCAAACCAGCAAAAGGCTCACCAGTCACCACAGCCCCCAATAACAAAGACTGAAATGAAATAAAAAACAGGGAAGGTGGAAGAAGAATTACCAGATGGATGCCCTAGCAATGAAGATGATGAGAGTGGAGATAAAACCGATGTTACGCTGTAGTTGTAGCCTGTAGACTGTAGGGGACTGGAGTAATGGAGTTGGAGCGGTCGCCAGCAAGGAAGATCGCCGGAATAGGAGAAGAAATCGCGACTGCCGGTCTGCCGGAATCAGCGAAATTCCGACTGCCGTCAGCCGGTCTGCCGGAATAAGAGAAGAAATCGCGTCTGCGGGGTGTAGAAATCGTCGAAATCAGCGAAATCGACCGACGACTATGCAGTCTGCGGGACTCTGGATCGCCTCTTCGCAGCGGTGCAGCCCGGCGCTAGGGTTTCGCGATTCGCTTTGGCTCTTCCTTTTCTGCGGAGTGCAGGCGCAGTGAGTCGGGATTCGGGAATCGGGATAGGCCTTAAGGGTTTGCAAATTGCAAATTGCAAATTGCAAATTGCAATTTTGCCAAAATTATTTTGGCCTTTTGGGTGCGGTCCGTGGAGTGCGGTTTGACTGTTTCCCGGTTTGTAATTTGTAAACCTTGCGGTTTGCTGGAATGCAAACAACAAATTACCACTTTGCCAGTTTGTCACGGTTTAGGAATTAGGTTCTTATTTGATATTTCTTAAGATTTTCAATTTGACTCACGGTGCGGTGCGGTGTGATCGGTTTTTATGATTTACAAGTCAAACCGAACCGCACATGTGGCGGTTTCCAGATCCCCCTAAACCGAACCGCACCGCACCCGATCGGTTTGGTTTGAAATGCGGTGCGGTTTGTCGGTTTGGTGCGGTTTTCAGTTTCCCTACACACCCCTAAAGGGCGAGTGTGTGTGAGGTAGAATAACCTTACCACCTTATCATAATCTTTGTCTTGATCAATTTTACAATTTGCTTTAATGGGGGTTTCTGTCAGAGCATAACCAAGCATCCATGTTTCCTCTAGCAAATATAGGACATATTCTCTTTGAGAAATGAAGATTCCACGGGAAAATAGTGCTACTTCAATTCCTAAATAATATTTTAACTTTCCTAGGCCCTTAACTTTGAACTCCATGCATAGGAGAGTTTTCAACCTCGTGATTTCTTCCAAATCATTTCCCATGATGACGGTATCATCGTCATAGATTATAAGAACCACTGCATTCTTTGTATTCCTCTTAACAAACAGGGTATGATCGGAGTGACCATGTTTGTATCCCAACATGATCGTAGCCTTTTGGAATTTTTCAAAACAAAATTTGTGGGATTGCTTCAACCCATAGAGAGATTTATGGCGTTGACAGACTTTCCCTTTTGCTCCTTGCTTCAAGAAACTCGTCGAAAACTTCATGTATACATCCTCTTCAAGATCGCCATGTAAGAAGGGAGATACCAGCCAAGGCATGCAACAGTGCAACACATGAGAAAATAATGCAGATAGAGTCCATTTTGGCAATTGACGCTGTTAGAATAACTTTTGTATTAGGCCCATATATTGTTGGCCCATTTATGCTTCTTCCTCTTTAGTCCCACATCTTGTATAGGATTTGTTTCCTCTCTTTCTCTCCTATATATTTGTATACCCTCCTTGTATTTAGATACTCAAGAAATATACCTAAGTTTGAGGCCTTTTCTACATGGTATCAAAACGAGGTTCCACCTCTCGCGGTCTGTTTTGATCCTAGCCGCCTCCTCCAGCGGCTTGTTTCTCGCGGCCTGTTTTGGGTCTAGCCGCGCTTCCTGGCGGCCTGCTTTTTTCAGTCCGCTTCCCTCTGCTCTTGTTTTCTCCCCGTGGATCCACCTTCTCCCTTCCCCCCCCCTTCCTGCTTTTATAGCCTTTCCTCTCTCCGTGGGACCACCTTCTTCTTGTCCGCTGCGGCCTCTTTCCTAGTCGCGGCCTACTTTCTATCCGCCGCGGTCTCCTTCTTCTAACCGCTCGAGCTCCTTCTCGCGGATTCTCTCTTCTAACCGCTCGAGTTCCTACTCGCGGACTCTCTCTGCTACCCGCTCGAGTTCCTACTCGCGGACTCTCTCTTCTCACCGCTCGAGTTCCTACTCGCGGTCTCCTTCTTCTGTCCGCCGAGCGGGCTGTCTCCTCTTCAGATCTGCCTGACCGTGCGGGCTGTCTCCTTCTCGCCTGCATCTTGGTCGCGATCTTCTCTATTCTCCTCAGTCCGACGCTACTTGTCTCAGTCCGGCGCGACTTGTCTCAGTCCGGCGCGACTTCTCTCAGTCCGGCGAATACGATCTGCCTGACCGTGCGCGCTGTCTCCTTCCCGCTTGCATCTTGGTCGCGATCGTCTCCGTCTCCTGGTCGCCCGACTTGTCTCAGTCCGCCCGGCTTGTCTTAGTCCGCCCGGCTTTTCTCTTTCCGCGGCTTTCTTCTCTACCCGCCTAAGGGTTGCAGCCTGTCTTCATGAATTCCTCTGGTAATTCTCCCAGCTCAGCGGCTAGCCCGCCCCCTGTTCATCCGGCCTGTCTTCCATACCACCCTCAAAACTCTCCGTACTGATAACGCCCGCGAGTACACCAGCCACGAATTTACCACCTTATGTACGGAATACGGGATTCTCCATCAAACCTCTTGTGCGTATACCCCGCAACAAAATGGGGTTGCCGAACGCAAAAACCGTCATTTATTGGATGTTGCCCGCTCCCTCATGATCCAAATGCATGTTCCTAAAGCCTACTGGAACTTTGCGGTCTCCACTGCCTGCTTTCTCATTAATCGTCTCCCTTCCTCTGTCCTCAATTATGCGACTCCCTTCGGCATATTGTTTCCCTCCACTCCGGCTTTTCCTCTCTCGCCCCGTATCTTCGGCAGCACCTGCTACGTCCACTGCCTCGGACCCGCCTCCGATAAATTGGACCCTCGGGCGGCGAAACACATTTTTGTTGGCTACTCGCACACCCAGAAGGGCTATGTTTGTTACTCACCCGCTACCGGCAAGGTCACTGTTTCTGCGGACGTCACCTTCCGGGAAGATGAACCGTTCTTTCCTGCTCCCTCCCCTCCTCCTTCCCCCCCGCCTCCTCTCCCACCGTCCTTCCCTCGTCCCGTTATTCCTGCTACTCCACCACCACCTCCGCTCTCTCCTGCCCCCGCTCCTGCCATCAAACCACCCGTTATCCGGGTCTACACTCGCCGCCCTCCCTGTTCCGTTGCCCTCTGCCGCCGACCTCTGCCATGGACACTTCGCGTCCCTCTGATCAGGTAACGCCCCCCACTGCCCATCCTCTGGAGGCCTACGTCTCTCTTCATCGCCTCTCCCCCTCTACACACCTTTGCTACTTCTCTTTCTTTGGTTTCTGTTCCTAACTCTGTACAGGAGGCGCTTCAACATCCGGGCTGGCGGGCAGCCATGGAAGAGGAGATGTCTGCTCTCTGGGCTAACCAGACATGGTCCGTTGTTCCCCTCCCTCCGGGTCAGCAACCGGTCGGGTGCAAGTGGGTCTTTGTCATCAAACATGCTGCTGATGGGACGATCGATCGTCTGAAAGCTCGCCTTGTCGCTCGCGGATTCACTCAACAACAGGGGCTCGACTATGAGGAAACCTTTTCTCCGGTCGCCAAGCTCAATACCGTTCGGGTCCTCCTCTCTGTCGCTGTTCATCGCCAGTGGCCTCTCTTTCAGTTGGATGTTAAGAATGCTTTCTTGAATGGGGATCTCCAGGAAACGGTCTACATGCAACAACCGCCCGGGTTTGAGACCACGGGGGAGTCTCAGGTTTGCCGCCTTCACAAGGCTCTGTATGGTCTCAAACAATCTCCCCGGGCCTGGTTTGAGAAATTCAGTAAAGTACTTCGAGCTGTCGGCTTTAGTCGAAGCTCGGCTGACTTCTCGCTCTTCACTCGTCACCGACCATCAGGGACGGTCCTTCTATTAGTTTATGTTGATGACATCATCATCACAGGAGATGACTCACAAGGGATACATGCAGTCAAAGCTCATCTGAACTCGGTCTTTCAGACAAAGGACCTGGGGACTCTGCGATATTTTCTGGGTCTTGAAGTTGCCAGGCGACCGGACGGCCTTATTCTCTCTCAACGGAAATACTGTACTGATCTTCTTCATGATGCTGGCCTCTTAGGGTGTAAGTCATGTGATACCCCTATGGATGTAAACCACAAGTTGTGTGCTCAGGCTTCTGACTCGGATCTTCTTCTCCAGAACCCTGAATATTATCGACGACTTGTTGGAAAGTTGATCTATCTTACTGTTACCCGACCAGATATTTCCTTTGTGTTGGTCTTGTCAGTCGATACATGCACTCTCCTCGCAAATCTCATCTTCTGGCGGTTGAACGCATTCTGAGGTACTTAAAAACAGCCCCGGGTCAAGGACTTGTGTACCGGACTTCCTCATCTGCTCCGACCTTAGTGGCATACTCTGATGCGGACTATGCGGGCTCTCTTGATGACCGGCGGTCTACTAGTGGTTTCTGCACATACTTTGGGGGACATTTGGTCACATGGAGAAGTAAGAAACAAGCGGTCGTTGCTCGCTCATCGGCTGAGGCAGAATATCGCGCAATGGCCTCTGTTGTATCCGAACTCACATGGCTTGAAAGTCTGCTCACTGATCTGGGTATAAAATTACCTTCACCTGCTCTACTTCTCTGTGATAGCCAAGCGGCTATACATATCGCCAAGAACCCAGTCTTCCACGAGAGAACGAAGCACATTGAAGTCGATTGCCACTTTGTTCGAGAGAAAGTTCAAATGAAGAAGCTCGTTTTAAAGCATGTTCCAGGGACGGAACAAGTTGCTGATGTCCTCACAAAGGCTCTTCCCAAAGCATCCTTCTATCAATGCCTGTCCAAGCTTGGTGCATACGATTTGTACGCTCCAGCTTGCGGGGGAGTGTTAGAATAACTTTTGTATTAGGCCCATATATTGTTGGCCCATTTATGCTTCTTCCTCTTTAGTCCCACATCTTGTATAGGATTTGTTTCCTCTCTTTCTCTCCTATATATTTGTATACCCTCCTTGTATTTAGATACTCAAGAAATATACCTAAGTTTGAGGCCTTTTCTACAGACGCAAATGTCTCATGATAATCCACACCAGGGGTTTAAGCATATCCCGAAGCAACAAAATCTTCAGCTAAAAAAACATCGAGAGAAAACATCTCAGGACAAGTGTCAATAGTATGTGCAACAAGACGGGAAGTGTCAGCAGTAAATGTAGGAGCGAAATTGTCAAAGTAGTCAAACTCCTGATAGAGACGTTCGAATTCAGAAAATTATGACGCAACCCCAGCAAATCCTTGTTGAAGACTAAGAACGAGACGGGTAAGCTCGTACAATTAAGGGGAGCTATCAATTTGGGAATATGTCTCGAATGCCCGAGTCCAAATCTCAAAGGCAAAGTCCATGAGCATGTAACTACGACAGACCAACAGAGATAGAATGGAGAAGCCACGAGACCACCAGAGAGTTATCAGCATCCCACTTCCTCCAGGCGGGGTAAGTGACAGGAGGTTGCTTCACGGTCCCATCAATGTACCAATATTTTGATGGTTGCAGATTGCATACTGAGCGACCCAAGACCACACAAGATAATTTGAACCATCCAAAGGAACGGTAGTAATCCTGAATGAGCTAGAGGAGCCATGGCTGCGAGAGTAATCCGTAGGAGGAAGAGGCACGAGCGAAGTCTGAATGTTGGATTGATTGCTCGAAAGAGAGGAGTCTGCCATAAAAATCAAAAAGGCTGAAAGAACATAGCTTGGAACGACAGAACGAGCTCGTTGATTGAGCTGATCGGGCAGAACGAGCTCGATGGTCGAAGGCAAAATGAGCTGGGAAGCACGCGCACAATGGACAGGCTTGCGGAAAATAACTTGTACATGGCAGAACACGCTGGGAAGAGCGAGGCCACGGAAGCTCGCGCAAACAGAGTGACGTCGGAACGAACTCGCTGAAGTCGCCGCCGGACTCCGCCGCGATTAAAGCAGGCACGAGCTCACAAGGAAGAACGAAGTCGTTGACGGTCTCAGAAGGTGCAGAAAAGAGATCGTCCTCTTCGCCGAAGCTGAGGAATAACGATGGAAACCGCAAAGGACGAAGTCGAAGGGAGGTGACGAAAACCACAGAGGAGGTCTCGTTCGTCGACGGGATCAGAGCTGGAATTGGGAGCGGATCGCAGAGAACGCACACGTCCATGGGAGTGGATTGCAGAGAACGCGCACGTCCAAGGGAGTGGATCGCAGAGAACTCACATGTCCACGGGAACGAAAATTTTTCGTTTGACGGGAAAAAAAGAGATGGAGACACAATAAAAAAAACACACTCTCAGATACCAAATTGAGAGAAGAAATAAAAATATTATTTCAACAATCTAAAAAAAATTATGTATTACAACACTCCTCCATATATGCCCAAAAGAGAGGAACCTAAAAACAAGGCTAGAGGCGTGGGATTAAATTCAAGGACGAAAATGTGCCTTATAAGTGGACCTTAACAATGGGCTATTTATCTTTATAAGATGCCCTATAATTCAACTATTACATAAGAAAATATTTTAAGGCCAGCTGGGTCACTAATAAGTAGAAACCATACAACAACAAAACCAACATTCAAGTCTTTATCTCACTATAGTGGGGTCGGCTATATGGATTCTTTGTCATCATTATGCCCCATCTTCAGTCATAATCTCACTAATGCCTAACTGCATCATATCTTTCCCTATAGTTTCTAAAGGTTTATTGATCTACCCCTCCCTTGTTTAACGTGCCTAGTAACTAAACTCTCATGATGCCTAACAAGTGCCCTTAAAGGTTTCCTTTATACGTGTCAAAACCATCTTAGTTGACCTTCTTGTATCTTCTGTGCAATTGGTGTCACTCATGTCTTATCCCTGATACACTCATTCCCAATTTTTTCTGGTCTCGTGTGTCCACACATCCACCCAAGCATTCTCATCTCCGCAACTCCCATTTTTTGCTCATGTACATAATTCACTACCCAACACTCAAAACCATATAATATAGCCGATCTAATTGCAGTACGGTAAAATTTGCCTTTAAGTTTTAATGGTACTTTACGCTCACATAAGATCCCCGACGTGCCTCTCCCCTTCAACCAACCTGCTTGGATTCTATGTATCACAACTTTATGAACACTTCCATCCTTTTGAACTATCGATCCAAGATATTTAAAGCACTCACTGCAGAAAATATCTTGATCACCCAAATTAAAAAATGAAGTCATTCATCCTTCTTGCACTGCTAAATTTAAGCTACATATACTTCGTCTTTGCCATGCTAAACCTAAAACCCGTCTTTGCACGACCAAGATTCAAGCTTCGCGTTTACACCCTTGCGCGTCTAATCGACCAAAACGATATCATCAACAAATAATAAACACCAAGGTATTGCTTGTTGAATATGTCAGGTGAGCTCATCTAAGATAAGAGTAAAGAGATAAGGGCTTAAGTAGAAACTAAGTTATCAAGGCGTGCGCCTAGGCGCACCTGAGGCGTCGACGCACAGAATAGCGTCCGATCATGGGCGAGGCGGGCGAATTGACCAGGGAGAGCCTAGGCGCGCGCCTTGCGGTCCATTCAGGCGCGGGTTAGGCGCGCCTAGAAAATTTTCGGTCTAGGCCAACTGGTTTAGTTTAATAGGGTTATGTGTTTATAAGGAGTTGTGACCTAATTTTCCCGATTCACGCAGGATCGGGTTTAGGGTTGAAAGCTCACCATCTCCGCTCGTGTCGCCGCTCCGCTCGTGTCGCCGCTCCTCTTCCGATCGCCGGCCGCCGCCTCCTTTGTTAACTTCTTCTTGCATAATGGCTGTCGTTTGAAGATTTTTCCGGCTATGTGTTTTTCTGGCTGCCATTTTTATTGGCTGCTCTCTTCTGTTCTAGCATAGAAGCGTCGTGTAAGCCCAGTTCACATAATTTTTTTGGTTGCTCTTTTTTGTTCTAGGCTTCTAGCATTGTCATAGTGCAAGCCCAGTTCACTGTAACAGTGAACTGGGCTTCTAGTTCACTGTTTTACAGTAAAACAATGAACTGGGCTCCAGTTCACTGTTTTAAGTGAACTGGGCAGCCCAGTTCACTGTAACAGTGAACTGGGCTTCCAATTCACTATAAAACAGCGAACTGGAGCCCAGTTCACTGTTTTACAGTGAACTGGAGCCCCAGTTCACTATAAAACAGTGAACTGAACGCTACAGTTTTCACTAATTATCCTGTTCTATGTAATATTTTTTTGTAAAATGTTTTAATAGCTGGAAATGGACACAAGTGGATCTGGTTCATCCAGTGTCCAATCTAGGATTGATACAGATTGGAAGTATGTGCGGCAGACATCTGTCACTAATAACAATGATTTAATTTTCATTTTCTGTGAGAAAGTCACAAATAGTGGAATTTATCGTGCAAAGCAACATCTAGTGGGGGGATTTAGAAATACCAAAGTCTGTCTTAAATGCCCACAGCATGTAAGGACAGAAATTTAAGACTATATGCAAAAGAAAATGATTGTAAGCAATACAAAAAAACAAGCATTTCGGGACTTTACAGATGTAGATACCTTTGGAAGCGATGAGAATATGGATGACATCGGTGCGAAGATTCATGGATGCGGTACAAGCGGTGCGCCTAAAAAGTCTAGGAATAAAGGACCGATGGATGTTTTTTTTGCATCTAATATTGAGAAGGAAATGAAACAAAAATGCCAACATCAGTAAATGAAGCAAACTTCAATCAACGAAGTATGTAAGAAGGAACTTAAAGGGAGGGCTTGCAAGCATATAACTCAATGGATGTATGATGCAGCTATTCTTTTTAATGTTGTTACCTACCCTAATTTTGCAGTGATGAAAGAATCCATTGACCAGTTTGGGGTTGGATTGAAACCACCCAGTTATCATGAAGTTCGCGTGGCTTTGTTGAATAATGAAGTAACTGGAGTCCAGAAGATGATGAGGAACTATGAGGATGCGTGGAGGTTGTTTGGATGTTCTATCATGTCAGACGGATTGACAGATAAGAAACAGAGAACACTTATAAATTTTTTGGTAAATTCACCGAAAGGTACATTCTTCCGAGAATCTGTTGATGCATCTGATTACGCAAAGATTGGAGAGAGCATGTTTGAATTGCTTGATACAGTAGTGGAACGTGTTGGAGAGGCCAATGTTGTTCAAGTTGTTACTGATGGTGCAAGCAATAATGTGCTAGCAAGTAAATATATTGTTAATCATCCTCTTTTAATATTTATTTAATTTTAATGTCATATATTAAAATTAAATAAATGTGTTTATTATGAAATAGGAAAATTATTGGAAGCAAAACGACCACATTTATATTGGACACCGTGTGTCGCCCATTACATCGAATTAATGCTGGAGGATATTGGAAAGATGTCAAGTATTAGTAGAACAATTAAAAGAGCAATAAGCGTCAACAGTTATATTTATGTTCGGCCTGGACTAGTCAACATGCTAAGGAGTTTCACAGGACAAGTGGAGCTTGTTAGACCTGCTGTTACTAGGTTTGCGACTTCATTTTTTGCTCTTCAGCGCATTCATAAGCAGAGGACAAATCTAAGGAAGATGTTCACTTCACCTGAGCGGACATCAAGCAAGTGGGCAAAGGAAACAAAAGGTAAGCAAGCACATAGCATTATATATATGGTCTCTTTCTGGATACTATTGTGTACATTTTGAAGATTTTTGGGCCTTTAGTTCGGGTACTAAGATTGGTAGTTGGGGAGAAAAGACCGGCTATGGGTTATATCTATAAGGCTATGAATAGAGCAAAAGAGACAATCATGAACTATTTCAATGGGAAAGAGGAAAAATATAAATAAGTATTTGCGATTGTCGACAGGAGATGGGAAAATCAGTTTCATAGACCATTGCATGCGCCGACTCATTATTTAAATCCGGAATTCTTCTATTCAAACCCTGAATGGCATTAGATGGAGAAGTCATGAGGGGTTTATATCAAACAATGCAAAAACTCATTCCAAATCCGGAAATTCAAGATATAATTATGGACCAACTAAGTTTATATAAAAATGCAGAAGGTTTATTTGGAATGCAATTTGCAGTTCGTCATAGAAAAACAAAGTTCCCAGGTTAGTTAATTAAATATTATTTCAAGTTTCAAACAAACAATTTATTTAATAAGAACGATTCATTAATTTCTTGATATTTATTTTTTGGGGCAGCTGAATGGTGGCAATCATATGAAGCTGATACTTCTGATCTGACTAAATTTGCAGAAAAGGTTTTAAGCCTCACTTGCAGTTCATCCGGATGTGAGCGCAATTGTTATTTTTTTGAGCATGTATGAATTTTTTTGAACAAGTATGTAAATATTAATTTATATTATTATATGATTAATTATTTATTTGTTATGTTGCAGATCCATAGCAAAAAAATAAATCGACTAGCACAGCAGCGACTAAATGATCTAGTATTTGTAAAATACAATCATGTCTTGCGTCGGCGATATGATTCACGTGATTGTATTGATCCGATCTCGCTGAAAGATATTGACGATAGCAATGAATGGTTGATGGGAAGAATGGAGGAAGATGAGAAGGTTGAGCAGGATGACGATATAATTTTTGATGACGAATTATTGACCTGGGGTGCAGTAGCAAGGGCCAGCGGAGTAGAAGAAGACATCTACTCGATGTGTTTATCTAAAGGGAAGATGGTAGCTGACAAGGGAAGCACATCTAAGAAGAAGGCATCTACTCTAACAATGCGTACAGATGATGTCGAGGATGAACAAGCTGAGTTCAATGAATAAGAAGAAAATTTTAGTGAAGAAAATGAAACCTTTATTGATTCAGACGATGAGTGATGCGTGAATCCGCGTGATCGTCGTGATGTTATGTTATTTTATTGCACATTAGTTTAAAGTTTATGATTGCTGACTTGGTAGCTTAGGTTTGTTTTTTGGTGCAAAACATTGCAATGTTGATTTGGTAAATTATGATTGTTGACTTGGTTGATTTATTTATGTTGTTATTTTTATTATGTTGCCTTCAAAAATTGATCTCACTTTATTATGCTTGAATGTTTGATTCTAATACGTTCTTTGTATTTTATGGAGGGATTTGATCATTCATTAAGTCATGTTATATTGTTAATTCAAGATGGGTTAATCGTTGGTGTTCAAAAGGTACGAAGATTTTTACCCTAAATTTGTTTATCTTCGTCTAATGTTTTATATTACATATTATAGTTTTTTATTTGATTTCTAATTGCGCTTTGTATGCATCAGTTATGACTATCATGTATTTATATCACTTCTCATGTGTTTAGATAGAATATTGGAAAATATGAGCTCTTATACTAACTTGATAGAAGAGAACTAACCAATTTCAAAAAGGTTCTTATACTAACTTGATAGAACAGAACTAACTCAATTTCAGCGAATTGGGCGCCCAATGCACTCAATTCGCTCAATTTCTTTTTTCCCCAATTTTTGTGTCTCACGTGCCTTAGGCGAGCGCCTGCGGCTTGCGTTTAGGCTTCAGGGGCCCTTTGTATCTTGGTGCGCCTTGCGCCTTTGATAACTTAGAGTAGAAACCATGTTTTAAAAAAATATTTGACACAGGGTAATGTCCGAGAGAGGCTAAGTGTATTTTTCTATATGCATACACGCTTCTGACAATTGATTTCTTGCAAAAAATGTCTATATAAATCAAAATACTAATGAATCACAATAGATGAAGTAAACAAAAAAGGAAACACGGGACGTCATATAAATGCAAGAGTACTCAAAAACCAAATGATCAAGTAGGGGTGCAAACGAGTCGAGCTTGACAATTTTCAAGCTCGAGCTTGACGAGCTCATTTTGCTGGGCTCGAGCTCAAGACCGACTTATTGAGCTCGAGCTTTCAAGCGCTGCTCATGAGGAGCTCTTTAGTACACGAGCCTTGTTTTCATTATATTTTTAAAAAATTAACGCATAAACAAAAAGATCACAAGCCGGCACGCAAGCTAATGAATAACAATATGTGAGCTCGAACTCGAGTCGAGCTTTTTTTAGCCAGCTCAACTCAATTTGCACCCCTATGATCAAGTGAATGAAAAATCACAAAGATTTTAAAAACTTCAAAAAAAGATTACAAATGACATATTTCCATGAATAGGAAATGAACACCTAATTCAACAATAAGAATCAACTTTAAATTAAAAACTCACACAAAGCTACAATGGAGAACTAGAGTAGGAGGTAGTGGGGTTAAATAAAACCTCCAGGAGGCTTGATGAGCCCGGATTGAGCAGCCAAATGGGTTAATATCCCTGGATGGTAGCAAATAGACCTAGTGGGGGCTGTTTCAAGAGGCCAGGAAGCTGGACAACAAATTGTTGGGTGGCTGAAAAACAATTTCAGCAGCTGGGTTTTGCTAGAACAGGATCTTGGATGGCAGGTTTGGCTTTCAAGTGCAGGCTAGGGTGTCCAAGAGGAAGTGATGTAGGGCTGCAGTGGATTCCAGGTGGCGGGACTAGTTCTGTGGTAGTGTTGGGACTGCTGGATGCATGTAGAAGTGGGAAGGCTGGGCTCAGGTAGAGCGGAAGAGGGGGCTGGGTATGGAAAATGGAGGGCGGTTGGCTGTTGAGAGAGTGGGGGTATTTAGAGAGGTGGTTCCGTGTGAATAGGAGGGATGTTGGGGCACTGTTAGTGAGAGCTGGGGCTGGGGGTGTGGGGGGAATGTGGACGGCTGTGGGAGGTGGTTTCACATGAGATGAGATGAGTAGTGGTTTGGTTGTTGTCGAGGAGGTGGGGAGGTGGAGTAGTGGAGGAAATTTAAGAAGAGATCCTAAATTTTAGGAGGGGGATAGGGGAGGAGGTAGTTTAGTTATAGAGTTGTGGGGTGGTAACTGGCTGAAGGTGGTGGTGGTGGCGGGAGTTGTTTTTCGGTGATCGCTAGAAAATTGAAAATGGGTGAAACTTGAAGGGTGGTGGTGGAGGTTCGCCAAAGGTGGTTGGGGAATGTGTTTCGATGATCGACAAAAATTGAAAATAGAAGGGATTTGGAGAGGGGAAGATGGCTATTTTGGATGTATATGGGAAGGGGAATGTAGGGTGGCCGGCCAGTGACTGGGGGGTGATTTTGGGCAGCAGGTTGGTGATGGTGGGAGGGGAATGTGGGCTGCCGGATGTAGGTGCTAGGGGCTGGATTGGGAGCCAGCTGGGGTTAAGGAGAGACTCCGTTTTGGAGGGGAAGAGAAGGAGATTTTGGCTGGTGGCAAGGTAGATTGTGGGTAGGTCCAAGCTTCACACCCGGGGATTCCGACTTCAACATTGGATGATCAAAAACAAGGCTTCTTTGCTTCAACTTTCAATACATTTCTATAGAGCTCTCTACTCCAATATATAGACTAGAGAGGGCAACGAACGGTCATGATTCACCTTTTGTTGCATCCCTCAAAAAAACAAATTATGAAAATAAAAAAAAAGTGAAAAGAACGAAAGTTAAAATATTACGATCGGAAATTCGCTCAAGATGAGCGCCTCGATAGTAGTCACTGGGCCCAAGGTCGGCGTGAATAAACTCTAACTGGCCATATTGCATGCTCCCCATCAACTTCTCCCATCCCAAAAGCATTCATCTCAAGCTCTGCTACGGAAATCTAAGTGTCGTTGATAAAAGTGTGGTCCTGCCAATGGACAAAGTATCTGACTCTGTCTAGTGTTGGTATGATCTCGACGGTCACGATCTCAATGAAGACATAGGCTTTGTTTGGCACGGTGGCGGCGGTCGTAAACGCATGAAATAAACCGCCATTCGTTAAGGATCACCTAACAAACATCATTCGTTGAAACATAAAAATGGATGAAGTTTCTTAGGTGGGCGTTAACGAATGACAATTTAACCTCCATGTTCATGACCGCCGCCACCATGCCAAACGGAGCCATAGAGCAGTCTGAAGCCAGTGGACGATGAAACAGGTATTGGAGGAAGTGGTACTGCTGCGAAAAAAGATGGAATTGTAGCTGGATCAACGATGACACCAAACAGTTCCATGTCTGTAGACGGTGAAACCTCTGTCGGAGGACATGGTACAGTTGAGAAAGAAGTCAGATGATCAATCAATGCTGAAGACTTGGGCTGCAGTGAGGTAGACGGTGGGAGCTGGGAATGTGTCTAAGTAGTAGACGATGGTTGAGAAGCTAAGGTGGCAAGAGGCGAAGGGTACATGTAGTTGTGTAGGTTAAAGAATGGAATCAAATCTTCAATGTTAAATATGAGTGAAATCCTCGTACTCCTCTGAATATCTAATTCGTAAGTGTAGAAAGAGCTCAAAATCTTGTATATACTTCTTGTGTATCAAAATATAAGGAGAGAATACAAATATATAGGAGAGAAAAGGAGATGGAAAGTCATATACAAGATGTGGGACTAATGAGAGAAAAGGAAAAGAATCAAATACATGGGTCCAATAATAGGCCTTTTTACATGGGCTTTTCTAACACTCCCCCGCAAGCTGGAGCGTACAAATCGTATGCGTCAAGCTTGGACAAGCACTGATAGAAGAGAGTACTAGGAAGGGCCTTTGTGAGAATGTCCGCAACTTGTTCCGTCCCTGGAACATGCTTCAGGTCGAGTTTCTTCATTTGAACCTTTTCCCGTACGAAGTGACAGTCGACTTCAATGTGTTTGGTTCTCTCGTGGAATACTGGGTTCTTCGCAATATGTATGGCACCTGACTGTCACAGAGGAGGAGAGCTGGGGAAGGGAGCTTCACACCCAGATCAGTAAGAAGACCTTCAAGCCAAGTTAGTTCAGAAACCACCGATGTCATGCCCGGTATTCTGCCTCGGCGGATGATCGAGCAACGACTGCTTGTTTCTTGCTTCGCCAAGTAACCAAATGTCCTCCAAGATATGTGCAGAAACCACTGGTTGACAGTCGACCATCAAGGGAACCAGCATAATTGACATCGGAATATGCCACCAACGTTGGAGCTGAAGATGAGGTTTTGTAAACCAGACCTTGACCAGGAGCTGTTTTAAGGTATCTGAGAATGCGTTCAACAGCCTGAAGATGAGATCTTCGAGGGGGATGCATGTATCGACTGACAATACGAACAACGAAGGAAATATTTGTTCTGGTTACCGTGAGGTAGATCAACTTCCCAACAAGACGACGATAGTATTCTGGGTTTTGGAGTAGGAGATCAGAGTCAGATGCCTGAGCGCACAACTTGTGATTTGCATTTATTGGCGTGTCAATTGGCTTACAGCCTGAGTAGCCAGCATCTCGAAGGAGGTCGAGGCAATACTTCCGCTGAGAGAGAACGAGACCGTCTGACCGTCTGGTAACCTCAAGGCCCAAGAAGTATCGAAGGGGCCCCAGATCTTTTGTTTGGAAAACTGTACTCATGTGTAGTTTGACCTCTTGTATACCTTTCGAGTCGTCTCCCGTAATTATTATATCGTCCACATAAACTAACAGAAGAACAGTTCCCGTTGTTCGATGACGAGTGAATAGCGAGAAGTCGGCCGAGCTGCGAGTAAAACCAACCTCTCGAAGAGCCTTACTGAACTTGTCAAACCACGCCCGAGGGGATTGTTTGAGACCATACAGAGCCTTCGTCAGTCGACAGACCTGAGACTCCCCCGTGGTCTCAAACCCGAGAGGTTGCTGCATATAGACTGTTTCTTCGAGATCGCCATTCAGAAAGACGTTCTTAATATCGAGTTGGAATAAAGGCCACCGGCGATGGACAGCCACGGAGATGAGCACTCGAACGGTGTTGAGTTTGGCAACCGGAGAAAAAGTTTCGTCATACTCGAGCCCCTATTGTTGGGTGAAGCCACGGGCCACCAGACAAGCTTTGAGGCGGTCAATCGTTCCGTCAGCAGCATGTTTGAAAACATAAACTCATTTACATCAAACTGGTGTGTGACCCGGAGGAAGGGGTACAAGAGTCCATGTTTAATTGGCCCAAAGAGCAGTCATTTCCTCTTCCATGGCGGCCCGCCATCCAGGATGTTGTAGCGCCTCCTGCACAGAGTTAGGAACCGAAATCGAAGAAAGAGAAGTAGCAAATGTGTGGAGGTGAGGAGAGAGGTGATGCAATGAGACATAGTTTGTCAGAGGATGAGCAGTGGAAGCAAGTACCTGATCAGCAAGGCGCGGAGCAGCCGAGGTCGAGGCCGACTGCAGAGGGGCAACGGAGTCGGACGGGCGACGAGAGTAGACACGGATGACAGGTGGTCTGGAGGGGGCAGGAGTCGGTGCTGGTGGTCCCAGTGGTAGAGGGGTAGTAACGGGAATAACAAGCCGTGGGAGGAGTGGTGGTAGAGGTGCTGGCGTGGAAGGAGTGGGTAAAGGAGCAGAGAAGAATGGTTGATTTTCCCGGAAGGTAACATCAGCAGAAACGGAAAGCTTGCAGGTAGCAGGAGAGTAACATACGTAGCCTTTTTGTGTACGGGAATAACCAACAAAGATATGTTTAGTGGCCCGGGGGTCCAACTTGTCCGTGGAGGGCCCCAAGTGGTGGACATAGCAGGTGGAGCCAAAAACCCGAGGCAGGAGAGGGAAAGCCGGAGTAGAGGGAAAGAGGAGGCTAAACAGAGTAGCATAATGGAGGACAGAGGAATGGAGCCGGTTGATCAAGAAGCACGCAGTAGAGACCGCAAAGTGTCAATAACTTTTGGGGACATTCATTTGAACCATGAGAGAGCGGGCAACATCAAGCAAGTGCTGGTTCTTCCGTTCGGCAAGCCGTTTTACTGCGGTGTGTAAGCACATGATATTTGATGAAGAATCCCGAATTCAGAGGACAAGGCCGCAAGGTCATGGCTGGTGTATTCCCGAGCATTATCGGTGCGTAATGTTTTGATGGTAGTGTTGAATTGCGTACGCATTTCAAGGATAAAGGCTCTAAAGACACGAGGAAGCTCAGTACGATCAAGTAGTAAGTAAATCCACGTTGTTCGAGAGTAGTCATCAATAAACGTAAGGAAATAGCGATAACCAGAAATACTAGTAACTTTATAAGGACCCCAAATGTCTGAATGCACTAAATAAAAAGGAGCAGTGCTCCGGATACAATGTGCAGAAAATGAAGAACGCGGATGTTTGCCAAAAATACAAGACTCGCACTGAAAAGGATGAAGAGAAACATCTGGAAGAGACCGCTGGAGTACCGGGAGAGGAGCGTGGCCAAGACGTCGATGCCACTCACTGGAGGATACAGAAGATAGGATGGTGGGATTGTCGTCGAGAAGGTAGAGCCCGCCCTGCAGTGTTCCCCTACCAATGGTAGTCTGCGTTTGCTGATCCTGTATGAGAAAAAAAGAGGGGGTGAATATGACAGAGCAATTTAGATCATTTGTAAGGCGACCAACAGAAAATAAATTGAACGGAGAGCTCGGAACATGAAGAGCCGAGCGAAGGGAGAGCGAGGGGTTGAGGACAAGGTCAGCCGCGCCGGAGACGGGGACCGTTGTCCCATTTGCCACAGTGATAGACTTGGGATGAGGAGAATCCATGTACTTGGGTGGCTGTTGCGAGGTAATATGATGAGTGGCACCCGAGTCCAGAATCCATCGGGGTTTGGTGGATAAACAAGCAGTACCAGCGTCGGAGGCGGTGGCGATGGAGGCAGAGGGTGGGTTGAGCAGCCCTTGTAGTTGCTGGAGCTGGAGACGAACAGCCTCAAGGTCAGAAGGAGTGGCGGAGGAGGTGTCTGCAGCAACCGCGGCTGTCGGACGAGGAGGAAAACCAATCTTCTTGTAGCAGGTCGTCGCATAATGACTGTCCTTGCCACAGTAGGAACAAGTCGGCCGACCCCGACCACCGCGCCCCCGAGAACCCGAATGGCCACCACGAACGAAAGTAGGGGTGGGCAGTAAGGGAGAAGGGGTGTATTGAAGAAAGACCGAGGGCGGAGGCGCAGGAGTATCAGGAGGCGGTGAAATCCGGAGGAGCATATAGCAGACATCAGATAAGGAGGGTATAATGGAGGAAGCCAGAATCTGAGTGCGAATATTCTGAAGGTGAGGCGGGAGACGAGACATCATGATGGAAATACAAACGGCCTCTTTCTGAGCACGCTGAGTAGCATGGTTAGTGGTAGACGGTTGATGTTGAATCCATGCCTCAGCGAGAGTCTTTGCATGAGCGACAGACGAGGTCATGTTCGAGCCCCCCCCCCCCCCCCCCCCCCCCCCCCCGTGTCGAGAGTCATAAGATCGATGAGGATGTCATAGAGATGTTGAAGGCTGTCTTTACCCGAGTATAGGGAGTGCAATTCATCCCACATAGCTTTGGCCGTTTCGTGATACATGGCCATCTGATACGGTTCACCATCGAGGGAATTCAGGAGCCATGTCTGAACATGACCATCATTGCGGAGCCATTCGTTGGTTGAAGGAGAAGGAGGAGCTTGAGTGAGGTGATGCAAGAGGCCCTTGGCTTGAAGAAACCTGCGAACAGAGTGAACCCAAGGGAGAAAATTCTTCTTCCCGGAGAGGGAGATAGTTGTAATCCGCAGCTCATCACGGATTTCAGGAACAGGTGTCAGGCGGTCTGTAGAGGGGCTGGCCGCAGTGGAGTCGCTGGAAGTCATGGCGGGGAGAGGAAGCAGAACCGGCGGACTGCAGAAGCGGACTGACACAGAAGCCCGCGAGGAAGTGAGCGAGCAAGGACCCTGAGGGGCAGGTCGCAGTGGCTAGGGGAAGAGGAAAGGAGGAGCAGGCCGCAGCGATCCGGGGAAGTCCGCAGCGAGTAGAGTGGCAGCCTGCAGCGAACCGGTATAGTCGGCAGCGAGTAGAGAGGGCAGTCCGCAAGTATAGGAAGAGAGCTCGCCAATTGGAGAGGCAGCAGACTGGAGCAGTCAACGAGCAGGGAGACCGCAGCGGATATGAGCAGTCCGCGGCGAGATACACCAAGAGACCACAAGCGAGAAGAGAGAGCGCGGTCTGGGCAGGGGTAGAAGCTCGCAAGGAGAGAAGGGAAAAAACCGCAGGGACTGGAGGACAGCCCGCGCAGCGTCCGGGAGCAGGTCGCAGCGGACTGAAGCAGAGAGCAGGTCGCAGCGGACTGAAGCAGATAGCAGGCCACAGCGGACTGAAGCAGAGAGCAGGCCGCAGCGGACTGAAGCAGAGAGCAGGCCGCAGCGGACTGAAGCAGAGAGCAGGCCGCGGCGGACTGAAGCAGAGAGCAGGCCGCAGCGGACTGAAGCAGAGAGCAGGCCGCAGCGGACTGAAGCAGAGAGCAGGCCGCAGCGGACTGAAGCAGAGAGCAGGCCGCAGCGGACTGAAGCAGAGAGCAAGTCGTAGCAGAGCAGATGAGAGCTCGTAGCGGACTGAAACAGCAGCGAGTAGAGGCGCGCGAGATAGGAGAGCGAGCTCGCAAGGGAGAAAAATAGAGCAGGGAGAAGAAAACCTGTGGCGGACTGAAGCAGGAGCTCGCAGGGGACAGGAGAGTGAGCTCGCAGCGGACAGAAGCAGAGAGGGATTGGTGGACCCCACGGGTCAGGGAAAGGAGGTTATAAGAGGCTTGAGGAGGAGGGTGGAACCACGGAGAGAAGTGGATGCGGAATCAGAGAAAGCACGCCGCAGAAGCCTAGCGGCCTAGGGAGAAGGTCGCGGACAGAGTGGCGGACAGAGAAGCGGGTCGCGGACAGAGAAGCAGGTCGCGGACTGGAGCGGATAGGGGAGAAAACCGCGGGTTGATCAGGAGAGGCGGACAGAAGAAAGGAATCTGCAGGAGGAAACGAGTCTCTCCGATACCATGTAGAAAGAGCTCGAAATCTTGTATATACTTATTGTGTATCAAAATACAAGGAGAGAATACAAATATATAGGAGAGAAAAAAATATTGAAAGTCCTATACAAGATGTGGGACTAATGAGAGAAGAGTAAAAGAATCAAATACATGGGCCAATAATAGGCCTTTTTACATGGGCTTTTCTAACAGTAGCATTTGTCTCAATTCTTTTGAGGACAATGTAAAGACTCAATCGCTTAGCATTTAATTTTTGAGCATATGAGAAAATCTAAATAACAAGTTTTTCATTTCCCAAAAAATTAAGCTATACAAGTATGACCCCCTATCTATAGAGAGAAGAAAAAAAAGAAAATACAACAAACGATGTGAGACTAAAATAAAAGAAGAGGATAGACAAATAAAAATTTTCAGACCGCAACAACTGAGCTGTTAGACAAGCTGACCGCTCCACACCAAGAAACTGTCGGTCTCTACATCTCAGCCCGCTATTGATGATTAGAGAAAAACACAAGCGGATAGCTGCCTCTATCCGCCAATCTTCAGGAACCCAGCTCACTTGATCATCAGGCCGCAACACAAGTGGACTGCAGTCTCTATCCGCAGCTTCAGCTCCTCTATCCGCAGCCTCAGCTGCTCTTCAGACCGCGACCTCTATTTGCAGCGGCTTGAATCTCCTGTCCGACAAACCCACAATAGCGGATAGAACAAGCCTCCTCGAACAATCAAGGAGGTGTCCTCAAAGATCTCCAGGCCGGCTAGACTCACTTACCTGTTCGCCAGAGGAAGACTGTAACACTGCTGGAACCAGTCCGCCAACACAACTGCCAAGTCTTCAGAACCACTCTGCTAAAATACAGTCAGGCCGTCGAGGCCAATTCGCTGGTCCGCTAAACGCCAAACCGCCTGGACAAAGCCTCCAGACCACCAAACTGCTAGACCGTCTGGACCATGCCGCCAGACCGCCAAACTGCCAGACCACCGGGACCAAACAGTCAGACCGCCAGGACCAAACCGCCAGACCGCCAGGCTTCACAAAATCTAACACTCCCCCTCAAGCTGGAGCATATATATCAACAATGCTCAACTTGTCACAGACATCTGAAAGAGAGGCGGACACTAGTTTGATAAAGACGTCTACAAGTTTTTTGTTAGAAGTGATGAACGGAGTACAGATTTGATTCTTCAATATTTCTTTTCTGACGAAGTGGCTGTTGACTTCAATGTGTTTCGTTCTTTCATGAAGTACTGAATTCCTTGATATATGTATAGCAGTCTGGTTGTCACAAAACATAGGTAAATAATGATCATATACCTCTGTCAAGTCAAGCATAAGGGCACACAACCATTTCAACTCGCAAGCAGTCGTTGTCATGCTTTGATGCTTAGTTTCAGCACTTGATTGTGGCACAACAGACTGTTTCTTGTTTTTCCAACTAACAAAATTTCTTCTCACAAAGGTGTAAAAACCAGAAGTAGATTTTCTATTTTCTTTATTGTCAGCATAGCTAGCATCAGAATATGCTTCAACCTTCAGATGGTTATGTTTTCGAAACAATAACCCCTTCTCTGGAGACTCTTTCATATACTCCAGAATTTTTAAGGCGGAACGAAGATGACATTCTCTGGGAGCTTGCATAAACTGACTGACCTTCCCTACTGCATAAAAAATATCTGGTCCAGCAACAGTCAAATAGATGAGTTTTCCCACAAGTTGTCTGTACATAGTAACATCTGAAAGAAGAGGTGAATTTTCCGTCCAACTCTTGTCATCACCAACGACCGTAGCACAACGAACAGGTCTTGCCCCAAGAAGATCAGTTTCATTCAAAAAATCTAATACATACTTCCGTTGTGTGAGAACCACAGAGTTTTGTTTTTGCAAGATTTCTATTCTCAGGAAGTACTTAGGAGAGTCTATATCCTTTGTAACAAAATGTTATCGAAGGTGTCTATTCGCTAGATCAATTCTCTCTTTATCATCACCAGTAAGGAGAATATCATCCACATATACAGCAAGAACCACAAGACATTTAGTAGTCTTACGTATAAAAAGAGAGTGATCAGTAGAACTCCGAGTAAAGCCAAGAAAAGAGACAACTTTGCTGAACTTGTCAAACCAATCACGATGGCTTTATTTTAAACCATAAATTGTCTTTTGTAACTTGCACACCTGAGACTCCCCCTGAGCAACAAACTCAGGAGGTTGTTTCATGTAAACCACCTCTTGCAGATCAACATATAGGAAAACATTCTTCACATCTAACTGATACATCTCTCAACCTTTGTTAACCGCCACAGAGAAAAAAACACGGATAGTGCTGATGCAAGAAACTGGGGAGAAGGTATCGAAGAAATCAACATCATACGTCTGAGTAAAGCCTTTGGCAACAAGCCTAGTCTTATAGCGGTCAATAGAACCATCCAGATGAAACTTGATGACAAAGACCCACCGGCAATCAACCACATTCACACCTAGATGAGTAGGAACAAGAGTCCAAGTACCCCTTTCGGTTAAGATCATCATCTTATCATCCATCACCGCTTTCCAATACGGAATAGCAAGAGCCTCCTGATAGTTAACCGGGACAGCAATTGCGGAGAGAGCGAGAGCAAATCTCCTTCCATCTGGGGAAAGACAAGCATAGAAGACAACATCACGAATTGAATGTTTAGTGCACGTTTTAACCCCCTTCCGTAGAGCAATTGGAAGGTCAAGATCTGACTTGTCTTCTGTAGTAGATTCATCCGTTGGAGAGAACACTGACCCAGAAACTGTCAGCAATGGCTCCAAAGGCAGAAAAGAATCAGAAGACAAAGACGAAGATAGAGGAAGTGGTATGAGGAGAGGAGACAATGACAGAAAACAAGCTTTTGAAAACCGGATCGGACCGGCCGGTCCGACCGGTCGAACCACAAACCGGACACACAGCCGGTCCGGTCCAGGTAAGAAACCGCCTTCATCTGCGGACCGCCTGGGAACCGCGGAACCGGGCGGGCGGACCGACGGGCCGGGAACCGGGCGGGTTTTAGGGTAACCGAGCGGGCCAAAGCCCAAAAATTTAAATAATGAAATTTCGAGACTGTGGGGTTTCGAACCCAGACCATTTTCAAATTCAGGAAGAAGTGGACCACTTGGTTCTTGCTGCTTTAAGTTGTATATTATAAAATTAATATAAATATTAATGTATTCATAAAATAAAACAATACAAATATAAAATAAATATTTCCTACATATATTATTATAATAAATTATTAAATTATCTTTTAAAAATTAAAATGTACGATATATTTAGGCTCTCTTTGACACAACGATGGCGGTCATAAATCATAAACGCGGTGGTTATGAAATGTCATTTTTATCACTTATCTTATCTAAGAAATTTCATCAACTTTTATGTTTAAAAGTCAATATTAGTTTTATTTTTTTGATTTTGATTGTGATTTTAATCATTGTCATGTCAAACATCCATTTTATTACGGTGGTGTTTTTATCCAAACTCAATAGAGGAAAAACATTGCGTCAGACAGAGCTTTAAAAGTATACTAATATAGTGATAATTTATACATCATTTTAATTTGTATCACAATATAGTCATAAAAAATTAATAATTTATATGAAAATTTTTAATGTCGTGTTAATTAATTTTTTTCTAATATATATATATATATATATATATATATATATATATATATATATATATTATATCATTAAAATTTGATTTAAAAATATACACATGTGGTGCTAACAAAAATATTATTTTTATTTGTATCAAAATATAATGATAAATAGCAAATATATATATATGCAAATATTTATAATAATATTTTTTTTCTACTATTGTTTTATATATATATATATAATGGACAAACGGTTCGATCCCGGTCCGACCGGTCCAACCGGTCGGACCTTGAACCTTTGAACTCACCGGTTCGATCTCCGGTCCGGTTCTCAAAACCTTGACAAAGAAGGTGGAATAGGTTCAGGTGGAGGTGCGGAAACAATAGGTAGAGAAGGAGAAATATCAGGTGGTGAGAGAGTAGAAGCTTGAGAAAAATAAGGCATATCTTCAAAGAACGTAACATCAGCAGAAAGAAATTGTTTCCTGAGAAGGGGATCAAAGCACTGATACACCTTTTGGGTCGGGCAATAGCCCAGGAAGACGCACTTTACCGAGCGAGGAGAAAGTTTGTCACGACCAGTGGAAGGAGTGTGCACAAACGTTGTGCAACCAAAAACATGGAGAGATAAAGAAAAAGGTTGAGCTCCTGGATGTAAGATGGAGAATGGGGTTCGTCCCTAAAGAACAGATGAAGGAATATTGTTGATAATATAGCAAGAAAGAAGCACAACATGTCTCTAATACGACCGGGAAACATTCATCTGTTGGAGAAGGGTGCGAGTAACATCCACGAGATGACGATTTTTGCGCTCAGCAATTTCATTTTGCTGAGAGCCGTAAAGACAACTAGTTTGATGAACTATGCCCCGACGCATGTAAAAATCGGAAAATTGTTGACTAAGATATTCTCGAGCATTATCAGTTCGAAGAATTTTAAGAGAAATATCAAATTGAGCTCATCTCAGTATAAAACGCAGAGAACACAGAATAAAGTTCAGAACATTCTTTCAAGAGATATAACCAAGTACATCGAGAGAAATCAACAACAAATGTAATAAAATATAAACTTCCCCTACCAACGGACCTGACAGGAGTAGGACCCCAAATATCAGAATGAACAAGTTCAAACGGACGAGAAGAGCTACGTCCTTGTCTCGCTGGATAAAAAGAACGATGGTGTTTGCCAAGTTGGCAGGCTTCACAGTTCAAAGAGGAGTCCTTTTGAGGTAAATCTGGCAGGAGTTGGTAGATGAGACGATGAGGAGGATGCCCAAGGTGAAGATGTCATTGCAGAAGAGAAGTGGAGAAAGCAGCGACGTTGTCGAGAAAAAAGAGCGCATTGCTTTCAGTCCCAGTAGCAATCTTCTCATTAGAGTGAGAAACCTGAAAAAAACAAGTAGCAGATGTAAAGGTAACCGTGCAATTTAGCTGTTTGCAGAGAGCAGAAACAGAGAGTAAATTCTACGAAAAAGATGAGACGTAAAGTGTGTCCTCAAGCCGCAGAGTCGGAATGACACAGACTGTACCAGTCTCGCATACTGGAGACGGATTACCATCCACAACAAAAACCGGAGGAGACTGGATATGCTTGTTCAAGCAAGAGAACAAACGAGGATCACTTGTCATGTGATTAGTAGCTCCTGAATCAATTAGCCACTTACCCTGAGTGACCACATTAGTACTGCCAGAAGAAGAGGCAGGGGACGTGGACTTCATTGGAGAGTCACCCGCAGACGGACGAAGATGAGGAAATTTAGCCCAGCAACGATCGACAAGATGTTTCGTCTTGCCATAAAGAGAGCAGACATGATGAGACGCACCACGCCCACCAGAATGACCTCCACGACCACTAGAATTACCAGAACGAACCGGATAAGCAAAAGTGTTAGGAGGGAGTGGGGAAGTAAGCAGAGGGCGCTGAATTAGAGCAGTAACAGCTGCGGGCAGCAGTAGCATCAAGGGTGGGAGAATCATTTTCGCCAAGAATTGTTGTCTTATCATGTCATAAGATTCTGAAAGGAGAAAAAGGTAACAAACAACCAGAAGTTCCTAAAAGTGTTTGTGCTGCTCAGCTAGATCAGCGGAGAACAGACGATGTTGTAGAATCTCAGTGTCAAGAATCTGCACCTCCTGATAAGCAGCAGTAGGAGTCAAAGTAAGGAGGGCAAACAGATCAGAATATAACGTGTATATGCGCGAGTTCTAAGCGCCTTTAGAATACAAAGCAGCAAGATGAGTCCTAGATGCTTTAACTGTCTCATCATGTTGAATGATAGGTAGACAGTCATCAGAGAGACTATTAGCAAGCCACGTCCTGACTAAAGCATCATTGGCATCTCAATCATCAAACACAACAGACCCTCAAGTTGGAGGGTCATGAGTGAGATGATGGTGTTTGCGTTGAGACCTCAGCAAGAACACAAACGAGACACTCCAGTCTGGATAATTCGGGCCAGTCAACTTGGAAGTTGTTCCAAGATTGTCAGACGGAGGGGAACCACTCGGCGCGGTTTGAGAAGGCGCGGATAAAATGGAAGAAGAGTACTCGGTATCCACCATGAAGAAGGCGGTTAAAAAAAGAATCCCCGTTGATAGAAGGAGAGCTCAGCGGGCGGTTAAAAAACCGGAGTCCGCAGAAAACACAGAAATCGCAGAAGAGCAAAGCGGGCGGTTAGAAAAACTGAAGTCCGCAAGGATCACAGAAGAGCAAGGCGGGCGGTTAGAAAATCGGAGTCCGCAAGAAGCACAGAGGAGCAAGGAGGGCGGTTAAAAAACCGGAGTCCGCAAGGATCGGGTGAGCTCTGATACCATGTGAGAAAATCTAAATAACAAGCTTTTCATTTCCCAAAAAAGTTAAGTTACACGGGTATGACCTCCTATTTATAGGAAGATGAGAAAGAAAGAAAATACAACAGACAATGTGAGACTAAAATACAACAAGAGGATAGACGGATAAAAATTTTCAGTCCGCAACTGAGCGGTTAGACAAGTTGACCGCTCCACACCAAGAAACCGTCGGTCTCTACTTCTCAGACCATTGTTGATAATCAGAGAAAAACACAAGCGGATAGCTTTCTTTATCCGCCAATCTTCATGAACCCAGCTCCTTTGATCATCAGGCCGTAACACAAGCAGACTGCAGCCTTTATCCGCAGCTTCAGCTCCTCTATCTGCAGGCTCAGCTGGTCCTCAGACTGCCACCGCTATCCGCAGCAGCTTAAATCTCTTGTAGGCCAAACCCGCAACAGCGGATAGAACAAGCCTCCTCGAACTATCAAAGAGGCGTCCCCAAAGATCTCCAGGTCAGGTAGACTACCTGACCAGTCCACCAAAGGCAAACCGCAACACTGCTGGAACCAGTCTGCCAACACAGCTGTCAAGTATTCAAAACTACTCTACTAGAAGACAGTCAGGCCGATGAGGCCAATCCGCCAGTCCGCTAAACACCAGACCGCCTGGACCAAGCGGCCAGACCGCCTGGACCAAGCCGCTAGACCGTCTGTACCAAGCCGCTAGACCGTCAAACTGTCAGACCGCCAGGACCAAACCACCAGGCTTCACAAAATCTAACAGAGCATTTCCCTTAGGGTCCGTTCGGATCACGAGAATTGGAATTCATCCAATTTCAATTCCTGTAAAAATTAGAATTGGTCTGGATTCCAATGTAGTTCGACTGCAAGATGGATTTCTAAAATTGGAATTAGAATTAGTTTATATTTTTTTTTCTCATGCATGCAGGATTGAGTGACAACGACAATTTAAAATTGGAGTCTTGTATCACTCAGGACAAAGTTATGACTACAAAACCACGTGGAGGAAATTATTCTTTTACGATCTCTAAGAAAATGACGAAGTTGATAAAAAAACACAATAATAGAGAAATCAAATTCAGATAGTGTACCAACAATTAATTATGATCGGGCGGCGATGACGAGATCGGGCGACGACGACGAGATCGGTTGACGACGGTGAAATCTGGCGATGACGACAAGATCAGGGGCATGCTAAGTTATTAAAGGCGCAAGGCGCACCAAGGCGCAAAGGGGCTATGGAGCATAGGCGCAAGGCGCAGGCGAGCGCCCGAGGCACGTGAATCCCAAAAATGGGGGGAAAAGTAAATTGAGCGAATTGGACGCCAAATTCGCTGAAATTGTGAGCGAATTGGGCGCTCAATTAGCTGAGATTGAGCGTATTAGGCGCCCAATTTGCTGAAATTGAGCATATCGGAAGCCTAATTTGCTGATATTGAGCGTATTGGGCACCCAATTCGCTGAAATTGTGCGAATTGGGCGCCCAATTAAGAGATTGTAAGTTACAGGTAAACATATGAATTGTTGAGGGCCCAATTAAGTGATGAACTTAACAAAGTCAGAAACATTCACTATTGAAATTAGAATTTTATATAATCGAATACAATCTAGTTAAATCAACTTGAAAATGCTTCAAAAAAAAAACAAGGCAACTGGAGTAAGTTACAGGTAAACACATATGAATTATCATCCAAAGTAAAATGCTCTTTCACCAATTGAACAAGAAAGAGAACTATTAACTACAGCTACAAACTTACATAACAAATGGAAAGTCAGGGAGATGAGATGTTGAGGGCCCGAAAGTTACTTCGACTTGTTGTAGACAGGCAGGTTGGAGAGAAGAACCACCAAGTTAGCAATGTTTGGAGATGAAATGCTCTTTCACATTTGAAAACAATGATTTGAAAATAATATTAAGAGATTGTAATATTTGGCACCAAAAACAAACATAAACCACGAAGTCAACAATCATAAACTCTAAACTAATATGCAAGAAAATAGCATAACATCACGTCATCACATAGTTTTTCAATTACTAGCAATTATAAACTCTAAAATAAAATAACATAACGTCATCATTAAGTATTAATTACTAATCGTCTGAATCAATTAATGTTTCATCTTCTTCACTAAAATCTTCTTCTTTTTCATTGAACTTGGCTTACTCTTCATCCTCGGCATCATATATACGCATTGTTGGAGTAGATGTCCTCTTCTTAGATGTGCTCCCCATGTCCTTCTTAGATGTGCTCCCCATGTCAGCTACCATCTTTCCTTTGGATAAGCGCGTGCAGTAGATGTCTTATTCTACTCCACTGGCCCTAGCTACTTCACCAGAGGTCAAAAAATCGTCATCAAAAACAAAATCGTCATCCTACTCAACCTCATCATCTTCCTTCATTCTTCTAACCAACCATTCATTGTTATCGTTAATATCTTTCAGCGAGATCGGATCAATACGATCACGTGAACATATTACTGACGGAAGGCACGATTGTATTTTACAAATACTAAATCATTTAGGCGTTGTTGTGCAAGTCGATTTCTTTTTTTGCTATGCACCTGCAACATAACAAATAAATAATTAATCATATAATGATATAAATTAATATCTACATACTTGTTCAAAAAAATTCATACATGTTCAAAAAAACTTCAGTTACGCTCACATCCGGATGAACTGCAAGTAAAACTTAGAACCTTTACAGCAAATTTAGTCAGATTCGCAGTATCAACTCCATATGATTGTCACCATTTAGCTGCCCCAAAAAATGAATATCAAGAAATTAATAAATCATTCTTAATAAATTAATTATTTGTTTAAAACTTAGAATAATATTTAATTTACTAAACAGGAGACTTTGTTTTCCTATGACGAACTGCAAATTGCATTCCAAATAAACTTTCAGCATTTCTATATAAACTTAGTTGGTCCATAATTTTATCTTGAATCGCAGGATTTGGAATGAGTCTTTCCATTGTTTGATATAAACCTCCCATGACTTCTCCATCTAATAACATTTTAGGATTTGAATAGAAGAATTCCGGATTAAAATAATGAGCCGCCGCATGCAATGGTCGATGAAGCTGATTTTTCCATCTCTTGTCCACAATCTCCAAGACTTTTTTATATTTTTCCTCTTTCCCATTAAAAGAGTTCATGATTGTCTCTTTCGCTCTATCCATAGCCTTATAGATATAACTCATAGCCGGTCTTTTCTCCCCATCTACCAATCTTAGTACTCAAACCAAAGGTCCAAAAATTTTCAAAATGTACACAATAGTACTCCAGAAAGAGACCATGTATATAATGCTCTGTACTTGCTTACCTCCTGTTTCTTTTGCCCGCTTGCTTGATGTCCACTCAGATGAAGTGAAGATCTTCCTTAGATTTGTCCTCTGCTTATGAATGCGCTGAAGAGCAAGAAATGAAGTCACAAACCTAGTAACAACAAGTCTAACAAGCTTCACTTGTCCTGTGAAGCTCCTTAGCATGTTGACTAGTCCAGGCCGAACATAAATATAACTGTTGACGTTCATTGCTCTTTTAATTGTTCTACTAATATTTGGCATCTTTCCAATATCCTCCAGCATTAAGTCGATGCAATGGGCGGCACACGGTGTGCAATATAAATGTGGTTGTTTTGCTTCCAATAACTTTCTTATTTCATAATAAACACATTTATTTAATTTCAATATATGATATTAAAATTAAATAAATATTAAAAGAGGATGATTAACGATATATTTTACCTGATAGTACATTATTGTTTGTACTATCAGTAATAATTTGAACAACATTGGCCTCTCCAACACGTTCCATTACTCTATCAAGCAATTCAAACATCCTCTCTCCAGTCTTCGCGTAATCAGATGTATCAACAGATTCCAGGAAAAATGTACCTTTCGACGAATTTACCAAAGAATTTATAAGAGTTATCTGTTTCTTATTTATCTATTTGTCTGACATGATAGAACATTCAAACAACCTATTTATCTATTTGTCTGACATGATACAACATTCAAACAACCTTTACTCATCCTCATAATTCTTCATCATATTATGCACTTCAGTTACTTCATTATTCAACAAAGGCACGCGAACTTCATGGTAACTTGGTGGTTTCAGTCCAACCCTAAACTGTCCAACGGATTCTATCATCATTGCAAAACTAGGTAGGTAACCGCATTAAAAGGAATAATTGCACCATACACCCATTGAGTTATATGTTTGTAAGCCCTCCCTCTAAGTTCCTTCTTACACGCTTCGTTGATTGGAGTTTGTTTCATTTGCTTATGTTGACCTTTTTGTTTCATTATCTTCTCAATATTAGGTGCAAAAAAACATTCATCGGTCCTTAAATCCTATACTTTTTAGGGGCACCGCTTGAACCGCATCCATGAATTTCGCACCGACGTCATCCATATCCTCATCGCTTCCAAATGTATCTACATCTGCAAAGTCTGGGAATGTTTGTTTTTTCGTATTGCTTACAACCATTTTCTTTTTCATATAATCTTGAATTTCTGTCCTTACATGTTGTGGGCATTTGAGACAAACTTTGGTATTTCTAAATCCCCCAACTAGGTGTTGTTTTGCACGATAAATTCTAGCCTTTGTGACTTTCTCACAAAAAATACAAATTAAATCATTTTTATTAGTGACAGATGTTTGACGCACATACTTCCAACTTGGATCAATCTTAGATTGGACACTGGATGAACCAGATCCACTCGCGTCCATTTTCAGCTATTAAAACATTTTACAAAAAAATTATTACATAGAACAGGATAATTAATGAAAACTGTAGAATCCAGTTCACTGTAAACTGTTTTACAGTGAACTGGGCTGCCAGTTCACTGTTTTACAGTGAACTGGAAGCCCAATTCACTGTTACAGTGAACTGTGGCTTCCATTATGCTAGAACAGGGCGGCGAACGGCGAGCGGAAGAGGAACGGCGAACAGAAAAAATGGCAGCCGGCAACCATTATGCTACAAGAAGAAGTAATGCAGTGAGAAGAAAAAGAAGTTACCAAAATAATTAGTGGCGGTCGGCGAGCGGAAGAGGAGCGGCGAACATAAGAGGAGAAGCGAACGAAGCACAGGAGCGATGAACGAAGAACAGGAGCGGCGAGCTTTCAACCCTACACTAATTCGTCGTGAATCAAAAATTCTGAGCCACACTTTTTATTTATTATGAGAAAAAAAACCCTAACCCTAATTAAACTAAACCGACTGCGCCTAGACTGGAGAACGTCTAGGCGCACCTAACCAACGCCTGAATGGCCCGCAAGGCGCCCGCCTGGGGCGCGCCCGAGCCACTTCGCCCGCCTCGCCCGTGGCCAGGCGCTGTGTTGTGCGCCCGGTGCGCCCGGCGTCTCAGGTGCGCCTATGAGCGCGCCTTGATAACTTAGGGGACATGATCAGGCAACAACGACGAGATCGGGCGGCAGCGGCGAGATCGGGCGGCGGCGGCGAGATTGGGCGGCGACGGCGAGATCGAGCGGCTGCGGCGAGATCGGACGGCGACCACGAGATCGGGTGGCTGCGGTGGCGAGATCAGGCGGAGGCGGCGGCAAGAACGGGCAGAGGCTGAGGCGAGATCGGGAGGAGACGGCGACGAGATCGGGCGGTGGCAACGGCGAGATAGGGGGGCGGCGACGGCGAGATCGAGCAGTTGCGACGAGATCGGGCGGTGGCGGCGAGATCGGGCGGTGGCGGCGAGATCGGGCGGGGGCGGCGAGATCGGGCGGTGGCGGCGAGAACGGGCGGTGACTGTGAGATCGAACGACGGCGGTGAGATCGGGTGGTGGCGGCGAGATTGGGAGGCTGCGGCGAGATCAGGAGGTGACATCGAGATCGGGCGGCGACGACGAGATCGGATGGCTATGGCGAGATCGGGCGGTGACGGTGAGATCATGCGGCGGGGGCGAGATCAGGCGAGATCGGGCGATGACGGCAAGATTAGGTGGTGGCGACGAGATCGGGCCGCGACGAGATCGGGCGACGACGATGAGATTGGGCGACGACTACCTAAGTAAAAAACTGAATTCCATGAAATATCTGTCTTTAGTACTAAGAATTTGTCATAATATAAAATTGAATTCCATGAAATTGTACTAATTCCAATTCTAAGGGAATTCCTAACATCCGAACATTGGAATTGGAATTCTGTTTCTCCAATTCCAATTCTCAATTCCAATTTCAGAGATCCGAACGGACCCTTAAGGAACCTCTCAACACATATATGAACCATCACCTATTCTCCTTCTTTAAAACTTTGTAGTCTCGTGTGTCTATCAACATAAGATTTATCAATATCATTATTGCAAATAATTTTTTGTCGGATAAACTCGTACAAACTATAATGGTGTCTAGGAAAGGATTTGGAAGACACGTTAGGGCAAGACTCTATGGGTAGAGGAATAAGATCTATGAGCTTCCTAGGCTCATAACCTAAGACTACTGAGAATAGACTTAACTCTGTCATCCTATTTATTGAGCTATTAAATACGAACTCTCCTATGGGTGATACTAAATCCCAAAAAGAGGTGTGGTCACCAACAAGGCATCGTAAGATATTTTCTAGATTTTTGTTTACTACTTCAGTCTGATCATGCGTCTGTGGGTTGTAAGCGGATGAGAAATGTAGTGTGGTGCTCGCCTTCTTCCATAGGGTTTTTCAAAAATAGCTCATAAATCAGACATCTCGATCGGATGCAATGGTCTTAGGTAGGCCGCGAAGCCTAAAGATATCTTGAATGAATATCGATGTGATGTGTGACGCATCGGCAGTCTTCATGCAATGAGTCATTTTGGAAGATAGATCAGCAATGAAAAGGATAGTCATGCTTGCACAAAGTATGAGGTAATCCAAGCACAAAGTTCATACTGATGTCCACCCAAGGCTAATGCGGTACCATAAGTGTTGTATGTATATATGTGTTCTGTCGCGGCCCTTTGTCCGTCTAACAGATGGGGCCATGTCGGACAGGGCAATGTCGGACGACTCGTGCAATGTCTCTCTTGACTGTAGGCTAATATAAACGATTTACTGCAAGTGTGGTGGTTTTATCTCACCCAAAGTGACCAGCTGCACCGCCGACATGCAACTCTCATACTATATGATCTCGAATGGATGTCCTGATGGATGTCCCGGGAAAGCATAGGACCGTGCCACAATAAATAACCATCCGTGATCGAGAAGTCAAGGATGACCTCAAGTGGGTCCTGAAACAGTGTGAAGTATATAGTCACAAAATATGGATAGGTCGGATACTCCGAGATCAAATGATCAAAACCTGTGATATCAGCTTAGTTATTAAAGACGCAAGGCGCATCAAGATGCAAAGAGGTCTCGAAGCCTAAGCGCAAGGCTCAATGCGCAGGCGCGCCTGACGAAAGCAAGGCGCAACCACATCAATTTTAAATAAACAGCATCAAACATTATTTCATCTTCTCGATCAAATTCCTCATCTATTCTACTAATTAATGATTCATTACTATCATTTATATCTCTTAAAAACAGAATTAATGTGTTTGTTTGTATCATATTTATGTTCTAACACATAACTATCTCTTACAAACTAAATCAATAAAAAATTATTGAGTTCTTATATTATTTTTTCTTTGTTTTTGAAAAACAATACAACAAAAATCTCACTCAAGCATGTCTTTTACATTCTAAAGGCGCAAATAAGGCGCAAACCTCTAAGCACGGTGAGCCTTGAGCCTTAGGCGCCCCTTTAACAACATAGGATCTCAGTGGTAAGGCTGTGGAGTAAGCTCACTCTGCGGCTAAGTGCATCGGCTAGTTTGTTCTCAACACCAGCTTGGTATTTAAGAACGTAAAGGAAATCTTGTAAATACTCAGTCCACTTACCGTGATGATGACAATTTTTTCTGGGAGTCTAACCAATGTAAGACCAAGTGGCCTGAATACAACACAAATTCACAAGGGAAGAGGTAGTGTCTCCAATATCGTAGAGACTGAACAAAGGCGTAAAATTCTAGGTCATAGTTGGAATATTTATATCATGTGTCGATTAGTTTCTCACTAAAGTAAGAAACATGATGACTTTTTAAATGAAGTATTCTTTATATACCTACAACAGAAGCGTGGCAAACTACCTCGAATGCTCAGCAGAAATCGGGTAATCGGAGAACTGGGGACGTGGTATTTAATGTCCTCAAATGCCTAGGTAATGGTGGGTGTCCACTGAAAATCTCTCGTTTGAAGTCAACTTGTATAGCTTCACATGATGGCGTTGAAACCTCTCACAAAGCTTCTATAGAACGTGGTCAACCCATGAAAGCTACAAACTTCATGGATATTTGTGGGGATTGGTCAATCCCGAATAGATTTGACTTTGTTCGAATCTACAGACACGTCTGGCACAGAGATAATCAATCCTTAAAACTGTACAGACTCAGATAGAAAGGTGCACATTTTTAGATGGATATAAAAGTGCTCCATATGGAGGATGTCGAAGAACAGATGTAGGTGTGTGAGGTGCTCCACGTGAGTTGACTATAAATTAGGATATCGTCAAAATGTACTATGAGAAATGTGTATATATACAACCATAAAATCATAGTCATCATACGCATGAATGTACTAGGGGCACCTCACACAAATTTCTCATAGTACATTCATGCGTATGATGACTATGATTTTATGGTTGTATATATAAACAGACTTTTGTTTTAAATCTGATTTTCCACTCATTGCCTTCACTAACCCTGATCTAGTGGTACCTGCTCCGTAGATCTAGCTTGGAGAAGATATGGGCACCTGGCATAGTGTCTAAGAGGTTGTCGAGTTGGGGTATGGGAAACCGATACTTGAATGCAATCTTGTTGATGACTCTACTATCTATGCACATTCACCAGCTATCATCCTTCTTAAGGGTAAGAATGGCAGGTATAGTACAAGAGCTCCAACGTTTTTAAAAAATTGCTTTCGTAGGAGGTCGGTGATCTGAGTTTTGAGGTATTCATGATTATCAGGATTCATCTGATAGTGTGGGAGATTCGACAAAGATGATCCCGATATAAGATAGATCACGTGTTGGATGTTCAGTAACGGGAGTAGCTCATCTAGGAGCTAATCAGACATGATATTGTTGTCCTCGTCTAGAAGGTGTTGAACATTGGGATGAATTGACTCTATGTCCATAATGTCCTCTATAGTCTGCAAGGCATCTACAACATAAATGATGTTGGTATTGTGACTCTCCCGAGTGAACTCGCTATGTCGTAGGATATGGATAGGTCTCAGGGCACCTGTAGTAGCTGAAGGCTCAACCCTTCCTCTTGGGGAATTCTTGGGTTGGTTCGAGGACAACGTGATCTTGCGGCCCTTGTCAAAGAATACACAAATATTGGATCCATTATAAGTCGCGTCCCAGTCATAAATTTAGGGTTTGCCTAGTAATACATAATTCTAAGGGAATGACGTCACACCAAACTCTATCCTCAAAGAAAGTTAGCTGCATGGGTACCATGCACCTCTGAGTGATCTAGATTGTCGCCTTATCTACCCAAATAATTCAATGTGTGTGTGGGTGAAGCTCTGCCTTAATCTTCATTTGTTCAAGCCCCTTTTGGGCAATAATATTCATACGGCTGTCACTATAAATAGCAAGCTTGCAGGCTCCGCCTGCACTCGGGAAATAAGTGTAAAAGATAGTGTTCCACCTCCAATCCTCATAAGTGTGGGGAGTGAGTAGTAGGCGACGGATAACGTCCATCTCAAGTACTCGATCTGCTTCGTCTTCCCAACCCTCCTCTATGGTCATGACAATCTCTTCTTCGGAAGACTAAAGAAAATCATCACTAGGGTTCAGGTCCTCCGCAACAAGAGTATTCTGTGTGAGATATTATGTCAGCAGATGGCCTCTACCCAGACAATGGTAACACTAGATCCCGCAGGGTTTTAGAGGTCCGGTAATAGCAGATGTGCCCTTCGAATCTACGGGAACACACGTAGAAATGGATGCACTGGATCCCTGCTGAGGAGGTCTCATAGGCGCAGAGCTATCAACTTGTGGACTAGTTCACCGCAAACCTTAGGTACGTAAATATTGTTTATATTCTAATGCGGGCTGAAAGATCTGCTCTACGGACTCTGGTTAGTGGGGAATTGTCGTGTACAAAAAGCCCAATCGGGTCGGACCGGGCCCGGGCTTCTGTGAAACTGGGCTCGGCCCAGGCTCAATTTGAGTCGGGCCGGGCCGAGCTCGGGCTCCCTCCAAAAGAGGGGGCCCGTTTAGGCCCTTCAGGCCGGGCCGGCCTGAATTCAAAAAGGCGGGATTTTATCCCGCCACCCGCCTAATCATAGGCGGGATCAATCCCGCCTATGATGAGGCGGGATTAATCCCGCCTATGATCAGGCAGGATTAATCCCGTCTGGCGCCTGGCGGGATTAAAATCTCGCCAAGCTTTCGCTTAGACCGGTGCTGGGCTCAGGCTAGCTCGGCGCCCGGGCTTTGCCCGGCCCGGGCCGGGCAACCGGCCAAAATGAGGGCCCGGTAAGGGCCCCAAGCCCGGCCCTGGCCCGGGACGGGATTTTGCCGGGCCGGGCCTAGGCGGGCTTTCCGGACCCGGGCTTTTTGCCCACGACTAGTGGGGAATGAGTTCCCGACGGATGGCTGCTCTCAATCCAACCCAAAAGTAGAAGGCAGTCAAGATGCTCTCTTCAATAATATTGCTCTTAACGCCAAGCTCATCAAAGCGAGTAACATACTTAGCTACTGAAAAAGTTCCTTGTTGTAGGACTTAGAGATGATATAGGAGATGACTCTGGTCGGAATTAAGCAAGGAGATATTTTTCTTTAAGTTTTTGCTTCATATTGTCCTATATGCTGAAGGGATAATAGTCATCTCTATCCAGTGAGCACTCTAAACTAGTTCAATATATCTTTAGCTTGTCTGAGTAATTTCATATTGGCAAACCGGACTCGTCGCTCGTTAGACAATTTGTATCAATCAAAGTAATTGTCCATGTCTAATAACTAATCACTAAAAGCCTTAGGATCCAACAGTCCGTCGTATGACGGAGCATCGATACGAACACGAAGTGTGATATCATTCTCTGTTATATGACCTCTGGTTTATGATAGTCCATATAGTCATCTCTACCTTGGTTGAATCGTGTGTGGTGAATGGGGCGATCTCTATGCAAAGCATGTCGGGGTTGAGGTTGCTCTTCCTGCAGATGGTGGTGTCGACCAACGGTGGGATCTTTGCCACGCTCGTAAGCTAGCTTCGGGTCCTCGGGGAAGGGTGGAGAAGCCTGTGTTAGTGGATTAATGAACACACGGTCGGGAAACCCCTTAATATCTCGATGAACCATGTGGTGAGTTCTAGACCATCTACTCTAGTAGTAACTAGTAAGGACAATAATTGCTCCCTAAAATCATAGAACTGTGCATCTATTTGATCGAATTGATTCACTTTTTTTTTGAGAATAAGACAATGAAAAGTCGATGTTAGAACTGACGGTGGCATGGTTTATCTAAACAAAGAGACTCTGTCATAATATGTATAAATGCCTTATAGCTATGAAGCATGCAAATGGCTCTAACATGTGCTCTGATACCAAATTAACGCAGGGTAAGGTTCTAGAGAGGCTAAGGATATTTTTGTATATGCATACTGACGCAAGACGAATCTATAAATGGTGGGATGGTGATGCCCTAACCCTATATACAATGCAAGCGAGCATGCGACAAATGCAATTGACCTAGGACCAACTCTAGAATGACGTGAAAACATGTAAACAATTCAATATATAAACTACCCACTAACCACAGTCCTAATGCGATGCAAATGAGCCAGTCACGCAATATTATTTCCGATGGATGAATTAATTAAATAGCAGACTTAAAAATTTCGTGCAAAGGTCACAATTGATCGCAAATAGTGCAAATCAAGCAAGCAAATAATAATGACATAAAATTGAGGTTACAATGGAATTAGGTATGGGGTGAATATGTGTTACACATCTACCGAAAGAGAAACAATCTAATTACATTGAGTACGATATTACTAGAAATAATATGATACATCCAAACAAATATAAAACAATGAAAATAAATGTGAATCTTACTGAATAGAGATGTCAGTGTAGGGGTGGAACTTTGGTGGCCTACAGTGTGGCATATGCAATTTGACAAAGTAGTGGTGGCTGTCCAGAGGTTAATGCGGAGTGGATTTGGCTGTTTTCTTGGATGATATGGGGTGGAGGGAAGGTCGAGTATAAGTTTTGAAAAGAGGTCGGGTGTCGGAAGCCTAGAGGGGATAAGAACGATTGTTGGGTGCGGCCATGGGTGTTGGGAGCTTGCAGTAGCAGGGAAGGGGGTTGGTTGGAGGTGACAGTGGCATGGAAGAGATTGTGAGGTAGTGTTATGCAGGGAGGTGGTGGTTTGCAGCGGAAAGGTGCGGGAAGGCGGTATTTTGCACCAGGAAGGCGGTGGTTTGTAGCGGGGAGGCGCCGGAAAGCAGTGGCTTGCAGGGAGAATGAGCAGGGCGGTAATATTTTGGAATGGGGAGGCGCCGGAAGGAGGCGGTTTGCAGCAAGGATGGGCTGAAAGACAACGGTTTACAGCGGGGAGGTGTCAGAAGGCGGCAGTTGGCAGCGGGGGAGCGCCGGAAGGCAGGGGTGTGCACGAAAAACTGAAAACCGCTCAAACCGCCCGAACGGCCCAAACCGCCCAAACTGAACCAATATCCACACTGAACCGCTTGGTTCGGTGTAAGGGCGGTTATTCATTTAGGATAACCGCCCTTTTCGGTTTGGTGTGGTTTTTTTATTTTGAAAAACCGATAAACCCGCACCGAACCGAAATAAATTAATAATACAAAAATACATTATAGTCAATACTCTAATCATATAGTCGGTCTTCAAAAAAGTCGAATTAAGTTTTTTTTCATGCATCATTAATCTTTCCCTCAAACTATCACAAACCTAATTATATACTTTGCGTATATGTATGTTAGTAGATTTATCACATTGAATTTATACGTTGATTTGGTGCATGATAAGCAGTAGAATGATGATTGAGAAACAATGTAGATATCATAAATTGTTGCATTTTATTTTCACAACTATTCATAACTAATATGAACATTTGTTTTAAATACATTCTCTAATTTCATTATTTTTTTAAATATTCAAAATTTCCTATTATTTTTTTACTTTGTAATGATTTTTTCTCTTAGGGTCCTTTCGGCGCGCAAACATTGGCTTTCTGGAATTGGTTTTGGTAAGAAAACCAATATCTGCAGGAATTGGTTTTGTGCAAAAAATCAATTCTGTTATTTGACTGCAGGATAAAATTCAGTGAATAGAATTGGAATTGACATCTATAGTTGTTCGTCTGCTTGATGTAATTGGCTTTCTGCAATTGATATTTTTAAAATTTATATTGTTTAAAATTTATATAGTTCAAAATTTATATAGTTTAAAATTTATATAGTTTAAAATTAAAGCAGCAAATTAAAGTATTAATAATAATTGAACTTTAAAACTATAAATAAGTTCAATTGCATAACAAAAGATTCCATAATTAAAAATACAAAAAACTTATATGAAATAGAAAAAAGTTCATCGTTCATAAAAAAAAGATACAAATCTAGTGATCAAACTGCATTCGCAGCCAAGTGTCATCCAAGTCTTCAGGTAGCCTCATGAATATGTCATGTTTGACATTGTCATGACACAGCCAAATCAGACCAGTTGATGAAAACATTGTCCTTATAATGTTTGACAGACAGATGAGCCTGTAATATTATACTTAATTAATTTAATAAAATCAATATAAAATGATACGATTACGGATAAATTACAGGAAGAATCTGACAAGGTGAAGGGTCGGCGGAGGTGAGCGAGAAAGGAGGAAGAAAAGAGGCAAAATTAGGGAGCAACCCTAAAAAACCTTCCCACATTCCAAGATAAAAATTACAAGGTCTGTCTGCCCACTTATAGTGGCGAGTAGCGAATATAAAAGAAAATACTAAAATTAGGAAATACTGGAAATTAGGAAACTCTGGAAATTAGAAAATACTGGAAAGACTAAAAATGTGTCAAGCAAACATAGCAACTTATTTATTATTAAATATTCTCCGCGATCTCGGTGGGCCCTTGCGATATACGGGTCCGGCGCATGTAGACTTGCAATGGTGGCTCATCGTCGTGTAGTTCTGTAATATTTGGACCTGTAACACTTCATCCGTCCTTCAAAATGAGCATGCCCTCAAGCTCGTGTACTAAGCGGGTGGCCGGATCATTAGGTACCGTAACAACCCGGTTTTAATATATGTTATAATAATAATAAATAAATAACCTAATCTACCCCCCATATAACCCCCGAGTCACCCCCCCCCCCCCGATACCACATTTTTCCCGCAGGGTTTCAACTCCCGACATCCTGCGAGCCGCTCGTCCCGCCGAGCCCGATCTCGCAGCTCTCGCGCCCCGCCGGCGCCTCTTTCTCCTCAAGCCACTGCCTCCGCTAGCTTCCCCGCCTTCTCTTGCTCCTCTTCACTTCCTCTGGCCGAAGGTTCAAGAAGCAGCAACCCTAGGGTCGGTTACCTCCTTCCCTCCATTTCTGGAGGCCGATACTAGTTTCTTCCCTTCCCCTCAAGCCGACGCCGCACAGCCGCAACATCCCTCCGACAGCCCTTCCCGTGATCGATTGTGTCGTGTTTTGCAAAGGGATCGCCTAGGGTTTTGCTCGATTCTTCCCTCCTCTACGTGGATCTTTGAGCCCAGATCTGGTCTCCTTGGGTAAGGAACTCCGCCGATCTCTTGTATTCAGATTTGCCTTAATTTTTGTTGCGATAATTTTCGTTCTCCCATCGTTGAAATTACGTCGATCACTCTTGCGATTGTCGTGTATCCGTCTAATCTCAATTTTTATTTGTGTTTCCGGTGCCGCTCATCGGATCTAGTGGTGGAATCGCTCCAAGCCCTCTTCGATTTAGGGCTTCCCAAACCTAAGCACCGTCGAGCCCGATCTCGCAGCTCTCGCGCCCCGCCGGCGGTGGCCCTGCCCGCTCGCCGCCGGACAACCCCCGGCGGGTTCGCCGGAGGGCGGCGAACCCGCCGGTGGGCGGCGAACCCGCCGGTGGGCGGCGAACCCGCCGGTGGGCGGCGAACCCGCCGGTGGGCGGCGGGCAGGCCGCCGGCGGCGGAGCCGCTGGCGGTGGGGTGCGGTCGTGAGGGGCGGGATGCGGGAGGGGTTTTTTTTCTTTTTTTTTTTTATTTAATAATTAATTTAATATTTAATATGTTTTTATAATTAATAAAGTTATTAAAATGCTTTTAAATAACTTTAAGCCCGTCGGGGCGGGCGAAGCCAGCCGTGGGGTCAAGCGGGCGAAGCCCGCTTGATTGCGGGCGAAGCCCGCAGTGACGCATCGAGAACGGGCGGAGCCCCACCGGTTTTTTTTCTTTTTTTCATTAATAATTACTTTAATAATTCATAGTTATTAAATGCTTTTAAATAACTTAAGCCCGCCGGGAGCGGGCGCAGCCCGCCGGGGGGTCAAGCGGGCGAAGCTTGCAGCGACGCATCGAGAACGGGCGGAGCCCGTTCGAAGATGCTAGTATATATATATATATATAGAGAGAGAGAGAGAGAGAGAAATAATTACCCAAACCTCCCATATAAATTAGCATAATTAGTGAGAGCACCACTCTTATTTTCAAAATTACAAAAAACTTCTTTTATGTTTTCATTTCATTATAAAAATCTCTTCTGGATTTTCAATTCATTCAATCCATGAAGAAAAATACCCCCTGGACACTGTACAACGAGGGGGGGTGGTGTTTTTGTGCATGGATGTATGAAATTAAAACTTCAGGGGAGGTTCGTGTAATGAAATAAAAACTTTAGAAGTTTTTGTAATTTCGAAAATAAGAGGGGTGTTGTCAGTAATTTAGCAAAGTTAGAGGGGAGGTCCCGGTAAATGACCCTATATATAGGGTCATTTTGTTATAATGTATATCATGTTGTACCCGTATCTTTGGTTTTTAAATTTTGGCGTACCAGGTACGTATCGTACCCGGTACCGATACCCGTGCTTCATAGGTTCTCGGTGCGGCAGGTTGTTGAGATTGGGTCTCGAACCCTTTACCTCTTTGATGAGAAACACTTAAAACTTTCCTGCACACCACAATCCCTTTCGACACATGTTCTCGGTGCGGCAGATTGTTGAGGTTGGGTCTCAAACCCTTTGCCTCTTTGATGAGAGGCTCTTACCGCTTGTCGTCATCACCAATTGAGCAATTGGTGATGAGGGCAAGCGTTAAGCGCCTCTCATCAAGGAGGTAAAGGGTTCGCTATTGAGCCTTAACAACCCGTCGCGCCGAGAACACGTGCAGAAAGGGGTTGGGTGTGCGGGCCGCGACCCATGTGGTGTGGCTCCACCAGCGGGATTAGGCCCGTGAATGAGTGGCCCATAACGGTGTCACGCCAAGATTCAAGTTTGGTAAAAAAAGATAAGATAAAAAATAAAAACATTTACGGTGCAGACGTTCATATCAATGTCAGTATAGTAGAAGAAAATCATTTTAAGCAGTACCTACATTCCAAATCAAATTAAAATAAAGGCATTGTTTCAACAATTACAGTCACTTCTCTTTCTAAGGAATTCAACATGTGATAACAAAATTTCTTCCAAAGAGTGGTAAATACTCATTTTATAGAAATATTTAAGAGAATGTTGCCAAAGAAGCTTGCAAGCCATAATAACCGAAAATAGCCACATAAGGGTCCATTCAATTGGACGAAATTGGGGATTCATAATAGGAATTGGATGTCCAATTCCAATAAACGGCTATCAATTCTAATTTCATGGTCTCAATCCCGTTCAAACGAATGGACCCTACGAGAAATTCGATAATTAAAAAGATAGTAAGGAAGCTGTACGTCAAACAATGAAATTAAACATGACTTTGAAATGTATGGGAATGGAACTTACCAAACAAGAGATTACTGAACATCATCAACCTTTACATTCTCAATTTCAGGAGTTTTTTTACTTTCAAAATCCATCATCTGCAGATCCATATCAGCTTGGCTGAACTTACTGTTGGGAGACCAGACAGCCCCATAGTAGCTTCCAGCAGCCATGCCAATATATCCCCCGTTCCCCATATTGGTATATCCAGGATAGAAACCAGTTTCGGGATATGAAACTGGACTTAGTCTTGTAGCCATCATACCTTGCCCACTCCAAATTCCCTTTGGACTTGCATAAGGAGCATTATAGCCAATTCCATTCCACCATAGCCTGCATAAGCATAACCTCCCATAGGTCCGAATGCATAACTAGGAACAGGTGGTGGAGCATAACCGTAAAAATAGCCATATCTAGGGTCATAAGATGGGTAAATTCCAGGCTGGTGATTAGCATAAGTGACTCTTCCTGCATTTGTTTTATAAATGCCATCACTGCTATAACTGCTGCCATTACTGTGCCGGTATCTATCCTTGGGAACTGCTCTTTTAACTTCGACAACTTTCTTATTCAGCTCATGGAAACTCTTCTGCATCACATTCTCCACAGCCGCCTCTGTATCGTATGTAATAAAGCCAAAACCTCTTGGGCGGTGAGTTATACTATCGCACATAATCACCACATCAGTAATGCAACCAAATTTCTCAAAATAATTCCTAAACTCAACTTCTGTAACATTTGCTGACAAACCACCTACAAAAATCTTCCTCAATGTGATCTGGTTCTCATCATTATTGTTAATGTTAGTGCCGCTCCTACTTAACCTTCTAATTATATGCATGCTCCGATCAGGAAATGGGTGATGAGGTGACTGGTAATTCCTCCGCTCCTCGGGTTTTGGCCGGGCACGCTTCACTTCCACCTAAGTAGGAATGGCCAACAATAGAAACAAAGAACATAATAATAAAAGATTGGAAATAAGTACTATATTTTTCCTAAATGAAAATATAAATATTCATATAGAGCAATTGCAGCTTTATGCGGATAAAGTCCCGGAAATTCTGATTTCTGTTTGCCAACACTTGAAAGCATTTATGATATGGATTTAAATGTCTTATAGAGGAAACCTTTATTGTGACTTTAAAGTGTTGCTAAAAACCACTTGCCACATGGTAACAACAACACTCAAGCCTTTATCCCATTATAGTGGGGTCGGCTATATGGATCCTGTATCCATTGTGCCCTATCTTTTGTCATAATCTCACTAATGCCTAAGTACATCATGTCTTTCCTTGTAGTTTCACTCCAAGTCTTTATTGGTCTACCCCTCCCTTGTTTTAACATGCCTAGTGACTAGACTCTCACAACGCCTAGCAGGTGAAAATAATGGTCTCCTTTGTACGTCTCCAAACCATCGTAGACGAGCTTCTCGCATCATCTCTGCATATGGTGCTACTCCTGTCTTATCCCTGTCTCCCTGATACAACATTCCTAATTTTATCCGATTAGAATAACTCATGTAATTGGGCCCATCTTTTGGGCCCATTATTGCTCTCTTCTCTTTTAGTCTCACATCTTGTATAGGATTTATTCTCTCTCTCTTACTCCTATATATTTGTATTCTCTCCTTGTATTTACATAATCAATACATACAAGATTTTGAGCTCTCGCTTCATGGTATCAGAGCCAAAATCGGCCTCTCGCGGACTCTTCTTTTTTGTCTGCCTCGGTTGACCTCCCGCGGCCTGCCTCCCGCGGCCTGCTTGTCTTTGTCCGCTTCTACTCTGCGGCTTGCCCGTCTCTGTCCGCTTCTTTTCCGCTGTCTCCTGTTGCTTCCTTTCTCCCGTGGTTCCACCCCCCTGGCTTCTTATAGCCCTTTCTCCCGTGGTTCCACCCCCTGGCTTCTTATAGCCCTTTCTCTCCCTGATCCGTGGGGCCACCTTCTCCCTTGTTCTCTGCTGTCCGTTGCGGGCTCCCTGCTCGCCGACGGTTCTTGGTCGTTGTTCTTCTGGCGAACTGCTCCAGCTCGTCACGGCCTGTCTTCAGTCCGCTGCTCTGTTATCCGCTGATTTGTCTATCCGCGACCTGCCTTCTCTATCCGCTTGAGTCTTTCTACTCGCGGTTTCCTTCTCCTCAGACCGCTGTTGTGATTCGTCAAACTGTGCGGGTTGTTCCTCTCCCGCATTTTGATCGCGGTCTTCTCCTGCTCTTCCTGTCCGCGCGGCTTGTCTCTGTCCGAGCAGCTTGTCTCTGTCCGCTGCGGCTTTCTTTTCCCAGTCCGCTTTGCCTTTGGTCGCGGCCTCCTTCTGCCGCTGGTGCTTTCACATCTTGACTGGGCGGTCTCTGCTCTAGTCGCGCGGGCTCTCCTCTCTTGCGCACTGCTCTTGTCCGTCGGACTCTCTCTATTCTTGCGGACTGCTCCTGTCCGCTGCGAACTGCTTCCTGTGCTCTGACCGCTGTTGTGTTCATCTAGACTGTACGAACTCCTTTCTTTCCGCATTTTTTGGTGGCAAACTGACTACTCGCTGGTGACCGGCGTGACCGTGCGGACAAGTGCCTTTTCCACATTTTTTGGTCGCGGTCTCGAGTCCTTCCCGCTGCGGCCTTGTCGTGCGACCTCTTGCTCTTTTTGTGGCGGTCTCCCTAGGTGGTCTGGTTCTGCGGTCTACCTCTATGGCTTCTTCGGGTAACTCCACTAGCTCATCGGCCAGTCCGCCTATTGACCGTCCGGCCTATCCTACAGACCGCCCGGTTTGCTCTGCTGAAGTCCGTGACGACCTAAGGATCACTACCATCTCTCTTTCTGGCAAGAAAAACTTTATTCCTTGGGTGCACTCAGTTCGACGGGTTCTTCAGGCCAAGGGTCTTCTGCCTCACCTTACTCAGGCACCTCCGTCTCCTCTTACCGATGATTGGCTCCGCAATGATGGTCGCGTTCAGACTTGGATCCTAAATTCCTTGGATGGTGAGCCTTATCAGATGGCTATGTACCACGACACCGCCAAGGCTATGTGGGATGAGCTGCATTTCTTATACTCAGGCTGTGACAGCCTTCAGCATCTCTATGACATACTCACTGACCTTTTTGCTCTCGACACTGGCGGGGCTTCGGATATGACCTCGTTTGTCGCTCTGACTAAAACTCTTGCTGAAGCATGGATCCAGCATCAACCGTCCACCAATGATCATGCTGCTCAGCGCGCTCAGAAGGAAGCCGCTTGCATTGCCATCATCATGTCCCGTCTTCCACATCACCTTCAGAGCCTTCGTGCTCAGGTCTGGCTGCTCCCACTACAGCATCTTTCTCTGATGTATGCTCCATGATTCTCCATGTATCACCTCCTCCAGATACTTCTGCTCCTCCCCCGGCCCTTCTTCAGCAGGCCCCTCCGCTCCTACCATCCCCTCCTACTTCTGCTCGGGGGGGACGTTCGGGCTCTCGGGGCCGTGGTCGTGGTGGTCAGGGTCGGCCAAAGTGTTCCTTCTGCGTGAAAGATGGTCATCTTGAGGCGACCTGCTACAAGAAAACTGGTTATCCTCCTCGTCCAACGGCATCTGCTATTACTGACGTCAGTCCTCCTGATCTTGAGACCGTCCGTCTTCAGCTCCAGCATCTTCAGGGTCTGCTCAACCCACCATCTTCCTCCGTCGCCTCCGTTTCCAACGCAGGTACTGCTTGTCTCTCCACCAACCTGGGCTGGATTGTGGACTCTGGTGACACTCATCACATCACTTCGCAACAGCCTGCCCAGTACTCGGATTTTCTCCTTATCCGAAGACTATCACTGTGGCCAATGGGGCGATGGTTCATGTCTCCGGCTTGGCAGATCTTTCTCTCAACCCGTCGATCACCCTTCGCTCGGCTCTTCATGTTCCGAGTTCACCGTTTAATTTATTTTTTGTTGGACGTCTTACGATTGATCTTGATTGTTCGGTTATATTCACCTGCTCTTTCTTTATTATACAGGATCGGCGGACGCAGACTACCATTGGTAAAGGCCGACTGCGGAACGGGCTCTACCTTCTCGACGAATCTCCCACCATTTTGTCTTCTGTTTCTTCCACGGCGTGGCATCGTCGTCTTGGGCATGCCCCTCTGCCGGTTCTCCAGCGAGCTCTTCCAGATATATCTTTTACTCCTTTTCAGTGTGACTCATGTATCCTCGGCAAACAGTCGCGTTCTTCTTTTCCTGCGCATTGTACTCGGAGCGCTGCTCCCTTTGATCTCGTACATTCTGATATTTGGGGCCCTTTTAAGGTTACTAGTATTTGTGGCTTTCGTTATTTTATCACATTTATTGATGATCACTCCCACACTACGTGACTATACTTACTCCGTGATCGCTCGGAGCTTCCCCGTGTTTTCCGGACATTTGTCCCCGAGACTCGTACGCAATTCCACACCACACTCAAAGTACTACGCACTGATAATGCTCGTGAGTACACCAGCCACAAATTTACCGCTTTATGTTCTGAATACGAGATTCTACATCAAACCTCTTGTGCTTACACACCCCAGCAAAATGGTGTTGCCGAAAGGAAGAACCACAACTTACTCGATGTTGCCCGCTCTCTCATGCTTCAAATGAATGTTCCCAAGCCGTATTGGAACTTTGCGGTTTCGACTGTCTGCTTTCTCATCAACCGTCTCCCTTCCTCCATCCTCAATCATGCTACTATGTTTAGCATATTGTTTCCCTCCACTATGGCTTTTCCTCTCTCGCCTTGTGTCTTTGGCAGCACCTGCAACGTCCACCGTCTGGGCCCTCCTCGGATAAGTTAGATCCCCGGGCGGCTAAACACATCTTTGTCGGCTATTCACGCACCTAGAAGGGTTATGTCTGTTACTCTCCCGCTACTCGAAAGGTCTCCGTTTCTGCTGATGTTACCTTCCAGGAAGAACAACCTTTTTTTTCTGCTCCTTTACCCGTTGATCTACCACCAACTCCTCTCCCGTCATCCCTCCCACGCCCCGTTATTCCCGCTACTCCACCACCTTTGCCGGTTTCCCCTACACCGGCTCCTGCTTCCGCCAAACCACCCGTTATCCGTGTCTACACTCGTCGCCCTCCCAGTTCTGTTGCCTCTCTACAGACGACCTCTACCACGGATACTCTGCATCCTTCTGATCAGGTACCCCGTTCCACTGCTCATCCTCTGGCCAATTACGTCTCTCTTCATCGCATCTCTCCCCTTCTACACACATTTGCTACTTCTCTCTCTTTGATTGCTGTTTCTAACTCTGTGCAGGAGGCGCTTCAACATCCAGGCTGGCGGGCAGCCATGGAGGAAGAAATGTCTGCTCTCTGGGCTAACCAGACATGGACCGCCGTGCCCCTTCCTCCAGGTCAGAAACTGGTTGGGTGCAAGTGGGTATTTGTCATCAAACATGTTGCTGATGGGACAATTGACCGTCTGAAGGCTCGTCTTGTGGCTCGTAGCTTCACCCAACAACAGGCACTCGACTATGAGGAAACTTTCTCTCCGGTCGCCAAGCTCAATACCATTCACGTCCTCATCTCTGTCGTTGTTCATTGCCAGTGGCCCCAATTTCAACTGGATATCAAGAATGTCTTCTTAAATGGAGATCTCCAGGAGACGGTCTACATGCAACAACCACCCGGGTTTGAGACCACGGGGGAGTCTCAAGTCTGTCGCCTTTTAAAGACTCTGTATGGTCTCAAACAATCTCCACGGGCATGGTATGAAAATTTCAGTAAGGTCCTTCGTGATATCGGTTTTACTCGAAGCTCAGCCGACTTCTCGTTGTTTACTTGTCACTGACCAACAGGAACGGTCCTTCTGTTAGTCTACGTTGACGACATCATCATTACAGGAGATGACTCACAAGGGATACATGTCGTCAAAGTACATCTAAACTCGGTTTTTCAGACAAAGGACCTGGGACCTATACGATATTTTTTGGGTCTTGAGGTTGTCAGACGACCGGATGGGCTTATTCTATCTCAACAGAAGTACTGTCTTGACCTTCTTCATGATGCTGGTCTTTCAGGGTGTAAGCCAAGTGATACCCCTATGGATGTAAACCACAAGTTGTGCGCTCAGGCATCTGACTCGGATCTACTCCAGAATCCTGAATATTTTCGACGACTCGTTGGAAAATTGATCTATCTCACGGTTACCAGACCAGATATTTCTATTGTTGTTGGTCTTGTCAGTCGGTACATGCACTCTGCTCGAAAATCTCATCTTCAGGCTGTTGAACGTATTCTCAGGTACCTAAAAATAGCTCCTGGTCAAGGACTTGTTTACCGAACCTCTTCTTCTACTCCAACTTTAGTGGCATACTCAGATGTTGATTATGCTGGTTCTCTTGATGACCGGCGATCTACTAGTGGTTTTTGCACATATTTTGGAGGACATCTGATTACATGGCGAAGCAAGAAACAAGCGGTCGTTGCTCGATCATCAGCTGAGGCAGAATACCGAGCAATGGCATCGGTTGTATCGGAACTGACATGGCTTGAAAGTCTTTCTCACTGATTTGGGTGTAAAATTACCGTCACCGGCTCTTCTCTTTTGTGACAGCCAAGCGGCTATACATATTGTCAGGAACTCAGTCTTCCACGAAAGAACAAAACACGTTGAAGTTGATTGTCATTTCATTCGGGAAAAAGTTCAAAGGAGGAAGCTCGATCTAAAGCATGTCCCAGGGTCGGAACAAGTTGCGGATGTCCTCACAAAGGCTCTTCCCAAGGCACTCTTCTATCAATGCTTGTCCAAGCTTGGTGCATACGATTTGTACGCTCCAGCTTGCGGGGGAGTGTTAGAATAACTCATGTAATTGGGCCCATCTTTTGGGCCCATTATTGCTCTCTTCTCTTTTAGTCTCATATCTTGTATATGATTTATTCTCTCTCTTCCTCCTATATATTTGTATTATCTCCTTGTATTTACATACTCAATCAATACATACAAGATTTTGAGCTCTCTCTTCATATCCAATCTCGTGCGTCCACACATCCACCTAAGCATTATCATCTCCGCAACTCACATACACTTGCCACATGGTAATGTGATAAAATTCTTATACGCAATGTGCAAACACAGTCATCTACACAGTTATTAACAAAGGAATCTTAAAGTATTATAGGAGTCTTCCATAATCAATAATGAAGTACTTACCCGAAAATGTGAGATACCTTGCTCCAGTGGATGATATTCAGAGCTATTGTGGATCGTGCCAAACAGATGGATATGTGAGGCATGCGCTTATCTTGTTCCTATCCGCAGGCAGCCAAGACATTCTACTCACCGAAATAGATGGGCATTTGTGTTTTGTATATTTATTTTTTTCTTTATTGTAGTTAGGGGCATCTCCTTTAGGTGAGATTCTATGGCATCCCTAAGAGATCTCTCATGAGGCAACATTTGTTTGTTTTTTTTTCTTTTGGAACTGTAATTGAAGGTTACTCCATGAAACGAGGTCCTATGCTTTCCCCAAGAGCACGCCGAGTTCACTACAATCTTTTATTTTTTCCATTATGTTTTATTCATCCTTAAGAAAGCATGTTTTTACCTGGTCACATGCCTCTTTATTTTTTCCCACTTGAGAGTCCATTTCCCCAATAGCTCTTCAAGAAGATTGATGCAAGTAAGATATTACTTGAAAGTTGAAATTAACCCATGATGATCCTTTAAAATAATCACTTCTCTTCATCACGACAACTACAAGTAGATCATTGATCTCAAGTTCCACAAGCAATATGGCTTACTTCCCGCAATATTATATTTAAAAAGAATGAGGCTGATGACTCGACAAGATTTCTATCCTCTTTTTGAATATAAATGCTTATGGAAGAGAAGATTCTAAATTTAAAGAAAGAAAACCGAAAGTTTTAATCTATTTCTTCTTCATAAACTCCAAATTTTTAATTAATGATTTAACGCCAAAAGGAAAATTTTCTAAATTCGTAACATATATTTATCTAATTTCAAAATAGTACGTTCAGGAAAAGGGTCTTCAAGAATGCGTGATACTCATGGCAAATGATAGTTTTCATGCATATATATATATATTATATATATATATATATATATATATATATATATTATATATATATATATATATATATATTTGAAAACTTATCATTCATAAAGGAATAATTAAGAGCAATTATGTCTCTGAAAATTGACTCTTATGGGTTAGTTTAACCAACTTTGACTCTATAACGAATCATAATATAGTATGAACCAATGGAGTCCCCCCCCCCATCTAACTATGGAAAGGTTATCTACCCCACTTTGCCAACGGTTCACACCAAACCTATCCCATTAATAAGCTTGCATTCTTGTGATCACATTAAGTTTCAAAGAGATGTTAATGATGGTGAACGTTAGCGCGACATTGGAGGAATCAACTGGATCAATACTTTTTAGATCGCAAAAAGGACGATCAGAAATTGTGATTGCGACAGGCTTATTTTTTAAATTTAAATTTTATGAGCTCTATATTAAGAGTTAGGACATTGGGGCCAATCGTTCAATACGAGTCATCTTATTTATTTAACATAAATCTTCTCCCATTATACCCTAGCCGGTTAGGGCAAAGGCATCAAGGGTTTTCTTTTAGAAAAGGAAAGTTTCGATAATTGAGATGCACAACATCTCTATCCCGCTCAGTACAACACTGAGCGGCTCCCAACACCATGTCGCCTTCTTCCTAGATCCCCCGCTACTGCCTTTCGGGCTCCCAGTGCCCACGCCGCCGCCTTCCCTGGAATCCAGCAAACTCCCAGTCGACACTTCTACTTCAAAAGTTGTGATCATCCCTCTTCATTCATTTCCCCAACAATCTAATCTATACCAAGGCCGACCAACCATCCCTCCCCCTTTTCTAACCCTCTAATGAGCTACGCCATTCACCAGCAGACATTCCCCGCCCTAAATCCCCTCTGAATAGCCATAACCTTGTGATTTCCCTCTCCAAGTGCTTCTACAAGTTCTCCCTTATTGAAGCCACTCCTCCCCACTCCATGCAGCCAGTCATTAGTTCTCTACCAACCCAAAACTGACTTCCCCTAGCCTACTTGGCCCCTACATGCCCCCCTTCTATCAAATCTAGCCCACAAATAACCTATTTCCTCTCCAAGAACCCGTCCAATAATATTCTCCATTCTGAATAGCTACCGCCACCACCGGACCTTCCCCTCCTCAATCGGAGCTGATAAATTTTTGAGCTTGCATTTCAGTTTTAATTTCTATCATTATATGGGAACTACTTGCATTTCTTGGAATATTTGGCCCGTATTAATTTCATTTGTCACTTTCATTAGGCATGTACTTATTCACAGTGTATTTACTTTCAGTGTAGCCTCAATTAATCTACAACTAACATTCATTTAGTTAATTTAAGATATTTATGATCAAATGTGACTCAATTAAGTGAGTTTTATGTTTTATTATTTAAGTAATTGTACATCATAAATACTTACGTGATTAAATCATTCACGAGCATCGTATTAAAGTTTAGAGTTTAGGTCGTATGTATCTTTTTCATTGGATAGTGTGTGCTTGAATTTCTCTTGCATCTTCACTTTAGGGTTTGTTATAGGTTCATTGCATTCATCGCGCGCTCGCCTGCATTACTTATTAGGGCATCACGAGTCTGTCACATGTAGATTCGTCATAGCTCCCCGGGAATGAATTAAATGTTGTATGGCAAACCGATGATTACTAGCAATTTCGGCTTCATGCATGCGAGTTGCAGCCTGCAATCCAAACTAAGGATGGATTTTGGAGTTAGCTCACCCTCGTGGGATTGCGACCCATTGTCTTGACCATTGTAGCATGTGTGACGCCCAGCATCATCAATTGATACAAGTTTTGGATAAAAATGTACAATGCACTGTAATGCCCTTGTTAGTTATCCTTTACTCCAACAACATCTAGGGTTACTCGAAGAATGTGATATCTAACACTGAATAAATCCTTAAACCTTCCCCCTCTTACTAATACTGTAGAATGTTCTTGTAAATTATAGCCAATACCAAGTATATAAGTAGTAATTTCAAATCCAGAGGTTAATCATGCTCTGAAAAGTTTATGAAAGGTAACCTCATGATTGCTCATAGAATAAAGAATAGGTAAGGATGTCAGGATTTGAACCTGACACTTTGTACCCAAAACAAACGCACTACCAAGCTGCGTTGCATCCCATTTCAAAATTGTTGTACAGTGTCATTATACAAAATTCATATCATGTTGTCCTTATCATTCTTTTTTCCTCTAACTATTAACTATAGATACATATATATATAATGTTCTCGTCACTTTTTTGGCAAAATTTCATCGATCTTTGTACATAAGCATTCTAGTTAGTAATTCCTAATTCTAGGAGAGCACTCATCTTGGGATGGGCTTACTACAAGAAGCTTTCAACAATTATTCGCTCTGGATGTGGCTATCCAACATTTACAATGGGCAAAATAACGGGTACATCAGGGGCGCATCCTTCTCGGTCCACTTGTATTAGAGAAAGGTCCTCTCAATGCTCTAATGTCCGCACCGAATATGAACCAAACTGTCCCACGATGTTCTAAACTCAGCTCATGTACTGCTTTAATGAGCGAACATCTCAACCATTGGAACATACTACAGCCCCAGGTGGTGAAGAGACGACATCGAGGCGTCAAACCTTAACATCGACGTGAACTCTTGGGGAAGACTAGTCAGTTATCCCTAGAGTAAATTTTATTCGTGGAGCAACGGAACTTCCACTCGGCACTATTGGATCACTATGGCCCACTTTCATCCATGCTCGGCGGGTGGGTCTTGTAATCAAGATTCATTATGCCCTTGCACTCATTGGTCAATCTTGTCTGGACCGAGAAAACCTTTGCATGCCTCTGTTACCTTTTGGGAGGTCTACGCCACATAGAAGTTGTCAACCTGAAACTATCCCTTGGCCCGAAAGGTATGACACAAGGTTAGAATTCTAGCTCTTCCAGAGTGGTATCTCTCTGATAGCTCGGGCCCCTTATGCCTCGGGTGACACGTGTGTTATAATGGTCGGGGCAAAGGGTCGCAATCCCGCAAGAGTGAGCTAACTCCAAAACTTGTCCTCAGTTCGGATTCCAGATTACAACTCACATGCATGGAGTCGAAATCGCTAGTAATCGTCGATCATCACCGCAATAATGACTCCAAACTATAATGCACGTTTTGGTGCAGTGCAGTTGTGTTCGGCCCAAAACTGACCTTCATCGATGCAGTTGTGATTTGGGCTCAAATCGTGCCACCTACTACCCATATCCACCAAGATCAACAAAGGTTGTCTGCATATCATGGCATCGAGTCGTATTCGGGCACAGACTTATGTGATAACATGTAGTGATACCTCAAGTCTTTCTATGTCTTCTTCCTCTAACATGTCTTCCTCACCTTCATTATCTAAATTCATCCAAAAGACCTTATTACAATGATGTGCAGGGGTTTAGGGCTCATCAAAGTTGAAGAAACCCTCTGGCAAGGAAATATATCATGTCCTCAAGTGATAACTGTTTAATGAATATAGGTTTAGTTGTATCACTTTCCTCCAATGCTCTATCAGTGGTGGTGTTGGAACATTAATAATTTAGTGTTCCCCGTATAATTTTTTATGTTCTTTGTCCCTCAATCGCTTTGTTCACTTGCAGTCATTTGTAATAAATTCTGATCAGCTCATTGCAATAATCTGATCATGGAGTTTCTTAAATTCAGCATCAAATCAAAGTCTTCCTTATAAGATGCCATAAACATGCAAATCTATTAATTTATTTGTACTGTCATGGAACGAGTAAGAAGCCTTTGAAATTTCTTTGAATACTGTCATAGAACATTAATAATTTATTGTTCCCCGTGCAATTTTATATGTTCTTTGTCCCTCAAGCACTTTGTCCATTTGCAGTCATTTGTAATAAATTCTAATGAGCTCATCGCAATAATCTGATCATGGAGTTTCTTAAATTCAGCATCAAATCAAAGTATTCCTTGTAAGATGTCATAGACATGAAAATCTATTAATTTTTTTGTAATGTCATGGAACTAGTAATGAGCCTTTGAAATTTCTTTGAATACTTCTCTATACTTCTAGTTTTTCTTAAGGGTGTCAATTCTAGCGGGGGATCATTTTTTACTGAGGGTTGGACTAAATCTAGTGTTGCAATACTATTTGAACACTTCCCAGTAATGGGATGCTCTTGTTCCAATGGACAAATCAAAAGTTACGACGACCCAATCAAGTTGGTAAGAGGTGAGCTGATTGATGCAAACCCGAGTGCATCACCGGTCCATTCTCCCAAGGAATTTGTTGGTTGATGAAAAATTGGTTGCACCTAGTGAACCATCACAATTGTGAGTTTATAAATTATCTCCTGCAAAATCTATAGTCCTCTAATATGTGCTAGTGATCTTGAACCTAAGCAGGTCGGTGCAAGATTTGCAGTCCTTCATAGTTCATGCATCCCTATTTTATGTTATAATAGTTCATTCATAGTTGATCTTGCACAATCAACCATTTCCTTCCTCGTGATTTCCTCTTTTGCTAATCCCTAGTTGATCTTGCACGATTAGTTCATTGACTTCCTCAGGATTTTACGCATCGAACTAGCCTTATCGTCAAAAATTCAGTGATCCTTAAGGTTAGAAATGAGATAAAGATAATCAATATGGAATCGTTAAAGGAGTTGTTAGTCAGAGAGAGAGAGAAACAACAGTAACAATAATTGAACCTTCCATGTAAAAGGAAAAGACATCAATGAAATCATGACCTTGTCTGCCCGAAATCTCTTAAGATTGTACTCCTTAACTCTTCAATCCCCGCTACCACCATGAATGGTTCAAATTGTGATATTGTGGGAATTTAATCTCAATGGATCAACATGACCTACGTCCATGAACCTTTTGCACTTCATTTCTTGGGATTAGTAAACATATACTATTTAGGCTCCTTCATTCGTGTCAACATCTAAATCAGGTTCAACATATGGCAGGTAATTATCGTACTTATCTCAAGAAATGGTGCAGAGCTTCTTTAGGTCTCTCTTATTCATCATAGAAGACATCAACTAGGGATGCTTGAAGTACTTATATCATTTATTTTATGGACAATCTTCGTCATCAAGATGCACATCTGCTTGATGTACCGATCCTGATAGGCGCAATCTCCAACTATAGATTTTGTAAGTCAACTTCCTTTAACATCTTTACCCTTTGACATTTTGACAAGGTTCGCGTTAGTGGTAGGACGTCAAACTCTGTGTGCACTTCCCTCTATGTTCTCATGTGCTCCTCTATGTGCTCATGAGCCCCTCTTCTGATTCCACCGACTTTGGGCCTAGTGAATACCAATGTGGATGACAACTTGTCACCTAGATGACACGTTGGCTATTTTCCATGTCAAAAATATTGGCTATGGTCTTCAACAAAATTATGAGTGAATTTTGAAAGTGAACTTTCATCAACCTATGGATAAGGGCGACTTGAGTCATCACTGAGTGCAGGGCGACTATTTCATCTTTATAGTTGCTGATGTATAGGTGAAACGATTTGGTCATCCACTGCCTAATGGTCGGATTTTCAAACTCTTCTTCCACCTTGGATATTCCCATGTTGAGTGGTATGTCACTTGTTTGAGTTGACAAAGCTAGCGGTAGATCCGGTGGAGAGGTTGGAAAATAACCTCCCTAAAAAGGTGAGCAGGGGACATCATTAAACAATATTGAAGAAATTTTAAGGAAACTATCAAACCAAAATGAGAGGCATTGTCAAAAGGGCCTGAGATTCCTCGGTAGTAGTCCAAGATCGACATCTTAAACTTTGATGGAAGGGACTCATTTGCGATCTTAGAAGGAATGGATAGGTGCCCAACTGATCTAATTCAATAGTTGAGTCATGCTTCGGCGAGGTAGTCATCTACCAAGTAGTCAAGTCGGTAAGCAACTGTGGGCTCTTTAAATATAGCATGATGTGGAAAGAGCAATAGGTGAACAAGAGTGTGGTACAAGTGCCCACACAATGAGGGATTCTTCCATCTCGTGCATATCATCCAGAATCCCAAGCCTTATGTCAATATAATCCATAGTCCCAAGCCCCTCTGTCGGTTTTATCTTTGTTGTTGCTTCAGAATACTAAAATACCCTTCAACCCTTCTGCTCCTTTTCTTTATTGAACCTAGACATGCTCATGCACCTTTCAAGTTGTTAAATTCCATTTTTCCGTGAAGGACTAGCAAAACTCTACAGGAGAAAGGATTATTGAAAGAAAAACAAGAGAAAATAGAGAATTAAAGTGGACAAAAAAACAAATAGACATAGTGCAGAAAATAGTGAACAAAAACTCTCACTTTATATTGACTGATTAGCTTTAGTTCATCCCAAAAGAAAACAAGATATCTAGTAAAGAGTCAATATGATCTCTCGGACCTTAATCTTGGGAATTGTAGAAATGGAGAAAGCCAACCTTGTATATATGTCCACTTGATACAAATACAAAGAATGAGTACATATATATAGATGAGAGAAAGAGAGAGAAAGTCCTATACACAATGTGGGACTAAAGAGAGGAGAGAAAAAGCAATAAATGCTATACAAATGGGCCTAATGTTAAGTGGGCTTTTCCAACACTCCCCGCAAGCTGGAGCGTATAGGTCATATGCACCCAGCTTGGACAAACATTGGTAGAACAGAGTGCTTGATAAGGCCTTTGTGAGGATGTCGGCAACTTGATCAGTTCCTGGAACATGCTTTAATTCAAGTTTCTTCAGTTGAACCTTTTCACGAACAAAGTGACAGTCAACCTCGATATGTTTTGTGCGCTCATGAAAGACCGGATTCTTTGCGATGTGTATGGCGGCTTGACTATCACAAAATAGAACAGCAGAGGAGGGGAGTTTTACTCCCAGGTCAGTGAGGAGACTTTCAAGCCATGTGAGTTCTGAAACAACTGAGGCCATCGATCTGTATTCAGCCTCTGCAGAGGAACGAGCCACCACAGCTTGTTTCTTACTCTTCCAAGTAATAAGATGCCCACCAAAATACGTACAGAACCCACTAGTTGACCTTCGATCGTCCAGGGAACCCGCATAGTCGGCATCAGAATAGGCAACCAATGCGGGAGCAGAGTCGGAGGTTTGTAAACCAGCCCTGGCCTGGAGCTCCCTTAAGGTATCGGAGAATCCGTTCAACCGCTTGGAGATGAGAAGCCCGGGGGGCATGCATGAACCTACTGACAACCCCAACTGCAAATGATATATCTGGCCTTGTGACTGTTAGATAGATCAACTTGCCCACAAGGCGTCGATAGTATTCCGGGTTCGGAAGTAGCAAATCGTCATCCGAAGCATGAGCGCATAATTTGTGATTTGCCTCCATCGGGGTACATGCTGGCTTGCAACCAGACTGACCAGCATCTTTGAGAAGATCGAGACAGTACTTTCGTTGGGAGAGTACCAAACCGTCCGGCCGCCGGGCGATCTCGAGACCAAGGAAGTAGCGAAGTTTCCCCAGATCTTTAGTCTGAAAAACAGTGCTCAGGTGTTGTTTGACGTCTTGAATCCCCTTTGAGTCATCCCCAGTGAGAAGGATGTCGTCAACATAAACCAACAGAAGAACGGTGCCAGTGGCCCGGTGTCGGGTAAAGAGGGAGAAATCTGCAGAGCTCCGAGTGAACCCCATGTCCCGAACCACCTTGCTAAACTTGTCAAACCACGCCCGTGGGGACTGTTTGAGACCATAAATTGACTTTTTGAGAAGACAGACCCGAGACTCCCCGTGGTCTCAAACCCGGGCGGTTGGCGCATGTAGACAGTTTCCTGAAGGTCGCCATTCAAAAAGGCGTTCTTGATATCAAGTTGATGAAGAGGCCAGCGGCGGTGTACCGCGACGGAGAGAAGAACGCGGACAGTGTTAAGCTTGGCCACCGGAGAGAATGTTTCCTCATAGTCGAGGCCCTCCTGTTGTGTGAAGCCCCGGGCCACAAGACGGGCCTTCAGACGGGCAATAGTGCCATCCGGAGCATGCTTGATACGAAGACCCATTTGCATCCAACCGGGTGCTGACCGGGAGGTAAGGGAACCAAGACCCAGGTCTGGTTGGCCCAAAGGGCCGTCATTTCTTCGTCCATGGCAGCCCGCCAGCCAGGATGGTGAAGCGCCTCCTGCAAAGAGTTAGGGACTGAAACAGAAGATAAGGAGGTGGCAAGGTGAAGAAGAGAGGGGGAGAGGCGATGGAGCGAGACGTAGTTCGCCATCGGATGAGCGGTGGAGACGGGAGCCGGAGCAGCAGGGAGCAGAGCACCAGAGGGCGAAGCCGACTGCAGAGGAGCCACAGAATGAGGAGAGCGACGAGAATAGACCCGGATAACCGGGGTGGTGGACGGACCGGAGGTGGTGAAGGGAGAGAGGCTGAGGAGTGAGGAGCAGGAATGATAGGACGAACGACGGGAGCGGGAGGCAGAGCGATATCCGGAGCAGGGAAGAAAGGAAGATCTTCACGGAAAGTTACGTCAGGCGAGACAGTAACCTTGCGGGTAGTAGGCGAATAACATACATAACCCTTCTGAGTGCGCGAGTACCCGACAAAGATCTGCTTGGTGGCACGAGGGTCCAACTTGTCCGTGGAGGGACCGAGGTGGTGAACGTAGCAGGTACACCCAAACACCCGTGGTGGAAGAGGAAAAGGCGAAGTTGTGGGAAAGAGGAGGCTGAAGGGAGTAGCATACTGGAGGACGGAAGACGGGAGGCGGTTGATGAGGAAGCAAGCCGTGGAGAGAGCGTAGTTCCAGTACGGTTTGGGACCTGCATTTGAAGCATAAGCGAGCGAGCGACATCAAGAAGGTGACGATTCTTGCGCTCGGCGACACCATTCTGTTGTGGAGTGTACGGACAGGAGGTTTGGTGAAGAATGCCGAATTCAGAGCAGAGAGTGGCAAACGTATGGCTGGTGTACTCCCGCGCATTGTCTGTACGAATAGTGCGAATAGGCGCAGAGAACTGAGTGCGGGTCTCGAGGATGAAAGCCCGGAATACGCGGGGAAGTTCAGAGCGATCCCGAAGGAGATATAACCATGTCATGCGAGAGTAATCATCAATAAAAGTAAGAAAATAGCGATAGCCAGAAATACTAGTAACTTTGTACGGACCCCATATATCGGAGTGTACTAAAATAAAAGGAGCGGAGCTCCGAGTACAATGAGGGGAAAAGAAGAACGGGGCTGTTTGCCCAAAATACATGTGTCGCAACGAAAAGCAGGGAGAGTGACATCAGGAAGGGCCTTCCGGAGGACTGGAAGAGGAGCATGTCCCAGACGGCGATGCCAATCCGAAGAGGAGGTAGATGCGAGGACAGTAGGAGAGTCGTCAAGGAGATAGAGCCCATTCTGCAGTCGTCCTCTACCAATGATAGTCTGCGTCTGCTGATCCTGTATGAGAAAAGAAGAAGAAGTAAATGTCACTGAGTAATTAGAATCAGTAGTAAGGCGACCGACAGAGAGTAAATTGAAAGGAGAGCCCGGAACATGTAGAGCCGAGCGTAGGAGGAGAGAAGAGGTGAGAGAAATATCAGCACATCCAGATACGGGAACCGACGCTCCATTAGCAACAGTAATGTACTTCGGGTGAGGTGAAGACAAGTACTGTGGTGGCTTAACAGAGGTGATATGATGAGTGGCACCAGAATCAAGGATCCAGCGCGGGCCAGAGGAGAGGCAGGCGATACCTTCATTGGAGAGAGAGGCAGCAGAGGCAACCGAGGCAGGCGGACGGCTGAGCAAGCCATGAAGGTGCTGGAGCTGAAGACGAACCTCGTCGAGCTCAGTACGAGAGGAGGCAGAGTCGGTAGTAGCAGCAGAGGCATGTGGACGAGGCGGACGGCCATGTTTGCGAAAGCAAGTGGCCTCAAGATGACCAACTTTACCACAGAACGAGCATTGAGGACTAGACCGGCCGCGAGAGTCAGAGCGGCCACCACGGGCAGAGGGGGGAAGAGGTAGTAAGGGAGCAGGTGCCTGTTGAACAAGAGCCGGAGAAGGAAGTCCGGGAACATCCGGAGGCGGGGAGACTTTGAGAAGCATGGAGCACACGTCGGAAAAGGACGGTGTAACAGTAGAGGAGAGGATGTGAGCCCGGACACTGTGAAGATGAGGGGGTACCCGGGCCATCATCATGGCGATACCCACAGCTTCCTTCTGGGTACGTTGAGCAGCGAGATCTAGAGTGGGAGGCTGATGGTGGATCCAAGCCTCAACCAGAGACCGGGCTTGAGCAACAAAGGATGTCAAGTCGGTGGCGTCACTGCTGTCAAGGGCCTGGAGAGCGGTGATGATATCATAGAGATGGTGGAGACTATCTTTGCCGGAGTAGAGGGTGTGTAGCTCGTCCCACATGCCTTTGGCCGTCTCATGATACATGGCCAGACGATAAGATTCGCCATCAAGAGAGTTGAGGAGCCAAGTCTGCACACGCCCATCATTGCGTAACCACTCCTCAGTAGGGACACCAATAACGGTCTGGGTCAGATGATGAAGGAATCCCTTGGACTGAAGGACACGGCGAACTGAGTGTGCCCATTCCACAAAGTTCTTCTTGCCATTGAGCGAAATTGTGGTGATCCGGAGCTCGTCTCGGACTTCTGGTAGAGAGGCCGGGCGTTCAGGAGGAACTGTCGTACCGACGGAGTCTGCAGAGGTAGACATGGAGGCCGCAGCGAGCTTGAAGGAGGCCGCAGCGAGCTGGAAGGAGCCGCAGCGAGTTGGATGAGACCGCAGCGGGCTGGAGGCCGCAGCGAGCTGGAGAAGACCGCAGCGGTCTGGAGGCCGCAGCGAGCTGGAGAAGACCGCAGCGGCTGGAGGCCGCAGCGAGCTGAAGGAGGCTGCAGCGAGTGGGAGGAGGTCGCAGCGAGCTGGAGGAGACCGCAGCGGACTGGAGGCAGCAGCTAGAGGAAGCAAACAGAGAGCGGACTGGGAGAGGACGCGGCGACCTGGATGAGGTCGCGGCGAGCTGGAGGATGATGCGGGCTGGTCAGGTCGCGGCGGTCTGGGTCAGACCGCGGCGGAGGAGAGAACTGATAAGAGAGGACACGCCGGGCGGACTGGCGAGCTGGCGGGCTGGCGAGCTGGCGGGCTGGCGAGCTGGCGAGCTGGCGAGCTGGCGAGCTGGCGAACGCAGCGCGAACGGCGGATGAAGGAGACCAAGGAGAGAGGTCGCCGAGGTCGCGGCGGACAGGAGGAGGCCGCAGCGGACAAGGGGAAGCAGTGGACCCCACAGGATGGCTATAAAAGGAGGGGGCCTGAGGAGAAAGGGAGAGAGGGGGGACGAAGTGGATCCACGGGAGAGGAAGCGGACAGGAAAAGTGAGGCCGCAGGAGAGATGCGACTAGAGGGTGCGGACTGGACAAGGGAGGCCGCAGAGACCGCAGGCTGCTGGGCGGACAGTAGAGGGAGTCCGCAGGAGAGTCGAACCTGGCTCTGATACCATGTAGAAATGGAGAAAGCCAACCTTGTATATATGTCCACTTGATACAAATACAAAGAATGAGTACATATATATAGATGAGAGAAAGAGAGAGAAAAGTCCTATACACAATGTGGGACTAAAGAGAGGAGAGAAAAAGCAATAAATGCTATACAAATGGGCCTAATGTTAAGTGGGCTTTTCCAACAGAAATAATAGAACATTTGCATCCAACTTAAAAGAATTGTTGTGGGTGAAGCGACCAGAATCACTAGGATAAGTGCAAAAGCTATATCAATTTTTGATGTAGGACTATATTCACAATGCGTCCTCTTAGTGTAGGTTCTTTGACTTATAACTTGGGGATTCTTTTTTATTGGGTGACAAAAGTTGGGTTGTTTGGCCTACTTTGCTCTGATATTACATTAGAACACGTGCATCAACCTACAACCAGTTGGTTGTAGCATTATATGTGCATGGGCCCAGAATCTATATTAGATTCTCAAAGCTACATGAATTTCTTAATTCGGAATTACATTCTCAACAAAATCTTAACTTTTGAGAAATTTTTGATAAGATAAGGTTATACTGTGGAAGCCTCAAGTATCAATTTGTACAATACAAAGTCTATAAAGGGAGGTCTCCATCAAGCCTTATATTGGCACGAGGTTGTAGGACGCAATTTTTTTGTTGGAGGTTATCTCCTACTATAGTTTGAAGTGTGTCCTTGTTGTGGGACATGTTTATCAATTGTGGACTCTGTTGGTCCAAGGGAAGTTTTCCAAGATTCGAGTATTTTTATTGTATGTTTCTCTCATTGATTTTTTTGATATAATGAAGTTGGTAGACTAAAGAGTCATGTTGCAAAAATCAGCCCACTTAATTGCCCAAGCAATTAAAATTTAAAATCAGCCCACTTAATTACCATTCATTGTATTCTACTTAGATGTTTAATGGATAACTTTCTTTCAAAAGTGAGCTAAAATCAAATTTTTCAAGATTTTCAAGCACCAGTTCATGTGGTAAAAGGACTTGATCTGAATTTAACTTAGATGAGTTACCTGCTGATCCAGGATTGATGCAACCTATAAGCTCATATGATGTAAATATACAAGACACGATAAGAAAAAAATACTTGCAGAATGGTCCTTGTCAACCGGTTTTAGCAAATTTTCCTCAAATTGAAATAAAGCATGTCGTTTCAACAAGAACTAGTTTAATGAGTTTAAAGACTAACTGGAATATAATATAGATAAAAATGTTGCATATTGTCTTTATTGTTACATATTTCCAAAGAGAGGTTGTGATCTTACATTTGTATGTCGTGATTTCATATATTAGGTAGGAAGAGACAAAATGTACTCAATATCGTGCTCATTTGTGTGCATCAATAGACTGCATACACTTTCTTTTAAAACAAGGATTGTCTTTTAGTGGACATTATGAGTCTAAAGAATCCAGTAATCGAGAGAATTTTCTTGAAATTTTAGAATTTCTTCTATTGCGTAACAATGAGATCAAGTCAATGGTATTGGAAATACATCTACCAATTGTCAACTAATATCACCAAAAATCCAAAATGAGATAGTTTCTTGCATTGCATTTGAGAATACAAAGTCAATTGTTCAAGTTGTTGGAGATAGTTGCTTCACTATTTTGCTTGATGAATCACGTGATGTGTCCACAAAAGAACAAATGGTTGTGGTTTTACGTCATGTGACTAACAAAAGTCTTATTATGAAGCATCTTCTTGGGTTTGGTCATGTTATAGACACAATTATCTTATCATTAAAGAAATTTATTGATAATTTATTTGCAAAACATAGCCTAAGCATTTCTAAATTGCGGGGTCAGAGTTATGATGATGCTAGCAATATGAGGGGTGAGTTCAAAATACTGAAAACGTTGATATTGCAAGAGAATAATATGAGGAGTGAGTTCAAAATACTGAAAACGTTGATATTGTACTTTCTACATTTATTGTTCTGCTTGTCAACTACAATTAATATTAGTAGCTATTGTGGAAGATCAAGTTGAAGTTGCAGAGATTTTTACGCTTATTAACCTTGTGTTGAATGTTGTTGACGGATCTTGTAAACGACGTGACTGTATAAGAGCATTAGAATTTGATCGAGTTGCTCTAGAGTTTGATTGCGAGAAGTTGGAAAGTGGTCGAGCAGCAAATTAACCACTTGAATTGAAAATGCCAGGAGACACACGGTGGAGTTCACATTATGGCACAATATTAAATTTTATTCGGTTGTTCTCATTTATTGTTGAGACACTTGAAATTATCAAGGTTGATGGTGCTGATGGAAATCAAAGAGAAATGACAAATATTTTAATTAAAAATCTCTTGACTTTTAATTTTATTTTCCCCATGCATTTAATGAAGAGTATTTTATTCAAGTCACACAAGTTATCACAAGTATTACAGAATAAGAATCAAGATATTGTTAATGCAATGAACTTTGAAAAATTTACAAAGCAACTACTGTTTAGTTTGAGAAATGATAATCTTGAATGGAACTCCTTTATGAGTGAAGTATCAACATTTTGTATAAAACAACATATAGAGGTTCCTAATATGAACGAAAAATATATTCAAGAAGGAAGATCCCGACGTAATGAAAGAGCGATTACAAATTATCATCATTTTCATGTTGAAATCTTCAATACAACGCACAAATAGACTTTGAACGAGTTAGATGATCGCAGGAAGATCTAGATATGACGATTTTTATTGCAGTAATGCTCAAACATTGGAAATGATGCATATGTGAAGCGCAATTTTGAGATTAGCTCGAGTTTGGAGTTAACTTGAGTCCAGTTGGTCGTTGTTCAATGGAGAGAGGGAGAGGCCCGGGAGGGGGTGGTTGGCGATCTATTGATTGTTCTATGTGATGGTTGGAAATTTTGTCCCAAGATGGTGAATGATGAATTTTATTCAAGATCCTTGAACTGACCGGCTTTGGTTCTTTGAATGCATTCCAGCAACTCATGTTCCGGGTATGGATTGAAGAAGCCTCACTTCATTTGAAACCCTATTCGCAAGGGAGAAGCAGCAAACTAAATTTTATCAAATCCCTAGATGTGAGAACTGAAAGGAGGATTTATAGCTTCCGGCATAGTTAGGAACAAGTTTGCCCTCGATTCCTCTGGTTGTGCGTTATTGGTAGTTTTATCATCCCCTTACTGAAACTCCGAAAGAGCTCTGGCAGCGATTGGTCGCCGGATACAACAATTTAGAGGCCATCTGAGCATCAATTGTGAAGTTCCTGTCACCGGATTAGGTTGGGGCTGCCAGTGCTGTTTAGTGATAGTATTGCGATGCTATTGAAGCAATAATTCAGCTAATAAATTCATGAATGTATTTTCCTACAGTCAATTTTATGGGTTTTTTTAATACATTTTAACGCTGATGTTGAAAACAGTACATGAAATGGAAACGAGTTCAAACGTGATTTAAGTTTTACAAGAAAGATGTTACTAACCGATCTGTTCCTAATGAGATGCTTTCCCTCGTTGATGACCCTCTCTGCAGCTTCCGAGTCGAAAAACTCGATAAAACCGAATCCCCTCACACTTCCCGTCGCTCTATCTCGCATCACCGCCACTTCCTTCACCTCGCCGTACTTCTGAAAATATTCTTTCAGAACGTCCTCCTCCAGCTCTTTAGTGATGCCTCCTATGAAAAGCTTTGCAGGGTCTACCAAAGAAGATGGCTGAGAGGATGAGGATGGAGACGGCTCCATCAAATAATATTGAGGGAGAACTTACAGAAAGAATATCCGCCGGGAGAACAGACGAGAGGAGTGTAGAAAGAGGAGCTACGAGGAAGAGAGAAATGCGGAAGTGAGCGGGCGAGGGTTTTGGAAGAAAGAAACAGAAGGACTCGCAGGAGAGTAGAAAATGACATATTTGGGTGAAATGGCTTTAGATCGGGAAATTTGTAGTTCGTTGACTGGGTCCGCAGTTCCCACTTCCCTTCGTTTCAGCGCGGACTTGAAAAGAAGCCCGCGTATTGCCCCGCCCCTGTAACGAAATATTTTTCTTAGGGTTAGTTTGAACAAATTATTCTCATTATAGAATGAATGTTTGTGAAAACAGTGATTATGACCATCTTCAAGAAAAGAAAATTAGTTTTCAACATCAAGGTGGTTGAAGATTCACGGCTATTAATATCGGGTCAAATGAAGTCTTAGGCTATGTTTGACATGGTGGTGGCGGTCGTAAATGGATGGATTGAACCATTATTCGTTAAGAATCACTTAACAAACATCATCTGCTTGAACATAAAAGTGAATGAAGTTTCTTAGATAGGCGTTAACGAATGACAATTTAACCCTTATATTCATGACCGCCACCCTGCAAAAACACATATTTGTTTGGTTGAATCAAGGTTGAACCGTTTAGATATTAGTATCAATTATAATATATCATCTTAATATCAAAAAAACTATTTTAAAGATATGAGAGATGATTTGCCTAACCTTGAATTATAGCCATTATAGTTTTCGCGGACTAACTCGACGTTCCGGTCAGCCAGAATTCTTGGACCGTCTTACCTCTCGGAACGGTCGAGCGCACACACAGTCAATGAAAATAGAAAGTTGACAACGTAATTTTTTTGACGTGGAAAACCCTGGAAAGAGGTGAAAAACCACATGGTCGGATCTGTGCCGACCAAACCTCCACTGCTGAGTATTGTTACAAGGCTTTTTCAAGAACTCGAGGGCGACAAGCCGCCCCTCGTTACAATTATTGGGGAGAGAGAGAGTCTGGAGGGTGACATGCCACCACTCACAGTGTTAATTATTTCTTTGAGTGTTGCGGGAAGCGATGTGCTCGTTGTACTCTGGAGTCTTGATGCAGTAGTCCCGAGCCGCCCCTCTCGGTCGGCCCTACTCGGCCTAGCCAGAGGACCACGTTCTGGCGACCACTGCCGGGCTGCAGCCCAAGACCCCGCCTCAACATCCCGCCGCGCTGAGAATAGGCGCGGTCATGGGTGGGGTGCTTGGGCTGCAGCCCGGCAGTGGTCGCCAGAACGTGGTCCTCTGGCTAGGCCGAGTAGGGCCGACCGAGAGGGGCGGCTCGGGGCTACTGCATCAAGTCTTCTAATAATTCCTGGTGGCGGGAGCAGCTTGTTGTACACGTTCTGATGTCTGGAGGAGAGCGCGCTAGGCGCTTGCTGGAGGAGGGTGCGCGAAGCGCTAGATGAAAGAGGGTGCGCAGTGCGCTTGCTGGTAAAGAGAACGCGTATGGCGCTTGTAGGAGGAGAGCGCACAGGGTGTTTGTTGGAGGAGAACGCGCAGGGCGCTTGCTAGAGGAGAGCGCGTGGGGCGCTTGTTGGAGAAAGGTTAGTGAAGCGCTGGGGGAAGAGACTCGTACAAGGGAGCAATGTGTGTGATAGCACGCATGAGCGTGCAGGGGAGAGACAGGCGCAAGAATGAGCGAGAGAGAGGCGGCGCGCGCGGGAGCACGCATGGGAGAAATGTGCGCAAGAGCGTGCAGGCGAGAGACAGGCGCAAGAATGAGCGAGAGAGAGGCGGCGCGCGCGGGAGCGCGCATGGGAGAAATGCGCGCAAGAGCGCGCAAGGACACACGAGGCTGGCTCGCGGGGGAGATTGTACGAGAATGGCTTGAGGCTTGGCGCACACGAGGCTAGCTTGCGGTGAAGTTTGCACGAGTCTGGCTCGCGGCTTTAGCGCGCACATGGCTGGCTTGCGGGGAAGTTTGCACGAGTCTAACTCACGGCTTTAGCGCGCACAAGGCTGGCATGCGGGGAAGTTTGCACGAGTCTGGCTCGCGGCTTTAGAGCACACAAGGCTGGCTTGCGGGGAAGTTTGCACGAGTCTGGCTCGCGGCTTTAGCGCGCACAAGGCTGGCTTGCGGGGAAGTTTGCACGAGTCTGGCTCGCGGCTTTAGCGCGCACAAGGCTGGTGTTAGAAAGTAGCGAAAAGAGAGAACAAGCGGATAAGCTTTTGAATAATTGAAACTTTATTATCCAAAAAAGATAACTATTACAAAGGTATGCCCTCCCTTATATAGAATGGAGGAGAGATGAGAGAATACAAATAAAAGATGTGGGACTAAAAATTAATTAGTTTTGAACATCAAGGTGGTTGAAGATTCACGGCTATTAATATTGTGTCAAATGAAGTCTTAGGCTATGTTTGACATGGTGGTGGCGGTCGTAAATACATGGATTAAACCGTTATTCATTAAGAATCACTTAACAAACATCATCTGTTTGAACATAAAAGTGAATGAAATTTCTTAGATGGGTGTTAACAAATCCGTGCAAAAACACGGATTTGTTTGGTTCAATCAAGGTTTAGATATTAGTATCAATTATAATATATCATCTTAATATTAAAAAAAAATATTTTAAAGATATGAGAGATGATTTGCCTAACCTTGAATTATAGCCATTATAGTTGTCGCGGACTAACTCGACGTCCCGGTCGGGCCGGAATTTTTGGGTCGTCTTAGCTCTCGGAACGGTCGAGCGCACACAGTCAATGAAAATAGAAAGTTGACAACGTAATTTTTTTGACGTGGAAAATCCCGGAAAGAGGTGAAAAACCACATGGTCGGATCTGTGCCGACCAAACCTTCATTGGATCTGAGTATTCTTACAAGGCTTTTTCAAAAACTCGAGTGCGACAGGCCGCCCCTCGTTACAATTATTGGGGAGGGAGAGAGTCTGGAGAGTGACAGGCCACCACTCACAGTGCTAATTATTTCTTTGAGTGTTGCGGGAAGCGATGTGCTCGTTGTACTCTGAAGTCTTCTAATAATTCCTGGTGGCGGGAGAAGCTCGTTGTACACGTTCTGAGTCTGGAGGAGAGCACGCTAGGCGCTTGCTGGTGGAGGGCGCGTGAAGCGCTAAATGAAAGAGGGTGCGCAGTGCACTTGCTGGTAAAGAGAGCGCGTATGGCGCTTGTAGGAGGAGAGCGCACAGGGTGTTTGTTGGAGGAGAACGCGTGGGGCGCTTGCTAGAGGAGAGCGTGTGGGGCGCTTGTTGGAGAAAGGTTAGTGAAGATCTAGTGGAAGAGACTCGTGCAAGGGAGCAATCTGTGTGATAGCACGCATGAGCGTGCAGGGGAGAGACAGGCGCAAGAATGAGCGAGAGAGAGGCGGCGCGCGCGGGAGCGCACATGGGAGAAATGCGCGCGAGAGCGTGCAACGACACGCGAGGCTGGCTTGCGGCGGAGATTGTACGAGACTGGCTTCCGGCTTGGCGCACACGAGGCTGGCTTGCGGCGAAGTTTGCACGAGTCTGGCTCGCGGCTTTAGCGCGCACATGGCTGGCTTGCGGGGAAGTTTGCGTGAGTCTAACTCGCGGCTTTAGCGCACACGAGGCTGGCTTGCGGGGAAGTTTTCACGAGTCTGGCTCGCGGCTTTAGCGCGCACCAGGCTGGCTTGCGGGGAAGTTTGCACGAGTCTGGCTCGCGGCTTTAGTGCGCACAAGGCTGGCTTGCGGGGAAGTTTGCACGAGACTGGCTCGCGACTTAGTTTCCACGGTTCCAGCCCGCGGCTTAGTTTGCACGGTTCCAGACCGCGGCTTTGTTTGTGTGGGTTATAATCGCGGATTTGTCGTGAGGGGGGCAGGCCCCCACGGGGAGTTTGCACGAGTCGGGCTCGCAGCTTAGTTTGTGCTGGTTGTAATCGCGGCTTAGCCGTGAGGGGGGTAGGCCCCCACTGGGAGTTTGCACGAATCAGGCTCGCGGCTTATTTTGCGCTGGTTGTAATCGCGACTTAGCCGTAAGGGGGCAAGCCCCCACGGGGATTTTGCACGAGTCAGACTCGCGGCTTATTTTACATGAGTTGTAATCGCAGCTTAGCCGCGATGGGGGCAGGCCCCTACGGGGAGTTTGCACAAGTCGGACTCGCGGTTTATTTTGTGCGGTTCCAGCCTACAGCTTAGTTTGCGTGGTTTCAGGACGTGGCTTTAGTTGCATGGGTTACAATCGTTGCTTTGTCGTGAGGGGGGCAGACCCCCACGGGGAGTGTGCACGAGTCGGGCTCGCGGATTAGAGATGAAGAGGCCAGGATCTCTTTTGCGGCGATACGAACACTCTGTAAGAGGAGAGTCCAAAGTCCCTTGTTGAGAATACTGAACACTCTGTAAGAGGAGAGGCCAGAGTCTCTTGTTGGGAATACTGAATACTCTGTAAGAGGAGAGGCCAGAGTCCCTTGTTGGGAATACTGAACACTCTGTAACAGGAGAGGCCAGAGTCCCTTGTTCGGAATACTGAACGCTCAATAAGAGGAGAGGCCAGAGACCCTTGTTGGGAATATTGAACGCTCTGTAAGAAGAGAGGCCAGAGTCCCTTGTTAGGAATACTGAACGCTCTATAAGAGGAGAGATCAGAGTCCCTTGTTGGAATATTGAACGCTCTGTAAGAGGAGAGGCAAGAGTCCCTTGTTGGAATGCTGAACCCTCTGTAAGAGGAGAGGCCAGAGTCCCTTGTTGAGAATACTGAACACTCTGTAAGAGGAGAGACCAGAGTCCCTTATTGGGAATACTAAACACTCTGTAAGAGGAGAGGCCAGAGTCCCTTGTTGGGAATACCGAACACTTTGTAAGAGGAGAGGCCAGAGTCCCTTGTTGGGAATACGGAACACTCTGTAAGAGGATAGGCCAGAGTCCTTTGTTGGGAATACCGGACACTCTGTAAGAGGAGAGGTCAGAGTCCCTTGTTGGGAATACTGGACACTATGCAATGCAATCATCTATAAGATTGAAAATAACACATGTTGTTCGTATCACGAATGTCAAAAAAATAAAATACAAGCAGTGATGATGGAGCTCCGGATGCTCATTTGGCAGAAAGCAAACTCTTCTTTGAGATGTTCATCCTGGGGATTGTCTCAGTGACGGATCATTCTTGACATGTTGATTCAGAGCCTTTGTTTGGGAGAGAACTCCCGAGCTACCCAAAGCGAACGAATCGTTCGATTTCTGTCTTCAGTCTTGAACAATCTTCTGTCTTATGTTCGTGACCTTGATGGAAGTTGCAATACTTAGATTGGTCCCCTGAATTTGGAGTAAGAGCTCTTGGCCTTTGGAGAGACGGATGGTTGCGTATGGCGATCAACACTTCCACTCACGAAGTGTTGAGGGGAGTGAAGCTTGATGTTGGTGATGCCCCCCAGCCTGTCGAGAGTTGACGCGGGGCGAGTTGCTCTTTTTGGGAACCGACTTTGGTGTCAACCCCTGCTCTTGCTGTCTCTTTGAATTAATTTTGAATTGTTGGCGGTGTGCTTCGATTGCACCGTCAGCGATGACCTTGGCATTGATTCGCTGAACAAGATCAGAATAGCTGAGTATAGTTTCTTGTACTAGTGCGGAGTGGAAGCCATCAGGGCGGAGCACTCCAAGAAGAAATCCGCATAGGAGTTCCGCTTTTATTTCAGGGATTCGTCGTGCTTCAGTGGTGAAACGACGGAAGAAATCTTTAAGGGTTTCCCCTTCACTTTGACGGATACCGGACATGTGGGAAGGATCATTGAAACTCCGTCGGCTGGCTATAAATTGATCCGTGAATTGTTGCATTAGTTCTGCGAAATCTTTGATTTCTCCTTCCTTTAGGGACATGAACCAAGTGCGAGCTTGTCCTTTCAAAGTCGCCAGGAAAACTTGACACAATAGTTGATCTGAGGCATTGCAAAGTTGCATTATGATTGCGAAGTGTCTAACGTGCTCTGACGGGTCACTTGTACAATCGTATGCCTCGATCTTTGGGAGCTTAAAACCATGAGGGATTGGGTGTGCTCGAACCTCTGGTGCAAATGGCGAGTAATGATGGAGAGGGCGGCTGGCGGGAGCGACACATTGCTTGGCCCGCTCGCGTTCTTCTGTGATTAAGTTGAGAACTTCTTCGCGTGTGAGCCTTTCAACTTCTGTTAGCCTGATGTTTGTTGCTTCTGGGTGATTGTAGTGATGCTGAACTTCAGATCCTTTGTCTAAACGGGCTCTACAGCCTTATACATTCGTACTGGGTAGCTATCTTTTTGGTAAGTTTATATGCAAGCGAGGGGGAACTGGACCCCCCCCCCCCCCCCCCCCCCCCCCGAGTATCGTCCTTTCTAGAGTGTGGGCAGCTTCTCCTACTATTGTCTCTAGTCACGAGTATCGTTGTGTTGAAGGTACTTTCTTTTGAGGATGTTGGGAACTTGTTTCCCACAGACGATGCCAAACTATTACGGACTAACTCGACATCCCGGTCGGGCCGGAATTCTTGGACCATCTTAGCTCTCGGAACGATCGAGCGCGCACACAGTCAATAAAAATAGAAAGTTGACAAGATAATTTTTTGACGTGGAAAATCCCGGAAAGAGATGAAAAATCACGTGATCGGATCTGTGCCGACCAAACCTCCACTAGATCTGAGTGCTGTTACAAGGATTTTTCAAGAACTCGAGGGTGACAGGCCGCCCCTCGTTACAATTATTGGGGAGAGAGAGAGTCTGGAGGGTGACAGGCCACCACTCACAGTGCTAATTATTTCTTTGAGTGTTACGGGGAGCGATGTGCTCGTTTTACTCTGAAGTCTTCTAATAATTCCTGGAGGCGGCAGCAGCTTGTTGTACATGTTCTAATGTCTGGAGGAGAGCGCGTTAGGCGCTTGCTGGAGGAGGGTGCGCGAAGCGCTAGATGAAAGAGGGTGCGCAGAGCGCTTGCTGGTAAAGAGAGCGCGTAGGGAGCTTGTAGGAGGAGAGCGTGCAGGGTGCTTGTTGGAGGAGAACGCGCGGGGCGCTTGCCAGAGGAGAGCGCGTTGGGCGCTTGTTGGAGAAAGGTGCGTGAAGCGCTGGGGAAGAGACCCGTGCAAAGAAGAAACATGTGTGATAGCACAAATGAGTGTGCAGGGGAGAGACAGGCGCAAGAATGAGCGAGCGAGAGGCGGTGCGCGCGGGAGCGCGCAAGGGAGAAATACGTGCGCAAGTGCGCAAGGAGGCGGTGCGCACGAGAGCGCACAAGGGAGGAATATGCGCAGGAGAGCGCAAGGAGGCGCCGCGCGAGTGCGCGCAAGGGAGAAATGCGAGCGGGAGAGCGCAAGGAGGCGGCGCGCGAGAGCCCGCAAGGGAGAAATGCGCGTGAGAGCGCGCAAGGAGGCGGCGCGCGAGAGCGCTCAAGAGAGAAATGTGCGCACGAGCGCGCAAGGAGGCGACGTGCGGGAGCGCGTAAGGGAGAAATATGCATGAGAGCGTGCAAGGAGGCAGCGCGCGGGAGCGCACAATGGATAAATGCGCGCGAGAGCGCGCAACGAGGCGGCACGCGCGGAAGCGCACAAGGGAGAAATGGGCGCAATAGCGATAAAGGGCGCGGCGCGCGCGGGAGCGCGCAAGGGAGAGAGTTGGAGGAGAGAGAAATTCTGGGCGAAGAAGATGAAGATCTTCGAAGACCAAGGAGATCTTCGAAAACGAAGGAGATGTTCGAAAACGAATGAGATCTTCGAAGAATGCTTGAAGATCTTCGAAGGGGAAGAGCAAGATGAAGAAGATGAGGGAGAAAGGAAAGAGAGGGAATCTGTAGGAGGATTTCTCCAAGAATGAGAGAATCCCCATTAAAGGGGGGTCTGAAGCTCTATTTATAGGCTTCATGGGTGGTTATGCAGGTTACGCAGTTATCTGCAGCCCATAACCAACATGATTGCTATCAATAAACCAAAATATTATATTTATTTTTACGGGACTATGATTTAATATGCATATTAATCTTGTTATATGCAAGTCGTTCTATTTTTGGCAACGCATTATCTCCACTACGGAAGATCATGTGGGCGGTTACGTGGGTGGTTACCTACGTAACCGACGATGGCGATTGTGGGAGCGTGATCGGACGCTGGAGACGGGCTCCCTCGGATGGTCGACGAACTTGCCGGCGAATTTGCTGGAGAGACGAGAGATCGCCACCAACGGCCGGGAGAGCGGGTGGCAGCCATGCCGTCGACGGAAAGTGGGGAACGACCGACGGTGGCGACGTCCGAGGAAGAGAGGAGTGACAGCGGCGACGGACGCTGGAGAAATGAGCGACGGCGGCGGCGGCCGTGGAGTCAGGAAATAACTGCGGCGGGGGTCGCGATGTTGGGAGACGGCGGCGATGGCGGCGATGGGAGAAACAGATGATGGCGGCGGTGTCGACGGCGGCCGTAGAGTCGGGAAATAACGGCGGCGACGACCGCGGCGTTGGAAGACGACAACGGCGGTCGCGGCGTTGGGAGACGACGGCGTCGGCCGCGGGAGAAACGGACGAAGACGACGGTCGTGGAGTCGGGAAATAACGGCGGAGGCGGTCGCGGCGCTTGTATGTCATATCGGACGATGAGATGTTTGTGTACACCTATTTTATGTAGGTGAGCACTTGATCAAAGTGGATGTAGTATGATGTTTGGGTATATAACTATAGAAATTTGTGGATGGGCATATATATGAGAGCTATGTTTGTATGTATGTATGACATGTTATGTTTGTTTTGTGTGATGGCGTGAGGTGAGACAAACTGCGGCCTCTGAGCTCTAACCCGACTCGCTTTCTTCGGGTGATCAGTTGCTTATGGTGCAACGAAGAATGCTCAGGTACATGTCTGTCGTCGAGCTAAATTTCGGGACGAAATTTTTTGAAGAAGGGGAGGGTTGTAACACCCCCAAATCCCAATTTAGGTTCAGGTTGGGTGACACGGCCTGGAACACGGGCGTGACCCAGGGCGTGTCGTGCTCGGGTTGAGTGGCCTCTCGAGTGCTCGACGAAATGTACTCGAGAAGCACTCAAGAAGAAGGAACACGCCTGGCAACACGGGCGTGTCAGGGGGCGTGTCCTCCTCGGGGTAATCAAACTCCACTCAACGAATACACGGCAAGGAATGTCTGCAGTCGTGTATGACACACGACCGGTGATACGGGCGTGTCACGGGCCGTGTCGTTCTCGGAATTAGTCAGGGTTTTGCGTGTGCTGGTGGACACGGGTGTGTCTTGGGGTACACGGCCTGGGACACGGGCGTGTCTCATGGCCGTGTCTCGCTCGTGTGAGTGAATGTTGTGTTGTATGTGGTACACGGCTTTTAGACACGGGCGTGTCAGACATGATACACGCGTGTAGGATGTGACACGGGCGTGTCACATGGCCGCGTACTGTTTGGATTTGAGTCGGTTGTGTGCCGCTTAAGGGACACGACCTGTGACACGGGCGTGTCACAGGGAGTGTCAGGCCGTGTTCGGCCTTTTTTTGAGCAAATCATGGTCGTTCTTTTCCCTTATCTTGGATCCAAGGGTCCAGGCCCCTTCCATGTGGATAAATGGCCGAGAATGGGGGTAAACTCCTTCATTTAAGCCATTCTTCTTCTTCTTCTTCTCAAAGAGAGAGAGAGAGAGAGGGAGATCAAGGGAGGAAGAAAAGGGAGGAGGAAGTCAGCTGCTAGAGGAGCTGCAGAGTGCGGAATCAAGATCCGAGATCGGATTCGTGGAGGCAAGGCTGTGTCGGTTGATAACTTCTCAATTGAAGTTATCTAGTCCCCTAGTTTTACATAATCGTTGTGATAAATGAGAAAAAATGACTTAAATTAGTATAAATGTCCATAAATTAATAGTCATTTTATTCACGCTTAATTAACATATTTTGCCTATGTTTTTCTTATTAGAAATGACGTAGAAATCGAACCGGCAAAGTAAGTGCAGGAATTATATTTTGGCTGTGCATTTGTTACAGAAACCTGTTGCAGTTGTTATAACAAGTCTGGGCTGTTTTAAAATTCGAATTTCGAATTTTGCGCCAAAACTAAATATGGAAGGAGACATCTATTGGAAAAGGGCTGCTCGTTTTTAACAGGGGATTTTCATTACTAAAGGGGGACGAAATTAGAGAGAGGAGAGAGACCTTAGAGCCATCATCTTGGAGAAGAAGAAGAGGAAGAACGGCTAGGGTTTGGACGCACCGACGAGAAGGAAGAAGGGTCTAAGCGAGATCTACACGCATATTCCTGCAACATTAAAACTCATTAAGCATGTTTAGTAAGACTTTCTTTGTTGTGTGGTTTCATTCCTCTAGCATGAACTAATTGTATGGATCTTGTATGATGTGAGTACCTTGTTTTATTGTGATGATTTTACTTTAAATTTATTTTATGGTTGTTTGAATCGCTATCTTTATTGGGTTTATGTTCCTTGTTAGTGGAAATTTTTGAGCAAGCGTTCATCTTCTAATTAGCTTGGCGAGATTCGAGAGAGGAGTTATGCTAATTTAGGGTTGAATCCGTTATTCTACGCGGCGAGATTCGAGAGAGGAGTTGCGTAGTTTCTAATTCAAAATTCCATCTTTTAACTGCACTGCAAGATTCGAGAGAGGAGTGACGTAAGTGTGACATAAACTCCAATATAGCGTCAAGAGAGAAAGAGATTTCCTCTTGAGTTAGAATCATTGATTTTTGCTCGTCACATTATTTACTTTCCACCTAAGTTAGAGATAACTAGGGGAAATTGGGTAACGGAATTCTGAGATCGAGAGACGATGAATTTCAACTTAAAATCGATGCAAGATAGTAATGAAGAGAACCATTAAATATCACTAGAAATCTCGTCACAATAGGCAAGGGAAAACAACATGCAAGATCATTTCTCCAACCCTGATAAAAGTATTTTCTAAGAATCGTGTTTAGTTTTATCATTATTAGTTTAAGTTTTCTTTATTATAAAATTAACCCACTAAAGAAAAAGTATCCCACTTGGATTCACGGAACGGGTAAGGCTAGTAATTACGAGCACTAACGTTGCACTTCCTTTAGGAACGATAACTCACCTCATCATTTTATTACTTGATTCGACACGTGCACTTGCGTGATTACGTAGATCCATTTTTGCCGTATCAAGTTTTTGGCGCCGTTGCCGGGGAAGCGCAACTGGTTTAGTGTTTTATTTCTCGTAATATTAGTTAAACTTTAGTAGTTGGAGATCAAGTATTTTGTTTTTAATTGTTTTCTTGTCTTAGCACTTATTTCGAAGCTTTGTGGTGTATGTCAAGGTATAGAAACCCGGAATTATTGCCACTAAACTTAGAAATAGAGCGCACCTGTAGACAAAATCGAAGAAACCGTAGAACGAAAAATATTGATCATCCTGAGATGGATAATAACGGACAACAAGTTATTGATGACATAGAGAGTCACGTGAACCATAACGGGCAAGCGAATCCAAATAATCAACATGTGCCGCCTCGAATGACATGTAGGGATTACAACACACCTTTTAGGGGAGGTTTGCACACGAGTATTGCCCGACCACCTATAGAAGCTAATAATTTCAAGATGGACCCTTTCATTATGCAACAAGTTCAACTAAATAGATTTGGGGGTTTTAACCATTAAGATGCAAACTCTCATTTAAAAACCTTCTTAACAATATGCGACATGTTTAAGGCAAATGGTGTGTCCGCAGACGCAATTCAACTAAGAGCATTTCCTTTTTCCTTAGAAGGTCGAACAAGGGATTGGTTGGACTCTTTACCCGATGATGCTATCACCACATGGACTCAATTAGAAGATAAATTTTTAAATAAGTATTTTCCACCTTCTAAGACGGCTAAGTTGATTAGAGTTATCACTACATTTATGCAACATCATGGGGAGACTCTTTACGACGCATGGGAGCGTTTTAAGGAGTTGTTAAGAAAATATCCACACCATGGGTTAGCACAACACCAACAAGTATCCACGTTTTACAACGGGTTGCAAACCGCAACCATGATTCTAGTAGATGGAGCCGCGGGAGGTTCCCTAATGAAAAAATATCCGGAAGATGCGTACGCCATTTTAGAAGATTTAACGTCTAATAATTATCAAGCATATGAAAGACAAGCAACAAGTAATCCAGCAGGGGTGCACCATGTAGATCAAATCACATCCTTAGCCGCCGAAATGGCATCACAATTCAACTTGATTAACAAGAGGCTAGATTCATTATCTAATCCTGCGCCTAGTGCACCACTAACGGTGGAACAATTAAATCTATTAACGGAGGAAGCCAATTGTTGGGTACATTGGTTTAAATGTACCTGATTTGAAGAAGCCTCACCCAACTCAATGATATACATCAAAATGTATTCGATGTGTTTTGAGTTTACTTGTGCAGGTTAAGTATTTGCAGGAAAGATGGAAAAGTTTCTAAGTCCATGTGTCGACACCTAGAGGGAAAGTGTCGACACTTAAGAAGACTTGTGTCGACACCCAGGCAAGCAGTGTCGACACTTGGAGTATTTGTGTCGACACCAGGGATGCAGAGTCGACACTAGACAGAAAGTGTCGACACAAGGAGCTGTGTCGACACTCAGTGAAGTAAAGTGCAGTGAAGCAGTGTCGACACTTAGCAGTTGTGTCGACACCCAGTGAAACTATGTCTACATCAGAAAGTGTCGACACTTGGAGGCTGTGTCGACACTCTGCAAAAGTCAGCAGAGACTAAGTATAAGTGTCGACACAAGAAAGATGTGTCGACACTCAGCAGAAGACTCAACACTTGAAGAAAGTGTCGACACCCAGAACAATGTGTCGACACACTGCAGAAGAGTCAACACTTGAAGAAAGTGTCAACACAAGAAAGAATGTGTCGACACTTAGCTGAAGACTCAATACTTGAAGAAAGTGTCGACACAAGGAGCTGTGTCGACACTTAGCAAAGTTCAAGATATTCTAAGTACAAGTGTCGACACTAAGGAGATGTGTCGACACTCAGCCAGAGTCTCAACAGAAGAAGTATGTGTCGACACAAGGAGCTGTGTCGACACTCAGCAAGTATCAACACTAAAGACATGTGTCGACACCAAGAAGCAGTGTCGACACTGACAAGTTCAACACATGAAGATGTGTCGACACAAAGAAGTTGTGTCGACACTTACAAGAAATCAACAAAGTGCTGAAGAACAAAGTGTTGTGTCGACACTTAATATCAGTGTCGACACATGAAGAAGAAGCTGTGTCGAGATATAAAATCTACAACACAAGGAGTTGTGTCGACACCTTGTAGGCTAGTGTCGACACTTGGTCTATAAGTGTCGGCACTTAAAGACAGACAGTCTCGACACTTTCAGACAGTTACAGAATTTTCAAGAACTGACTGGATGACTTGACAGCTGCCTTTCCAGCCGGTCTACTGCACCTGTCAGAGTTGTCAGAAATCAGTTATGAACCGGACCAGCCGGTTACCATGAAGAAGGCCTATAAATAGGCTTATACTGTCTACAGAAAAAGTGGATCAAGTGATCAATATACAAAGAAGATCTAGTTATTCCTTGAAGAATCTAGTGAAGATCTAAGAAGTTGGAGGAGAGAGCTTCATCCAAGAAATCAGCCGATGGAACCAGGCTGAGAAGAAGGGTTCAGATTTGTTCTGAATCTTAAGTAGCAGAGATCAATGATCAACTGCAGAGGAGGTCAATATTATTGAGTTCTACATTCAAGAAGCTTTGAAGAAAGCCAAGTCAGATTGATTTCAGCTGAGTTCTTCCAAGAACTCATCAAGAAACTCACAACTCTTCTCTCTTGTTCCTGAGTATATATTTTGTATTCAAATTATCTTGTAGGATCCTTAGGGATCTGAGTCTTGTAAGCCTGTAATTATAAAGGCTAAGTGTAGGGCTTGAGTGCCTGAGTGTAGGAGATTGAAATCTTTGAGTGTAGGCCTGTTGTGGCTGAGTGTAGGCCTTGGTGGCTGAGTGTAGGACTTGGTGGCTGAGTGTAGGCTTTGTGCAGAAGCTGAGTTGTAGGGCCTTGGGCCTGAGGTGTAGGAACCTGTGTTGTGGGTTCTGAGTGTAAGATCTGAGGATCTGAGATAGTGGAGAAGTTTGGCCGAATCTAGTACACTGCTAGATAGGCGAAGGGGAAAGTGGATGTACCCAAACCTTGGGGAACCACTATAAAACTGTGTGTCTACTGTGTGCTGTGGAATTCTGTGATTGCTGAATGTGTGTTGTGATAAAGTAGCTAGAATTCTGTGATATTATTTGATTGCTGCCTAAAAAGTTAAAAAGATTCAAGTCACCTATTCACCCCCCCCCCTCTAGGTGTTTAGGTACAATATCTTTCAAGTGGTATCAGAGCCAGGTTACTCAAAAAAGGACATAACTGTCTGAGTAGATCCTGTTGGCAGATTCAGTCAAAGTCACATTACAGAATCAAGAAAATCAAGAACCATGGGTTCCACTGAGAATCACAAGAAATTGGGATCCATGAAGCTACCCATATGTAGGAAAGAGATCTTTGGTATCTGGAAGGAAAGGGTGAGACTGTTTATGGAAGCCTCAGACCCTAGGATTTATATCACAGTGAAAGAAGGGCCATATGTGCCCATGAAGGTGTCAGTCTTAGATGCAAATCAGAGAACACCTAAGGATTTCTCTGAAATGACAAAGGATAAAATAGTTCTACCCACTATGGATAAGAGGGCTCAAAACATCATTGTGAGTGTCATAGATGATGCAACTTTTTAGAATTTGATACACTGTAAGACAGCTAAAGAGATGTGGGATACTCTTATTGTGTACATGGAGGGTTCTGAAGAAGTGAGGCAAGACAAAAAATCCTTGCTAAACCAAGAATATGAAAGTTTTAGACAAGGTAGATCTGATAGCATAACTGAATGCTATAATAAGTTCTACATGATTGTGAATGAGCTCATGTCCTATGGTAGAGAGTTCAGTAATTATGAACTCAATGATAAGTTTCTAAGGTCTTTAACAAAAGATTGGGACACCAAGATCTGTGCCATTAGGGAAATGGCAAAGTTGGCAAAAATTCCTCCACCAACACTATTTGGGAAACTGCTATCCTATGAGATGCAGTTGATGGTGAGGAAAGAAGAGGAGAAATCAACAAGAAGTGAACATAAAGAAAGGACAGTGACCTTCAAAACATAAGCCCCCAGAAAGTACAGAAGTAAGTCACCAACTCCACCACCAAAAGTACCTGAAACTGAGTCAGATGAGTCAGCAAGTAGAAAGTCTGAAAGCAGTGAAAGTGATGAGTACTTTGCTGCCTTCACAAGACATTTTCAGAAGTTCTTAAAGAAGAAATAGTGGAGGACAAGGCCATCTACTTCACAGGGAAAAGAAGACTATTATAAGAATAAAAAGTCTTCAAAGAAAGACAGGAAAAAGACTAAGTCTAGCAAAGCAACTCTTTCAAAAATAGTATGTTATTGCTGTAATAGACAAGGCCATGTTATTGCAGATTGTCCAGAAAAAAGGAAGGAGTCTAGTGACAAGAAAAGGACTCAATACAAGGGCAAGAAGGAAAAGTCTTTTGTTGCCAAAAAGGACAAGAGCCTGTCAGATATTTCTTCATCAAAAACTGAGTCAGATGCTGAGGCATATATATGACTGTTTGTAACGCCCCCACCTGTCACATGACATATAACGGTGGGTCCGGCCGGGGCCCCACGCCATATATCGCAGACAAGCGAAGGAATTACGTGTGGAAATCAAAAACTATACGTATCCTTAACTCATTCCATTCTAGCGCAACATGTTTTATGTTAGCATGAACTCAAATCAGAATGTCCACCAATATATAAAGACCACATTTATATATATAAACACCAGGAATGTATACAACCCATACACCCTGGCCTTATGGCCTTACAGGTTCCTCTTTACACATCAACAATTTCGTACATCGGCACGCAGGCCGGCCACACATGAAATCCAAACACAATTCTTCGCATGGCCTTCAAGGGCCTATAGCAGCAAGCTAGCCATTCCGCTTATTCATTTCAAGGCGCAACACCTGCAATTCCATATCCAAGCCAACACAGAAAACAAAGTAACGGTCAGCATTTGGCTGACCCATTATAACGACCCTACCCCCTACCCGGGGTAGTGGTTCCTTCCCTGTATACAGTGCTATCATCTATCATCAAGTATCATCAAGCATATATCATTCTCTTTATCCTGCTAGCAAACACATGACATCACAAACGCTGGAATCCACCAGACATTCCGTGCACTCAGGGCACCTTCTTGGCGTACCGGAATCCACCAGTCATACACCGCCGATTCGAGGTTTTAACTTGATGGTTGACCGACCCTAGTCCACCAGTCTCGCAAGCTGGCGACGTCCCGCCCAAACCACTCAGAGGTACAACCTCACAGCCTCCAAAACAACCAGAGTAGATCGACCCACAACATGTAGTGTAGCACGCCGGGTTTATCCAAGCTCCCCAGGTAATGTCTACCCATCGACCCCCCTCCTATTCCGATCGACCCCCACCATGTGGTGCAGCAAGCCGGGTTTAACTCGGCTCCCCAAGCATTGCCACCAATCGATTCCTACCTAACTAGATCAACCCACCTCAGTGGTGTAACAGGTCGGGTTTATCTCGAGCTCCCCAGGCGTGCTACCAATTGATCATATCATAACCAGAAGCTTTGTCAAAGCCTCCTCACATTCAGCATCACATCCATACATTCATCACAATAGAAATCCATTTCCATCTCATCAAATCCACGGAGTCTCCTCCGGTTTACCCATGAACATCACCAATCCAGACTACCGGTCAAGATGGGCTTCACCCAGCATGCCTGTGTCGTACTCCATAGTTCCAGCTCTAAATACAGACTCAACAAAGGAATCACTTCCGCAAATCCACCTCTTGGTGGAGGATTCCAAGCACATGCATAAAGGAAGGACTTCAATGTCCAAGAAGGAGATCGTTACCCTTGAAGATCGCTTCGGTGCCATGAAGTAGCCGGATGGAAATCACCGCCTCGGCTCTGCCTTCACGAATCCGCTCTCGGATCTTCGCTCCGCACTCCGCAGCTCCTCCAGTAGCTGGTAGTCTCCTCCCTTCCCTCTTGCCTTAGGCTTTTCTTCCTCCCTCTCTTGGAATAAAAAAATGAAGAAAAAGAAGAAGATGAAAAGAGGGATAAATCCCTTTTTTTCTCGGCCTTCAACACACCTGGACAGAGCCCAACCATCGGATCCAGGAAGAGGGAAACATAAGGCTCAGATTTGGCCAGAAAAGCTAAAACACGGCCTGACACGCCCTGTGACACGCCCGTGTCAAAGGCCGTGTCCCTCTAAGCGGCAGTCAACCGACTCAAAACCATCAGTACACGGCCATGGGACACGCCCGTGTTCCATGCCGTGTCCCCGACACGCTCTCCGACACGCCCGTGTCTGATGCCGTGTGCCTCAACGAAAATAATCGCAAAACAACCTGAGACTTCACACGGCCTGGCACACGCCCGTGTTCCTGGCCGTGTGCACCTGGACACACCCGTGTCCCGCAAATACGCCCTCGCTCGAAACGTCGAGTTGAGTTCGACGACCACTGCCACGCCCTGTGACACGCCCGTGTCACATGTCGTGTCCTCACTCGACACTCGACACTCGACGATCGTTGAGCAAAATCGTCAACATCAAGGCCGATCGTCGACACGGCCTTGAAACGCCCGTGTCGCAGGCCGTGTCCGCTGTGTCGACTCCAAATTTCGTCGACTTCACGACTCGACACAACCCAGGCCTGACACGCCCTGGGACACGCCCGTGTCCCAGGCCGTGTCACCCATGTCTGAACCCAAATTTGCTCAATTTGATCTGATTGACTTCGGGGTGTTACAATCCTACCCCCCTTCAAATAATTTCGTCCTCGAAATTTGACTCCAATCAGCCACAACATCATAAAATCTTACATCCCAAGCCTCCGCACAAACTAACAAACAGACAACACAAACAAACATCCCTAGCTTCCCCTTGTGCACATTCAGCCACAGAAGACCTCAAAACAAAACAACATGATTTATTTATCTCCGCACAATCACAAGTGCACCAAGGTTTTAGCAATATATACACCAGCTGTTATTCGTCACAACTATATATATAAACATAGTGTACATACACAGTAATGGGACTATTCAGTCATAGCATTCAAGGGAGTTAATTCATGAGCCACCTCCGCTCAGCCTCCAGATTTTGGAATTCTCGGTTAAGAGACAAATTAAACACCCGAGGCTGAATTTCACCAACGGAGCTTTGCGGCTCTTGCACTTCCATCGCATGCAATCGAGGTTGCGTCCGGGGTGCAGATGATTCGGCCACTGCTTTACCCTTTTCTTCATATGACGCACCTGTCTTTTTCTCACTCCCTGGAGGGGCATTCCGACAGAATTTTGCTATATGTCCTTGCTGCCCACAGTTATAGCATATACGCGTATCAATCCGTCCTGGCCCATAAGTAGCCCCCGAAGAAACAGTCGACGGCATTGATTCCGTAGGCCTAAATCTTTTCTTCTCTCGTCGTCTGAACTCCGATTGATCCGACTGCGGCACTTTCGATTCTGCCTTTTCCGCTGCCAGTCTCTTATTCTCGTATACTCGCTTCATATCTTTTTCCAAGGCACGAGTTGTATCGACCAATGCTTGAAAGCCTTGGCTCACTGAACTCGGGAGTGCCAACCTCAATTCATCACGCAGTCCTTCATAAAACCGATTTGTCTTTCGCGCTTCCTCCGCAAAGGTAGATCCCGCATATCTTCCCAATCTCGTAAACTCATGCAGGTAGGTATCAATATCTCGCTCACCCTGCACCAAACGGAGAAACTCATTTTCCATCGCAATCCTCTGCGACACTGGCACATACTTGGCTAAAAATATTTGGGAGAATTCATCCATTGAAACCTCGGTTAAACCTCGACCTGCCAAGTGATGCACTTCAAATTCATCCTACCACAATCTCGCATCTCCTTCCAACAGAAAAGTGGCCAACGTCACTTTCTGCTCCTCGACCGTCCTGATTGCGGTTAGGATCCTTTTTACCCCTGCCAACCAATCTTCTGCCTGCATTGGTGAAAGCGCTCCACCAAACGTCGGTGGATGAAAGTGCATAAAACGTGTCAATGAGTCATCACTTGCTTGCGCTTCCACCACCACTGCAGCATGCTCTTGCCTTGCACCAGGCCTTGCCTGTCCAGTAGGCTGTGCTTGTAACACGGCAAGCACTGTCTCCGTTACCACCCGTATGGCTTCTGCCGAGGGAGGCATAGGCTCTCCAACGGGTGATGCACTCTCACCAGACCGCTGAGGCTCAGACGGCCCAGCTCCATCCCTCGCCACCTATCAATGTACAGAACACCATTAATACTTCCAATCATAACGGTACTGCTACATTGACTACACACTCACGCACATCATGTGCATGACATATATTCCTAGTGGACATTCATGAGTTCACTTATGTTCTCTCCTCCCAAACAATCTAAACCTGGCTCTGATACCACTTTGTAACGCCCCCACCTGTCACATGACATATAACGGTGGGTCCGGCCGGGGCCCCACGCCATATATCGCAGACAAGCAAAAGAATTACGTGTGGAAATCAAAAACTATACGTATCCTTAACTTATTCCATTCTAGCGCAGCATGTTTTATGTTAGCATGAACTCAAATCAGAATGTCCACCAATATATAAAGACCACATTTATATATATCAACATCAGGAATGTATACAACCCACACACCCTGGCCTTATGGCCTTACAGGTTCCTCTTTACACATCAACAATTTTGTACATCGGCACGCAGGCCGGCCACACATGAAATCCAAACACAATTCTTCGTATGGCCTTCAAGGGCCTATAGCAGCAAGCTAGTCATTCCGCTTATTCATTTCAAGCCGCAACACCTGCAATTACGTATCCAAGCCAACACAGAAAACAAAGTAACGGTCAGCATTTGGCTGACCCATTCTAACGACCCTACCCCCTACCCGGGATAGTGGTTCCTTCCATGTATACAGTGCTATCATCTATCATCAAGTATCATCAAGCATATATCATTCTCTTTATCCCGCTAGCAAACACATGACATCACAAACGCTGGAATCCGCCAGACGTTCCGTACACTCAGGGCACCTTCTTGGCGTACCGGAATCCACCAGTCATACACCGCCGATTCGAGGTTTTAACTTGATGGTTGACCGGCCCTAGTCCACCAGTCTCGCAACCTGGCGACGTCCCGCCCAAACCACGCAGAGGTACAACCTCACAGCATCCAAAACAACCAGAGTAGATCGACCCACAACATGTAGTATAGCACGCCGGGTTTATCCAAGCTCCCCAGGCAATGTCTACCCATCGACCCCCCTCCTATTCCGATCGACCCCCACCATGTGGTGCAGCAAGCCGGGTTTAACTCGGCTCCCCAAGCATTGCCACCAATCGATCCCTACCTAACTAGATCAACCCACCTCAGTGGTGTAACAGGCCGGGTTTATCTCGAGCTCCCCAGGCGTGCTACCAATTGATCATATCATAACCAGGAGCTTTGCCAAAGCCTCCTCACATTCAGCATCACATCCATACATTCATCACAATAGAAATCCATTTCCATCTCATCAAATCCACGGAGTCTCCTCCGGTTTACCCATGAACATCACCAATCCAGACTACCGGTCCAGATGGGCTTCACCCAGCATGCCTTTGCCGTACTCCATAGTTCCGGCTCTAAATGCAGACTCAACAAAGGAATCACTTCCGCAAATCCACCTCTTGGTGGAGGATTCCAAGCACATGCATAAAGGAAGGACTTCAATGTCCAAGAAGGAGATCGTTACCCTTGAAGATCGCTTCGGTGCCATGAAGTAGCCGGATGGAAATCACCGCCTCGGCTCTGCCTTCACGAATCCGCTCTCGGATCTTCGCTCCGCACTCCGCAGCTCCTCCAGCAGCTGGTAGTCTCCTCCCTTCCCTCTTGCCTTAGGCTTTTCTTCCTCCCTCTCTTGGAATAAAAAAATGAAGAAGAAGAAGATGATGAAAAGAGGGATAAATCCCTTTTTTTCTCGGCCTTCAACACACCTGGACAGAGCCCAACCATTGGATCCAGGAAGAGGGAAACATAAGGCTCAGATTTGGCCAGAAAAGCTAAAACACGGCCTGACACGCCCTGTGACACGCCCGTGTCACAGGCCGTGTCCCTCTAAGCGGCAGCCAACCGACTCAAAACCATCAGTACACGGCCATGGGACACGCCCGTGTTCCATGCCGTGTCCCCGACACGCTCTCCGACACGCCTGTGTCTGAGGCCGTGTGCCTCAAAAAAAATAATCGCAAAACAACCCGAGACTTCACACGGCCTGGCACACGCCCGTGTTCCTGGCCGTGTGCACCTGGACACACCCGTGTCCCGCAAACACGCCCTCGCTCGAAACGTCGAGTTGAGTTCGACGACCACTGACATGCCCTGTGACACGCCCGTGTCATAGGCCGTGTCCTCACTCGACACTCGACACTCGACGATCGTCGAGCAAAATCGTCGACATCAAGGCCGATCGTCGACACGGCCTTGACACGCCCTGCGACACGCCCGTGTCGCAGGCCGTGTCCGCTGTGTCGACTCCAAATTTCGTCGACTTCACGACTCGACACAACCCAGGCCTAACACGCCCTGGGACACGCCCGTGTCCCAGGCCGTGTCACCCATGCTTGAACCCAAATTTGCTCAATTTGATCTGATTGACTTCGGGGTGTTACACTGTTTGCTGAGGAAGAAGAAGAAGAGTTCATCCAGATTATGAACTCTATATATGAACAAGAGGACAGTCAGTTCCAAGGATTGATGGCATTGACAGAAAGTGACAAAATCCTGGAGCAGCCAGGACCTAGTAAGGTACAACATTGTTCTTTCAGTTCAATTTCTTGTGCTAGTACAGAATCAGATTCATCATCATCAAGTGATGAGAGTGCATCTGAATCTGAAGAGGATATTCATCAATTGATTGATGAATATAAAGTTCTGTTGCAAGCATTTAAGAAATGCAAATCCTTGACCAAGAGTCAAGCTAAGGAGATTGCAAGTCTCAAAATGGCTGCAACTGATTATGAGAAGTTGTTTGATCAAAAGCTAAATGAGATAGCCAGATTGAAGCACATAACTGTGATTCAAATGGGGACTATATCATTTAAGAATGATCAAATCAAGAGTCTGGAGATTAATCTTCAAAAGGAGAAAGACTTAGTTTCTAGGTTTTCTAAACCAAAGTTTGTTCTACCCATAATTGATGAATTTGTTTATCAAAAAGGTAAAGCTGGACTGGGATTTTCAAAACCTGCTAGGACTATTCAGTCCAAGTCCAAGTCCAGGGGCAAAGCCCCAACTCTCAACAAGTCAGCTGTAGAAAAAATAGCAAAGACAGTACCTAAGCAAATGTACAATAAGTTTGAGTGTTGGTGCTGTGGCAAGGTAGGCAACTTTGCAATGGACTGTTGGCACAATGCTAGTGCCAAAGTGAGTAGCAAACTACCTGTTGGAAAACCTGCAGGTAGCTTTGTTAGGAAGCAAACTAACCAGTACCAAGGACCCAAGAATTCTTTGGGTTCTAAGGTTCACTAATCTGTTTTGCAGGTGAGTCCAAGTGGCCATGCCCCAATATGGTACTTGGACAGTGGATGTTCCAGACATATGACTGGAACAAGGGGTTTACTAAAGGACTACACACCTATCAAGGATGGTCCAAAAGTCACCTTTGGTGGTTCTGAAAAAGGGATCATCAAGGGTTTTGGTAACATATCTAACTCCTTTATTACAATTACTCAAGTGGCCTATGTTAAAGGTTTGAAACATAACCTTATTAGTATAAGTCAATTGAGTGATGTAGGATATGACATCTCATTTGTGAAAGATGGTTGTCATATCAGGAGGTCAAATGATCAAGAGATCATTTTGACTGGTTATAGAAAAAGGAATGTCTATTGCTTAGACATTATGGTTGAGAACAATGGTTCTCCAGTATGTCTTGTAGCTGATGATACAGTCTCTCATTGTGTCAAATGGCACAAGAGGCTAGCCCATCTTAACTACAAGACAATTGGCAAACTATTTAGTAAAGAGCTAGTGAGGAATGGTCCTCACGTTAAGTGTATTAAAGATGGAATATGCTCAGCTTGTCAAAAGGGCAAGCAGACAAGATCCACCTTTAGTAGCATTGAAATCAAAGATGCTGTGAGGTGTTTATACCTCTTGCATATGGATCTCTTTGGTCCAATGCCAGTTCACAGCCTAGGTAGGAAGGTCCATACCTTTGTAGTTGTAGATGACTACTCAAGGTTTTCCTGGGTGTTCTTCCTTAGACAGAAATCTGAAACACCCAGTGTCTTATATAGCTTTGTTAAACAAATTCAGAATGAACTAAATAGTACAGTGGTCAAAATAAGAAGTGACCATGGTACTGAATTTCAGTCTGATAGTATGACAAAACTATGTGAAGAATTTGGGATATTTCAAGAGTTTTCTTCACCAAGGACACCTCAGCAAAATGACATTGCTGAGAGGAAGAATAGAACCTTGATTGAGGCTGGTAGGACCCTATTAAGTGATACATCACTACCAGAATATTTCTGGGCTGAAGCAGTTAATACTGCATGCCATGTTATTAATAGGGCTACCATAACTAAAAGCCACAACAAGACCCCCTATGAGGTTGTGAAAGGCAGGAAACCAAACCTATCCTACTTCAGGATCTTTGGTTGTAAGTGCTTTATACTTAACAATGGAAAGTCTTACTTGACTAAGTTTGCTGCCAAGTCCCAAGAGGGGATTTTTGTTGGGTACAACAATAATAGTAAGGTTTATAGAGTCTTCAACTTGTCTACACAAGTTGTAGAAGAGTCTGTACATGTAGTATTTGATGAAACTAGACTTATTAACAATGAGTTGTCTAGTAGTGTATGCAGCCCCACAGGTTTAACACAGAAGATGGACAAGCTCACTATAGAAGAAGAACCTACTGCAAGACAACAAGTAGAAGATAGTGGCTGTTGTCCAGGGAGAGTACTACATGTACCTAATGCAGAAGAAGTACAAGGAGTACATCAAGATGAAGAAGTTGAAGAAGTTCAACCTGAAGTCAGGATGCCTCCAACCAATAGGCATCTAAGAGATCATCCAGCAGAACAAATCATTGGTGATCCAAGACAAGGGGTACAAACAAGGAGCAGAAATCTGAATGCAGTGCTCTTCTCCAGTTTTCTATCCCAAGTTGAACCAAAGAAGTTTGAAGAAGCCATCCTAGACCCTCATTGGATTGAGGCAATGCAAGAAGAGCTGAATCAGTTCAAGAGGTGCAAGGTCTGGGAGCTTGTTCCTAAACCTAAAGACCACAACATAATTGGGACCAAGTGGATCTATAGGAATAAGATGGATGAACATGGAGTCATCATTAAGAACAAAGCAAGATTGGTTGCTAAATGATATAGGCAGGAAGAAGGTATTGATTTTGATCAAACCTTTGCTCCAGTAGCCAGATTGGAAGCCATAAGGATGTTCCTGGCCTATGCAACCTTTCAAGGATTTAAAGTTTACCAAATGGATGTCAAGTCAGCATTTCTGAATGGTAATCTAAAAGAGGAAGTCTATGTGGAACAGCCATCAGGTTTTGTTGATTCAACTCTACCTAATCATGTCTATAGACTTAGGAAAGCTTTATAAGGGTTAAAACAAGCCCCTAGGGCTTGGTATGAAACCCTGTCTAGTTTCCTCATTGAGAATAAGTTCACAAGGGGGAAAATAGACAAGACTCTATTCCTTAGAGAATCCAGAGGCAAAGTAATACTAGTCCAAATATATGTAGATGACATTATATTTGGGTCTACTGAAAGTAGCCTTTGCAAAAAGTTTGCAAAACTAATGCAAGGTCAATTTGAGATGAGTAGTATGGGAGAGCTTAAGTTCTTCTTGGGTCTCCAAGTAAGACAGACTGAGAATGGTTTATCCATATGCCAGTCTAAGTTCACCCTAGAACTCATAAGGAAGTATGGTATGGATTCATCCAGTATCATGAAGACTCCTATGGGGTCAAGTATGTCTCTTAGCAAGGATGATACAGGGAAACCTGTAGATGAGTCTTTGTTTAGAGGGATAGTTGGCTCCCTTTTATATTTGACTGCAAGTAGACCAGATATCATGTATGCTACATGTGTCTGTGCAAGGTATCAAGCATGCCCTAAGGAGTCTCATTTGACAGCAGTCAAAAGGATATTGAGATATCTAAAGGGCACTCCTTATCTAGGCCTCTGGTACCCTAGGAATGGGGATTTTGAACTAACAGGTTATTCAGATACAGACTTTGCAGGATGCAAAGAAGACAGAAAAAGCACAACTGGAACCTGTCAATTCCTAGGTGGAAGACTGATTTCATGGAGTAGCAAAAAGCAAACAAGTGTGGCTATCTCCACTGCAGAGTCAGAATATGTGGCTGCAGGAAGTTGCTATGCTCAACTTCTACGGCTACAACATCAGCTTGAGGACTATGGAATTCAGGTAAGTAGAACTCCACTCTTTTGTGATTCTACAAGTGCTATATCAATTGCACATAATCCTGTTTCTCATAGTAGAACCAAACATATTGAAATAAAATATCATTTTCTTAGGGAGCATGTAGAGAAAGAAGATATTTTACTGGAATATGTTAGAACAGATAATCAACTAGCTGATATATATACTAAGCCCCTAGAAGAAACTATGTTCAATAGGTTTAAAATTGAACTAGAAATGATAAACTTAGAATAAGTTTATAAGAATGGCTAAGTAAAATAGTGTCGACACACAGAGTTGTCTGTGTCGAGACAGAAAATTGATGTCGACACTTCAGTGAAAAGGTGTCGACACATCTAGGAAGTTGGTGTCGACACTTCAGAAAATTAGTGTCGACACATGACAAGTAGGTGTCGACACATCCAAGGTGGTGTCGACACTTAAGCTTTACTCAGAATTCTCTAAGTAAAGTCTCGACTAAATGTCGAGTTATGTGGTGTCGACACATAAACAAGTATCGACACATATATCTGTTGACTAAACTTATGTCGACACATATGTGTCGAGACATTATAAGTCAGTGTCGACACTTATCGACAGTGTCGACACAATTTAAGTTAGCTGACCCGTCTTTTCATCTTCAAACCTAGAAAGGTATAAATAGGATTTTGCCTTTTGTTAGAAAGTAGAGAAAAGAAGCGAAAAGTAGAAGACAAGCGAATAAACTTTTGAATAATTGAAATTTTATTATCCAAAAAAGATATCATTTACAAAGGTATGACCTCCCTTATATAGAATGGAGGAGATAAGAAAGAGAGTATACAAACAATGTGGGACTAAACATTTACAGTACTGAGCGGCTAGAACAACGGAGACCGCATAGGCCGCGCGGTTAGACAGATGGGCTAACCGCTCGGCAACTCCAGCAGGATAGAACAGGCCGCAGAGGTAAACCGATAGACCGCCCGGTCTCCAGGCACCAGAGAGACCGCCAGACCGCTCGGTCAACAAACCGCTGGAACAGACCGCTAAGCCGCCCGGTCTAATACTTCAACACTCCCCCTCAAGCTGGAGCATAGATATCAATCATGCCCAGCTTGTCACAAATGCGGAAGAAGGAAGTAGAGACCGGCTTGGTGAAGATATCTGCCAACTCCTTGTTAGAGGTGACAAAAGGAGTACAAATCTGTTTCTTCAAAATCTCCTCCCGAATGAAGTGACAGTCAACCTCTATATGCTTCGTTCTCTCATGGAAGACCGGATTCCTGGATATGTGTATAGCGGCCTTGTTGTCACAGAACATAGGGAGAGGACAATCATATACCTCGCCCAGGTCAAGCATGAGAGCACGCAACCATTTTAACTCACACGTAGTTGACGCCATACTCCGGTATTCTGCTTCGGCACTGGATCTGGAAACAACTGACTGTTTCTTGCTCTTCCAACTTACGAGATTACCTCCAACAAAGGTACAAAAACCTGACGTGGATTTACGATCGCCTTTGTCATCTGCGTAACTGGAATCTGAGTAGGCCTCAACCCTCAGATGGCCATTCTTCTGGAAGAGTAACCCTCTGCCCGGTGCTGCTTTGATATACTCTAAAATCTTCAGGGCGGACTGAAGATGACACTCCCTGGGAGCTTGCATAAACTGACTGACCTTTCCTACAGCGTAGGCGATGTCGGGTCGAGTCACCGTGAGATAGATGAGTTTGCCTACCAAACGTCTGTACCGTGTGACATCAGATAGAGGAGGCGATTCATCCGTCCACGTCTTGTCCTCTCCAACAGCCATGGGAAGATGAGCTGGTTTGGCACCTGTCAAGCCTGCTTCTTGAAGAATATCAAGGGCATACTTCCGTTGAGAGAGAACCAAGGAGTCAGGCTTCCGAGAGATTTCTATCCCCAAAAAGTATTTTGGAGAGCCCATATCCTTCGTGACCAAGTGCTGACGGAGGTGCTTCTTCGTCAAGTCCACCCCATCTTGGTCATCACCAGTAAGGAGAATATCATCCACATAAACGGCTAAAACCACCAGTCCCGAGGCCGTTTTGCGAATGAACAAGGAGTGATCGGCCGAACTCCTTTGAAAGCCGATGGTTGCCACAATACCACTGAATTTTTCGAACCATGCCCGAGGGCTCTGCTTTAGGCCATAAATGGCCTTCTTCAAATGACAGACACGTGTCTCCCCCTGAGCAACATACCCAGGAGGTTGCTCCATATAGACGTCCTCCTGAAGATCGCCATAGAGAAAGGCATTCTTCACATCAAGCTGGGAAATAGCCCAAGCCCGGTTAACGGCCACAGAAAAGAGAACCCGGATTGTGCTGAGGCGAGCAACCAGAGAGAAGGTATCAAAGTAATCAACACCATAAGTCTGAGTAAAGCCCTTGGCCACCAGCCGGGCTTTGTAGCGATCCACAGTGCCATCGGGGCGAAATTTCACAACAAAGACCCAGCGACAGCCAACCACATCAGTGCCCACGGGAGGAGGAACCAGAGTCCATGTACCCCGTTCAGTAAGAGTAGCCATCTCCTCATCCATGGCAGACTTCCAATGAGGGAGAGCGAGAGCCTCCTGGTAGGTACGGGGAGTAGAAGTAGCAGAGATAGCCAAGGCAAATGACCTGCGAGAAGGAGAAAGCTGATCATAAGAAACAACAGCCGTGAGCGGGTGTTGAGTACACGCCCGCACCCCTTTGCGAAGGGCAATGGGAACATCCAGATCATCGGGAGCGTCGGCGACAGGAGCGTCAGCGACCGGAGCGTCCGTGGCGGAGAAGGCTGGCCCGGGACTAGAGAGAGACGGCAGCGGAGAGGAGGGTGGAGGGGTGGGAGGGGAGACGGACTGGGAAGGAGTGGGTGGAGGAGGAGACGAAGGTGGGAAAACGTGAAGAGGGGTGGAAGAAACGGAGATATCAGAAGGAAGAGAAGGAAGAGAAGAGGAAGGAGAGAAATAGGAAGCATTTTCGAAAAAAGTCACATCTGCGGAGACAAACTGCTTGCGGAGAAGGGGGTCAAAGCAGCAATAGCCTTTTTGAGTGGTAGAGTACCCCAAAAAGACACACTTGGTGGAACGGGGGGAAAGCTTGTCGCGGGTAGCGGAGGGAGCGTGAACAAAGGCCGTACAGCCAAAGACACGGAGAGGAAGAGGAAAAGGTTCCTGGCGGGGGTAGAGAAGGGAGAAGGGAGTCCGGCCGTGGAGGACCGTGGAGGGAATGCGATTGATGAGATAGCAAGCGAGAAGCACAGCGTAGCCCCAGTAGGAGCGAGGGACGTGCATCTGCGTCATGAGAGTACGCGCAACATCAAGCAGGTGACGGTTTTTACGCTCCGCCACCCCATTCTGTTGGGAGGTGTAAACACAAGTCGTTTGATGAATGAGGCCGTGTTGGTGAAAGAACGCGGAGAACTCATGAGACAGATATTCCTTGGCATTATCAGAACGTAAGACTTTAATAGAAATAGCAAATTGAGTCTTAATCATAAAGTAAAAAGATTGCCAAACAGAAAATAGCTCAGAGCGATCCTTTAATAGATACACCCAGGTACATCGAGTAAAATCATCGATAAAGGTGACAAAATAGGAACTGCCCCTACTAACTAAGAGGGTAGGAGCAGGACCCCATACATCAGAATGAATAAGATCAAAAATGCGAGAGGAGCCACGGCCTTGCTTCGGTGGGAAGGAGGAGCGATGATGTTTGCCAAGCTGACACGCATCACAGTTGAGCGGAGAACTGGTGGGAGGTAAGTGGGGCAGAAGCTGACGAATGAGCCGAGGAGGAGGATGTCCAAGACGAAGATGCCACTGAAGGAGATCGGTGGAGGAGGAGTAGGCAGAAAGAGCTGAAACATTGTCGAGGAAGTAGAGGCCGCCGCTCTCAGTCCCAGTAGCAATCGTCCGCTGGGTCCTCGGGTCCTGAAAAGAACAAGTAGTGGGAGTGAATAAAACGGAGCACTGAAGTTGCCGGCATAAAGTAGTAACTGATAACAAATTGCACGGGAACTTCGGGACATAGAGGGTATCCTCCAAGCAAAGCGAAGGAGTGAGTTGAACCATGCCCGTCCCATGAACCGGAGACGGGGAACCATCCGCCACACGAACAGGGGGTAAGCGGTCATGGGTCTCAAGACGGGAGAAGCAATGAGGGTTGCCCGTCATATGATTGGTGGCACCGGAGTCAATCAGCCATTTACCTTGGGTAACGACGTGGACACTACCTGACGTCGTGGCCACAGAGGCAGACGGCCTAGAAGAGGCGGAGGCCGAAGAAGGAGCATCACCGGAAGGGCGAAGATGAGGATGTTTCTGCCAGCAGCGGTCAACAGTATGGCCAGTACGACCACAGTGAGAGCAGAAGAACCGGGAGGAACCCCGTCCGCCAGAGGAGCCACGGCCACTAGGGCCCCCCCGCTGAGCTTGGTGAGTAAAGGAGTCCTGGGAAGGGGGGGAGGCCAACAGAGGCCGCTGGAGGAGCGAAGTAACGGCGGCAATGCGAGCCGCAGTGGCATCCAAAGTAGGAGATTCCGCCTCACCCAAGATCTGCTGGCGGATCATATCATAAGAGTCGGGAAGACGAAGAAGATAACAAACAACCAGGAGTTCCTGGAAGTGTTTGTGCTGGTCGGCCAAGTCCGCGGAGAAGGGGCGATTCTGGAGGATTTCAGCCCCAAGGGCCTGAACCTGCTGATAGGCCGCAGCCGGTGACATGGAAGGGCGGGCGAAGAGGTCCGCATAGAGAGTATAAATGCGGGACGTCTGGCCCCCCTTAGAATAGAGAGCAGCGAGGTGAAGCCATGCTGCCTTGACCGTCTCATCATGGCGAATGACGGGGAGGCACTCATCAGAAAGGCTGTTGGCCAGCCAGGTGCGAACAAGAGCATCACTCGCATCCCAGTCATCAAACTCAGGAGAGGTGCGAGGAGGAGGGTCATCGGTGAGGTGATGACGCTTGCGTTGAGAACGAAGGAGAAAGGTGAAAGAAACACTCCAATCGGGATAGTTGGAGCCAACAAGCTTGGACACAGTGCCAAGGTTGCCCGAAGGAGGAGGAGGAGAAGGAGCTGCAGGAGTAGTGGTGAGACCGGAGGTAGTCATAGAACCCGGCAAGCAGAAGAAGCCGCGCGAACTGAAGCGGTTAGAAAACAGACGAAGCCGCGCGAACAGTAGCGGCTTGAAACAGGAAAAGGCACAGCGGGGAAGAGGTCGCGCGGACTGAAAAGGCCGAGCGAACAGCAGAGAGGAGAAGAGCAGGTGACCGCGACCAAGATGCGGGTAAGAAAGTAATAACCCGCACGATCAGGCAGATCACAGCAGCGGCGAGAAGACGGTCAAAGGCACAGTGGGGAAGAGGTCGCGCGGACTAAAAAGGCCGAGCGAACAGAAGAGAGGAGAAGAGCTGATGATCGCGACCAAGATGCGGGTGAGAAAGGAACAACCCGCACGGTCAGGCAGATCACAGCAGCAGGCCGCGAGTAGAGAGACAACACACGCGGATAGGGACAGACCGCAACGACTAGGAAGTCGGAGCGGGAGGAAAGAACAAGGAGCACGACGACAAGGAAACAGGTCGCGGCGACAAAGAGCAGTAGGAGAAGAGAAGAAGAAGCAAGCCGCGCGAACTGGGCAGCGGACAGAAACAAGCCGCGCGGATAGAAACAATCCGAGCGGACAGAGAGAAGCCAAGTCGCGAAGCAAGTCGCAGAAGGCGGAAAACAAGCCGCGAACAACAGAGAGCGCACAGAATCAGAGGGAAATGACCGTGTGCTCTGATACCATGTTAGAAAGTAGAGAAAAGAAGCGAAAAGTAGAAGACAAGCGAATAAACTTTTGAATAATTGAAATTTTATTATCCAAAAAAGATATCATTTACAAAGGTATGGCCTCCCTTATATAGAATGGAGGAGATAAGAAAGAGAGTATACAAACAATGTGGGACTAAACATTTACAGTACTGAGCGGCTAGAACAACGGAGACCGCATAGGCCGCGCGGTTAGACAGATGGGCTAACCGCTCGGCAACTCCAGCAGGATAGAACAGGCCGCAGAGGTAAACCGATAGACCGCCCGGTCTCCAGGCACCAGAGAGACCGCCAGACCGCTCGGTCAACAAACCGCTGGAACAGACCGCTAAGCCGCCCGATCTAATACTTCAACACCTTTGTCTGTCGACACGCTTTCAAAAGTTTCGAGACCAAACTTGTGTGTCGACACCTCTTTTCTCTCAGTTCAAATTCTTCAAACCCTAATGGCGCCAAAGCTCGAGGAGAACGTCAATGAATGTTATGAACTGGTGCGAGACGCGTTTGGTAATGCAGACCCAGAAATCAAGAATGTGATAACCCTAGTTGCAGACTCGGGGTTGGAATTTCTTGTTTCAGAGCCTACAAAGATCTGGAAGAAAGAAGTGTTAGAATTTCTGAATGGAACTAAAGTAGACAACTCTGGACTCAAGATCAAGTCTAGGGTTCATGGTGAAAAGGTGAAGGTATCACCTAAAACTTTGAGAAAAGTTCTAAACCTGCCAAGGACAAAAGAAGAGGAAGAAGTTACTGCTTCAAGGACCAGAGATGCATTGGCATGGTGTGGTCTGGATTCTAAGATGAAAATTGGATCAATGTTTAATAGGAAGGGCATGAACAGTCAGGGGAAATTCCTCTCTGAAATTGTAGGCAAAGTAATCCTAAGTAAGCCTGGAGGGCATGATAGGGTATCAGCCCATATGTTCAGTATAATGACAAGGATAATCTTTACTTTGAAAACAGATTGGTCTTTTATAGTCTTTGAAAAGATCAAGGAAAGTCTGAAGAAACCAACATAGGTAGGATCTTAAGTTTATACCTAGCTGGTAATTTACCAGAGGTTATGGGTCAAGCTGCTGGCACTAAAATAAATCATATGAGGAAAATGGATATGAGGATATTCTCTAGATGGGACAGGGTGTTGTCTAAGGAGATGCCAACCCCTGAGAAAGTAACACCTGAGAAAGTAACACCTCAAAAGAAGACAAAAAAAGCTGCCCCAGTGGCTCAGGTTTCCTCTAGCAGCTCTGATAGTGAAGAGCAAGTTGTCTTCACAACTGATGAGAATGAAGAAGGAAATGCTGAGAAATCTACAGCTCAACAAAATGCTGTAGAGAAGCAGGGGGACCTACCACCAGCTAGCCCCTTACACCAGAATTCAGTCCAGGGGGAGCCTCTAGTTGTAGAAGAGCCAACTACACTAGAAAGTGAACAAGCAACAAACATCATCCTTGAGGTAATCACTGAGCTTAATGCTTTAGATTTCCTTAAAGTGGATACTGTTTTATCTGATCCATTAGTTCTTGTTAATCAGCAAACTCAGCTGGATAGCCATCTCCCAGATGTTGTCATGGAGGACACATCTGTTGCAGCTCAGTTAGTATCTGATTCAGTGGTAGATGAGCAAAGAATTTTTCCTGCCCATTCTCCACAAGAAATTATAATGGAAGATTTATTTCTTAATCTGGATCAAGAAGATCTTGACAAGGAAACTGCTGCTGCTGAAGGGGAGAATGCTCCAGTTGAGGGGGAGCAAGTAGTACATGTTGAAGAGCCTGCAAGGCAAGAACCAGAGAAGCCCAAAGAAGTTGAGGAGATACCTAAGGAGAGGGTAGAGATAGTCAGCACATCTGCTTCTGAAGATGAGGAGACTACAATGGCTAAGAAAAAGAAATTTCAAGTATTCAAGAGAAGGAGCCAGAATTACAAGAAGGCATTGCAAACCATAGCACCACAGCCTACAGTACAGCCAGTACCATCAATAGATTACAATGCTCTTATGGTTGCTATGTAGATAAAGCTTGATGAGCACAGGCAAGCCATTGAGAAGTATGTGGATGAAGGGAAAAAATCATTACAGTTTGATTTGGCCCAAGATATAAAAGCTATAAGATTTGAAATGAATCTTAATAAAAAGGAGATGACTGACTGCTTCCACAAGGGAGGGAATGCAGTAGTCTATTTAGCAACTCATCAAGAGAAAATAAAGACTCAAGTAGATGACATTGCACTAAAGCAAGGCTATGTACTGGAAAATCAGATCAGGATGAATGATAACTTGACAGAATCTCATAATGTCATTGTCACAGAGATGAAGAACATTGCTGCTGGCCTGACAACTTCTACTGCTACTGCTATGACAGATTTTGACAAAGCATTTCAAGAGGAAATAACTGCTGTTAAGACTGCCATTCAAGACTCTCAGAAGCTTCTCACTGAAAAACTCTAAAGGTTAAAACTTTTTTATAGGGATGGAGTCAATTATCTAAATGCCCAAATCAGATTTCAAAAAGATGATTTAAGGGATCACATAGAAAGAGAAGTCATAAAGGGGGAGAGGGTATTAGTCAAAGCTGGCTCTGACCATGCAAAATGAGTCTCTAATTCCATCAGAGTCACTCTTGGTTATCCTCCTTTATGTGATGATAATGATGTAGCAGAATCTGGAGTTAACCCTGCATATCTTGGAGGTGAGCAACCAGAAGTAGCTCAAGTGATCTATCCTCCACCAGATTTTGATATGGTTCACGCTGACATACAGTCCATGTATAGTCCACCTGATGGAAATCAGAAGGTTATTCTTGACAAAGTGGTTCAGCTAGTATCTGAGGCTTTACAGGAAGCTATCTTGAAAGAGCAAGCTGAACAAGAAGCCAGACTGTCTAAGAAGAGGTTCAAGGAACAAGCTGAACAAAGACCAGACTTTGAGCAGTGGAGCCCCACTTCAAGAAACATTATCTTAACTGCATGGAAAGCTGCAAAAGATAATATACAAGACAGAAACAAGTGGTTTTCTGAAACAGAATGGAGGAAGCATGAGACAAGGCAAGAAGCCATAGTCCAATATAGAAGGAAGGCCAAGATGGGAAAGCTACCTCCTACTGCCCAGGAGCCTAGCAAGTACTTTCCCAAGCCTTATCATTATTTTGAAAGGCAAAAGATTAAAGCTGAGGAACTTAAGAAGAAGGAGCTGAAAGGGACGAAACCTGTTGATACTGAAGCTGCTGAAGCTCCTGTGCAAGCCAAGATTCAGTCTGGAAAAGAGATTGTGATTAAAGATGCTGAACAAAAATAGCATAGAAATTTTCTTAAGTTTACTATGTAATTTTTTGATGTTAACATTCTGTAAACTTTTGAAATATGAATATGACAAAGCTGTTAGAACAATATGTTGTGTGATAAATTTGCTATGTGATAAATTTATTTCATAATTGTTCTAAGATGTTATCTGTGTATACATGTTTTGTTTGATACATGTTTATGTTTGCCCTGATATATATAATCCCGCTTTACATCATGCTATGATTTTATTCTGTATGGTGTATATCATTGACTAAGGGTTATGACTTCTCCAAATAGGGGGAGATTGTTAAATTTTCTCAACGTGGTCAGCAAGATAGCCCAAACGCCAAATTAATATCTTCGGAACTACCCAGTTCGCACGTTGAACCAGCGGAAACCAAGGACTAGAGGTACAAAGGTTAATCCCAACAAACAATGGCGGCACAAGCAGGTATTTTATACATTTACTTCTTTACAATGCGAGGCATACACAGCGAGACATGATTTCGCTAGTATCACAGCTGTAAACAGAAAGCACCAAAAAACAAGCCAGGCGGACAGCACCGGAGTCCGCCAAGAACGCGAGGTCGCCGAGGTCGCCGAGTCCGCTGAACTCGCCCAAGCTAAGCTGCAATCCGCCGAATAGACACGGAGTCCGCCGAAGCCGCGAGGCCGCGCGGACACACCGTTATTCGCCTCCTGCTGAACCTGAACTGAGGAACACCCCTACCCGCCTGAAGCCGGCGGACAGGTTATTGAAGCTGGCAAAGATGAAACAGAGCTGACAAGCCGCAGAGCGACCTCCTGCTGAGTCCGCAGAGACCGCACACTTCCAAGTACTTGACCGAAGTCACAGCCAAACTCCTAGCTCCTTGAAGCTATCCGCGCGACCTGCACACAGCAAACCGTCAGCCTGAAACAATCCGCGCGGACTGACAAACACAGACCGCAGCTCCTTGCACACCCCAACTTACTGTTCACTCTAGTTACTTAGGTTATGCCAGGGGGTCCTATTTATAGGCAAGGTGAGGAGTGTGGTCACCGCCCAAGAGATAGCGTCACCACCCCAGCCCGCGCGATAGCAAACCTCCGTCCTCCGAGTCTGCATGGACTTAGCCGGATACCAAGGGAAACCGCCAGGAGCAAGGCAACCATTGACGAACCCTCTCCAGTCCGCCCAAGCTATGCGGACAAGGCATCAGCCCGCAAAGCTCCAACCACTGCAAGACAACAACCCCCTTCAATGGCAGTCCGCACCAACCCGAGGCAGTCCGCAAGACTCACACCTCAATCCGCCACAAGTCCACGACCAAAGGCAGATAGCAACAGTCCGCCCGGTCACAGCGGACTTGGCGGATACCGCGGACACCATGGCCTTGGCACAAAGTGTGACCAAGTCCAAAACCATCAAGGGCCAATGCGAGCATGGCGGACACAAACTCCCGTCCGCCAAACACCCTAGCACAGACCGCCATGAGTCCGCGAGCTCCTCGCACTTCTGTCCAACGCAGCAGCCAACCCCGGACTCCAAACCCAGTCCGCCAATCGATCTCCACAGCAAATCGCCTGCTGTGCCACCAGAGCTCGACAAGGCCTCAGCCAAGCTCTAAGCCCAGTCCGCAACAGCCCACACCGCGGACACTCCAGTCCGCAAGCTACCCGCGGACACGAGCCAAACCGCCTATCAGCACAAGCTTGCACCCGCGGCCACTGAGCAATGCACCAGTCCGCAAGCCTCCATCTGCTCAGGCTGCTCCTTGGCAAAGCCAATCAACAAACACCCTATCCGCAGAAACCAGGCCGCATAATCCGCGGACTCCATGCAACAAGCCGCTCAGAAGACAGCCGGCTTTTCACTAGACCTTCCACCAGGCCGCACATCTCAGTCCGCCTAGTCCGCCAAAGCTGTCCGCCCCAGGCCGCCCGGCCTGTCCCGTCACCCACTTCCACTTCACAAATTTCAACACTCCCCCTTGAAGTGGGAAGTGGTGACCAAGCCCAGCAAGCTGCGCAAGCGTTCAAAGGGCCCCTTCGACAGTGGCTTCGTGAAGATGTCAGCAAGATTATCTTCACTCCGAACATGCCCGACCAGCAGAGACCCCTCCAACACCTTCTCCCTGATGAAGTGGTGATCAATCTCTATATGCTTGGTCCTGGCGTGACACACTGGATTGTTAACCAGTTTGAGAGCACTCTCATTGTCACCCCGGAGTAAAGTAGGCCCTTGCACTTCTTCATGAACATCCTCTATAAGCCTCCTCAACCAAACGGCTTCCCGAGCAGCCAAGGCCAAAGCCTTATACTCCGCCTCCATGGTTGAAACCGACACCGAGTCCTGCTTCTTGCTACACCACGAGATGTCAGCTGAACCGCAAGTGAACACATAACCAGAAGTAGACCTTCGATCATCCGAATCACCGCCATAGTCAGCATCCGTGTACCCGAGCAACGCAAACTCCGCATCCCTTCTATAGAGGAGTCCCATGTCAGAAGAAGCCTTGACATACTTCAGAATTCCTTTTGCCGCCATTAGATGAGATTGCCTTGGTTCAGCCATATACCGACTTACTCGGCCAACAGCATAAGCAATATCCGGCCTTGTAATCGTCAGGTAAATCAAGCTCCCAACAAGAGCCCTGAACACCAAGGGATCATGAAGAACCCTTCCCTCATCTCGTTGAAGCTTCAGCCCAGATTCCAGTGGAGTAGAGCACTTCTTCCCTTCGCCCATGCCAAACCGCTTCACAATGCGATCAGCATACCCTTTCTGGCTAATGAGAACCCCGCACTCCTTCCTCTCCACTTCCAGACCGAGAAAGTGATGCAACTCTCCCAAGTCTTTCATCACGAAGCGTATAGCAAGCTCAGCCCTGAGCCTTGCTACTTCCCCCTCTGAGTTCCCTGTGATGATCATGTCATCCACATACAGCAGGACCAAGACTCGTAGCTCTCCCTTCTTCTTGACGAACAAGCTTGAATCCGAGTTAGAAGCAAGGTATCCACAGAATTGCAAGTACTCTGCAATCTTCCCATACCACGCTCTAGGAGCTTGCTTCAACCCATAGAGAGCCTTCCTGAGTTTGCAGACATAGTCCGGTTGCTTCTCAGAGACAAAACCAAGCGGTTGATCCATGAAGATGTCCTTGTCAATCTCTCCGTAAAGAAAGGCATTCTTCACATCGAGTTGCCACAACCTCCATCCCTTGCAAGCAGCCAAGGCGATCATCACTCTGATAGAAGTCATATTCGCAATTGGACTGAATGTCTCCTCATAGTCTTCTCCATACTGCTGTGAGAATCCTCTAGCGACCAGGCAAGCCTTGAACCGATCAATGCTCTCATCAGCCTTCTTCTTCAACTTATACACCCACTTGCAAGTAACCGGAGTAATGCCATCAACCTTGGGCACAAGGTCCCAGGTTTCATTCTTCTTCAGATCATCAATCTCTTCTTTCATGGCATCATCCCACTCCTTCACTCCAGTGGCCTCGTTGAAGTTTGCAGGCTCTCGCTCATCTAGAGGACCTGCAAAGAAGCAGGAGACAAAGCTCACTGTATTCCCATCACAGTACCGAGCTGGTGGCTTAACCACCCTCTTCGATCTCCGAAGACATGGCTCCTTGCTCATGGCTTCCGTTGCTTCTTCAGGCTCCATTCCTACCTGGGGCAAGCATTGGGTAGTGCTCCCCCTGCTTCCTGAGCCAGAAGGCTCAGCCTCGGAGTTCGAAGCAACAGGAGCTGCCGGTGAAACAACAAGCTCCTCTTCCAAGCCTTCAGTAGCCTCCACTGGTGCTTCATCAACCTTGCTACTTCCGGTTAGCTCCACCGAGCCACCTCCATATGACGTCAGCTCGTCAAAGACAACATCTCTTGACACCACGAACTTCTTCATCACAGGGTCCATGCATTTCCATCCCTTCTTCCGCTCATCATAGCCAACAAAGACAAGTTTCCTTGCCTTCGCATCCAGCTTTGTCCGTGAAGCATCCGGGACATGCACGTAGCAAGTTGAACCGAACACCCTAAGGTGTCCAACACTCGGCTTCTCCTTCAGCAACAGCTCAATAGGAGTCTTCATGTTGATAGGGCTGAGTGGCATCCGGTTGATAACATAAGCAGCACAAGACATTCCCTCCGCCCAAAAGGACCTTGGGATATCTTTCGCATGAAGCCAGCATTTGCAGGTCTCCGTCAAATGACAGATCTTCCGCTCCGCTACCCCATTTTGTTGTGGAGTGTGAGCACAAGTAAGCTCCCGTTGGATCCCGTGCTTCCTGCAGAAGTTAGAAAACTCGGAGGAGACAAACTCACCCCTGTTATCAGTTCTAAACTTCTTAATCCGCAAGCCAAGCCGGCCTTCTACCAACTCCTTGAACTCCACGAACAAACGGAAGGCTTCCGACTTCTCCTTTAAGAAGTACACCCAAGTATACCTTGAGTAGTCATCAACCAAGACAAGCATGAATCTGCTTCCGCCAAGGCTGGCAGTAACCGTTGGTCCCATCAGGTCGCCATGAATACACTCCAATGGTTTCTTGCTCCTTGTTTGTGATTTATCAAACGGAAGGCGATGTGCCTTACCGTTTTGACAGCCCGCACAAACATGCCCATCACCAAAGGAGGACAACTTCAGCAACCCCCTCACCAAACTTCTACTCGCCATTGCCTTCAGCTTGTCCATGCCAACATGCCCCAGCCTCTCATGCCAGATAGCAGCACTATCATTGGCCCTCATCTTATCAACATAAGCATTGGTGGAAAGAACAAACAAGTTCTTCACCCTCCTCCCAACATGAGCAACATCAGCCTTCACCGCTGATACATTGCGAAGGAACCTCACGTCTGTTGGCCCAAACAGAACGTGATACCCAGCGTCCACCGCATTGGTCACCGAGAAGAGGTTTTTCTTCATGCCCAGCACGTGATACACACTCCTTAACGTGAGTGGCCCCTGATCACTACCCAAAGACACGACCCCCTCTTTCTCTACTGCATAAACAGTATTATCAGCAGTGATAATAACTTCATTACCTGAGTAAGCCTGCATGGAGGTGAACTTCGATTTGTCTCCGGTGAGGTGATGACCACACCCAGAGTACACGATCCACTCGCTGTTGAAGTCCTCAACAGACAAGGCCCGGACACAAGTGCCCGTCATAAAAGCTCCGCCCCATTCTGCTTCTTCACTTCTTGAGCAAACTTCCTCCTTTCCCGCAGCATGCCCAGGCTGTAGTTTGACCTTGCAGTCCCGCTTGAAGTGCCCTTGCTGATGACACCGGTAGCACTTCAGATTCTTCTTCCAGTCCTTAGGAGCATTGCTCCTCTCCGGCGGATATGAAGTTGAAGTCTCCTTCTCACCAGCGGCCTGCACCTTCTTCTTCTTCTTCCATTCCCATCCTTTCTTCTTTCCTGAGAAGAGAGCTTCGCTGCCTTCCTGATTCAGGTTCACTCCAGCCATCTGCCTTGCTAAGCTCTCCTGCGAGGCAAGCAGATTCTCTAGCTCCAGCAACGACGGCTGAGTAGCCCACCCTTGAACGGATGTAACAAAGGCCACATACTCCTTCCGCAAGTCGCGGATAATGTGCCATTTCATCTTTGCCTCAGAGATAGGCTCATCAGGATCCAGTGCCGACAGCTCATCATACAAGCTCTTCATCTTTAAGAAGTACTTGGAGATGGAAAGGTCTCTCTGAGTTGCCCTGGCCAACTCATTCTCCAGGAACTAAAGCCGCGCCACATTCTTCCTATTGAACAACTCATCAATGGTTGTCCAAATATCAGCAGCCGACTCACATCCAATGATGTGATCAAACAGTTCCAGAGACACAGCTCTCTTCAGAACGAACTCCGCCTTAGCATTTGTTCTTCTCCAGAGCCTAACCTGCTCAGCAGTACTGAAAGTAGCAGTGACTTCCTATCTGTCGTCACCACCGACGACTTCCCACAGCTCCTCGCCAAGAAGATAACTCTTCATGCATGACTTCCACTTCTTGAAGTTAGTCGGCGCTAAGAGTTCAATGCCCAGACCCCTTGCAAAACTCCCTTCCATTGCAACACCTGTTGGCAACCTTTCAGCAGCTCCGAGCAACAACACAGGTTGATCACCACTCAATCACTGAGTAACAATACTGGTTGACTTGCGCTCACGCAGCTGAACCTCAAAAACCTGCCTCTGATACCATGTTAAATTTTCTCAACGTGGTCAGCAAGATAGCCCAAACGCTAAATTAATATCTTCGGAACTACCCAGTTCGCACGTTGAACCAGCGGAAACCAAGGACTAGAGGTACAAAGGTTAATCCCAACAAACAATGGCGGCACAAGCAGGTCTTTTATACATTTACTTCTTTACAATGCGAGGCATACATAGCGAGACATGATTTCGCTAGTATCACATCTGTAAACAGAAAGCACCAAAAAACAAGCCGGGCGGACAGCACCGGAGTCCGCCGAGACCGCGAGGTCGCCGAGGTCGCCGAGTCCGCTGAACTCGCCCAAGCTAAGCTGCAATCTGCCGAATAGACACGGAGTCCGCCGAAGCCGCGAGGCCGCGCGGACACATCGTTATTCGCCTCATGCTGAACCTGAACTGAGGAACACCCCTACCCGCCTGAAGCCGGCAGACAGGTTATTGAAGCTGACAAAGATGAAACAGAGCTGACAAGCCGCAGAGCGACCTCCTGCTGAGTCCGCAGAGACCGCACACTTCCAAGTACTTGACCGAAGTCACAGCCAAACTCCTGGCTCCTTGAAGCTATCCGCGCGGCCTGCACACAGCAAACCGTCAGCCTGAAACAATCCGCGCGGACTGACAAACACAAACCGCAGCTCCTTGCACACCCCAACTTACTGTTCACTCTAGTTACTTAGGTTATGCCAGGGGGTCCTATTTATAGGCAAGGTGAGGAGTGTGGTCACCGTCCAAGAGATAGCGTCACCACCCCAGCCCGCGCGATAGCAAACCTCCGTCCGCCGAATCCGCATGGACTTAGCCGGATACCAAGGGAAACCGCCAGGAGCAAGGCTGTAACAACCCCATCCGTTCATATGATATATTCTAGAAGGTCCGGCCGGGGCCCCACAGGATATATCACAAAACAGTCGGTGAAGGTACAGGATGATACCAGAGTCGCGCATCGCACCTAACACAAAGCATTCTAGCGGAAGCCTAGACTACAACTTGAACTCCTCATGAATGTCCAAACATAAAATTCCACATTTTATATCATAGAGGAATGTCTTACAACAAGTCAAAAGAGTTGGCCTTATGGCCTTACATGGCTTTCACACAGTGGCCTAAACAATTGGCGCGCAGGCCGGCCACAAGAAAAGAAAACACACAAAAGTACACATTTAGCCTTCGAGGGCTAGCAGCAATCGCAGCAACACCAGCAGGAACATCAACCTCTATGCATCCCGCTCGGCTCTCCAGCACCTGTACAAGTACAATCCACCCAACGGTGGCAAACAAAGGCAACGGTCAGCGTTCAGCTGACCAAATTATAGCGACCCTACCCCTTCTCTCGGGGCAGCGGTATTCTTCCTTGCAGGCATATTAGAGCACAAGTATGGCAAACTAGATCATCAAAAGGTGCTTTCACACACACAAGCCATCACAACCGTTCGCCACCCGGCCCAACGGTCCGTGCACTCAGGGCACATTCTTGGTGTTCTGGCAACCTCTTGCCCACCACGGTATCAGGGTCAGCACCCAACGGTAACTCTCTTGAGCATTTCCTCCATGGCGTGCAGCCGGAGTTAGTCTTCCTACACCGGGATGGCCCGTAGCCCCCCATTGTGTCATGGCGCGCAGGCCGAAGACTCTTGCTATGCGCTCCAATAGACCGCACTTTTTGGTCTCACGTCGGACGGACATAGCGCAGGTCGGATCCTCCACCCCCCGTTGCTCAAATCGCCTTGCCTTCTCCGAGTACAGCGTACTCATGGCTATATCAAAGGCGCGGGTCGGTCTCACCAATCCTGTTCTTGGCATTCAAGCCTGGGTATTTCTCTATACCCATTTCCTCACAGCAACAACGGGTCTTTCCTGGGCACACCAGTACTTCCTGTGACTCTCTCCACAGGTGGACACCGCACAAGCACAAATGTCAGGGGTCTTTCCTAGCTCTCATGTCAGTACTTCCTGTTACTCGCTTCACAGGTGGACACCCTACGACATCAAGCATCACCAAAAGGGCCTTTCCTGGTTCCACCAGTACTTCCTGTGCCTCAATCACAGGTTGGACCCAAAACCATCACATGGCTATTTTCCTGGGCTACCACCCCAGTACTTCCTGCTACTACTTTTCGCAGGCATAACCCGTAGACTCCTTACACTACACGTTTATCACGGAGTCTTCTCCGGTTCGTATGCAACATCACCAATCCAGACTAACCTGTCCAGATGGGCTTCACACAGCATGCATATTCCATACTCCATTTCTGGATCTATATGCTAACAAAGGGGATTTCAAGCATCCACCCAAAGATTTCCAAAACCAGCCACCTCTTGGTGGGGGAAATCACAAAATATGCCAAAAAGGAAGCCTTCACATGGCTAGGAAGAAAAGTCGTTATCCTTGACGACCGCTTCGGTGCCATGACCTCCAAGCTAGCTTACAAGACTCGCAAGATTGATTCCTCCGCAACGCCGGCTTCGGATCTCTCGTCGGTAAACCGCAGCACCACCAGCAGCAGCCCCCTTTCCTTCTTCCTCCTCCTTTCTCTCTTTCTTTCTCTCTTAACTTGAAGAAACTCAAGACCAAGGAAAAATGAGAATCCTTCTCTGATTTCGGCCTTTAAGGAAAAAGAGGAAGAAGCTTCAGCCCTTGGATCCAGACTGAAGGAATTGACGGCCACGATTCTGCCAAAATCACTGATTTTGACCCGACACGGCCTCTGACACGGCCGTGTGCCAGGCCGTGTGCCTCAAGCGGTGGTCAACCGACTTATCCAAACCAGTGACACGCCCATGGGACACGCCCGTGTCATGGGCCGTGTCACCAACACGCCTTCAGCCACGCCCGTGTCTGTGGCCGTGTACCTGGGTGAAAAAATCCCAAATCATCCTGAGACTTCACACGGCCTGTGACACGCCCGTGTCCCAGGCCGTGTGCCCAGACACGGCACAAAGACACGCCCTGTCGAAACCTTCGGCGGGCTGAGTTCGTCGCCTGATTTGACACGCCCTGTGACACGCCCGTGTCACATGCCGTGTTCAACACTCAACACTCACTTCTCGACACTCGACGATCGTCGAGACAAAATCGTCGAGCATACGACACGGCCTTGGACACGCCCGTGTCCTGGGCCGTATGCCCCCCTCTCGACGCATCGTCGAGAGAAAAATCGTCGAGACAAAGGCCGATCGTCGACACAACCTCGACACGCCCGTATCGCAGGCCGTGTCAACTGACACGCCCTGGGACACGCCCGTGTCCCAGGCCGTGTCACCCAACAATTTCCTTTTTCAGAAATTTGGGCTGTTACAATCCTCCCCTCCTACAAGAAATTTCGTCCTCGAAATTCAGACATAGGCAAGACAACAGAAATCAGCAAGAAAAATGTGACAACATATAAAATTTTATGTTACAACATTCTTGCTACAGGTTACAAAAACAGCTCAGGGAACTCTTCTCGCATGGTCTGCTCGCGCTCCCATGTCAGTTCTTCACGGCCGCAGTTGTCCCACCGGACTTTTACCATACCGACCGTCTTGTTCCGCAACTGTTTTTCGGCTTGATCTTCGATCTGAATGGGTCTAACTTTCGTTGTTAGCCCATACTCCACCGGCACACGATCATCCGCGATCACTTGAGTTGGATCTTTCAGGCCTTCCGAAGCACCGAGATGTGAAAGACATCATGTAACCCACCCAAGTCCGCCGACAGAGCTAGCCGATAAGCCGCTTCGCCAACTCGCTCAACCACTTCAAACGGACCCAAATATCTGGGACTCAACTTTTTCAATCGTCGAATCCTGGAGACACCTTTGAATTGCTTGATCTTCAAGTAGACCCAATCGCCAACCACAAATTCTACGTTCCGGTGCTTGGCGTTGTAGTACTTCACTTGTCGATCTTGAGCAATAAGCAATCTCTCTCGAATCGTCCGTATGGTTGAGTTTGCTTCCTCAACCTCATTTGGTTTAACAACCCGAGCTTCGCCCGCTTCTACCCAAGCCAAGGGAGTACGACACTTCCTTCCATATAGAGCTTCATATGGTGCCATCCCAATGCTTGCTTGGTAGCTGTTATTATATGCAAACTCGACCATATAGAGGTGATCTTCCCATCTCTTTCCGAAGTCAAGGGCGCACATTCGGAGCATGTCCTCCATTGTTCTGTTGGTACGTTCAGTTTGGCCATCCGTTTGGGGATGAAAGGCCGTACTGAAAGTCAACTTCGTACCCAACAGTCGGTGAACTAGCCTCCAATCATTTGACGTGAATCGCCCATCTCGATCACTTACGATGCTCCGCGGAACACCGTGAAGCCGCACAATCTGGTCAACATATAACTTTGCCAAACTTTCAACTGAATCATCCCGCCTGTTCGGGAGAAAATGTGCTACTTTCGTTAGCCGATCAACAATCACCCAAATGAAATCATTTCCTCGCTGCGATCTTGGCAACCCATGCACAAAATCCATGGAAATATCATCAAATTTCCACACTGGGATCGGCAGTGACTTCAAATATCCACCCGGCTTTTGGCATTCCGCCTTCACCATCACACATGTTTGGCATTTAGAGACATAAAGGGCAACATCTTTCTTGAGCCCTGGCCACCAGAAAAGCTTCTTCATATCGTTGAACATCTTTGTGCTCCCGGGGTGAATGAAATATTTTGTATAATGCGCTTCATATAGCAGTTCTTCCCTCAATTTCCCCACATTCGGGACGCACAAACGGCCCTCTTTTCGCAAAAGACCGTCATTCCAGGTGAATTTGCCTTCTGGCCCTTCATTCACATAGCGCAAGAGATCTTCATCCAACTCCGTTGCCCGTCGAACTCGGTCTGCAAGGTCACATTGCACCTCAGTCCAGTTCAAACATGCAATGGCAGTGGAATTCTTGTCAACACAATAGATCTCCAATGCCTCCAACTCCTGGATAAGACGTTCATCATGCCTTTGTAACCAATTTGCTCTAGCCGGAACTCGCCGACTCAAGGCATCCGCGACAACATTCCCCTTCCCGGGCGTATAGTGAATCTCAAAAGTGTAGTCCCCAAGGAACTCCAACCACCTTCGTTGTCGTATGTTCAAGTCTTTTTGCTCCAAAAGATACTTTAGGCTCTTATGATCGGTATAGATCTCCACCTTCACTCCATAAAGGTAGTGTCGCCACAACTTGAGTGCAAAAATCACCGCCGCTAATTCTAAATCATGGACGGGATAGTTTCGCTCGTGCACCTTTAGTTGGCGTGAGCCATAAGCAATCACCTTTCCGCTCTGCAGAAGAACGCAGCCTAAGCCGCTCCCTGAGGCATCACTATAAATCACAAAGCCATCGGTTCCACATGGCGAAGACAATACCGGCGCCGTGGTCAACCGAACCTTCAGCTCTTCAAAAGCTCGTGCGCACTCTGGCGTCCAAACGAACTTCTGATCTTTTCGCGTCAGTGTGGTTAGCGGCAAAGCGATCCATGAGAAGTTCTCCACAAATCGTCTATAGTCGCCCGCAAGTCCAAGGAAACTCCTGACCTCGGCTACGGAAGACAATCTTGGCCACTCTTGTATGGCTCTTATCTTCGCTGGATCCACTGCAATGCCCGCTCCACTCACCACATGGCCTAAAAATGCCACTGACGATAGCCAAAACTCGCACTTCGAGAACTTGGCATATAGCTGATTTTGCCTCAACGTGTTCAACACCAACCGCAAGTGACTCTCATGCTCGGCTTTGGACTTTGAGTACACCAGGATATCATCAATAAACACTATCACAAACAGATCCAGGTACTCACGAAAAATACGGTGCATCAGATCCATAAACACCGAGGGCGTATTACACAATCCAAAGGGCATGACTGTGAACTCATAGTGCCCATAACGCGTTCCAAATGCGGTTTTGGGAATGTCACCTTCCCGAATTCTTAACTGGTAATATCCAGATTTCAGGTCCAACTTCGAATAGACGGTAGATCCCACCAGCTGATCAAATAATTCATCAATCCGGGGTATAGGATACTTATTCTTCTCGGTCAGCTTATTCAATTCACGGTAATCGATACACAACCGTAACCCACCATCTTTCTTCTTTACAAAAAGCACAGGCGCGCTCCAAGGTGACATACTTGGGCGGATATAACCTTGCTCTAGCATTTCTTGTAGTTGAACCTTCAACTCAGCAATCTCTTTAGGCGCAACGCGATATGGCGAGCGGGCCACGGGTTTCGCACCTGGCACCAACTCAATTGTGAAGTCAATCTCCCGCTGGGGTGGTAGCCCAGGGAGATCCGTGGGAAATACATCTGTAAATTCTGCCACAATCGGAGCCTCGCACAAAGTGGCCTTAGGCTCCACAGCCTGAATTAGTGCAAAGTAACACTCCGCACCCTTCCGAACAGCTTTGACTACCTGGAGTGCAGACATCAACGTCCCGCTCACTCCTCGCATACCCGCAAACTTGGTCTTCTGTTCGGTATTCTGGCCCAACGTGATTTCTTTGGACTGGCAATCAATCATAGCATGCTGCTCCGCAAGCCAATCCATCCCAAAAATCACATCGAATTCCGATATTGGCAAAACAAATGCGGTTAAACAAAAATCCCGACTTCCGAACTGAACCGCCACATCGCAAGCTTGATCCGCAAGCATCCAACAACCATTCGGCAACACCACTCTGGCGTTATCTGCCTTTGTACGACTGGGTATCCCAAGCCGCGTAAGAAACTCACTAGACAGAAAAGAATGCGATGCACCTGTATCAAACAGTGCTCGCGCCAGCGTGTCCCGAATCATCACAAAGCCTATGACAAACATGTCACACACACACAAACCGCAAATATGGGGTACTCAGCAAAGCATACAAACAATATCATATGCAAAACGAAACTCATACCTGTGACCACGTCACTCTGCTTGATGGCCTCTTGCAGGCCAAGATTGTAGACCCGGGGTTGCGCCTGCGAGGCAGAGGAATCCACCACTGCCTTTCCTTTCTCCGCATAAGATGCACCCGCCTTCTTTTCACTCTTTGGCGGCATCCGACAATCTCGCGCAATATGCCCCATCCGGCCACAATTAAAGCAGATACGAGTGTCTGGCTTGGAGGTCGCCCCTGATGTTGCTCCTGTTGCAACTGATGAAGGAGCTTGTCCACTAGGCTTGGACTTCTTACCCCATCTCTTCTTATAAAATGGTTTTCCTGATCGGGGCGCCTTCCACTCCGGTTGCGTCACAGCCAAAGCTCTCTTCCCTTGCACCCTCTTCATATCCTTTTCCAACGGAGTCGCGGTGTCAACCAGCGCTTGGAAACCTTGGTTCACAGAACTGGACACAAGGAACCTCAGTTCGTCCCTCAGTCCTTCATAGAACCGATTAGTCTTCCTCTGCTCATCAGCAAAAATAGAACCCGCATACCGCCCTAAGCGAGTAAATTCATGCAGGTACGCGTCAACACTGCCATCACCTTGAGTCAACCGTTGGAATTCATTTTCCATGGCTATCCGATGAGCCACAGGAAGGTGCTTCGCGAGGAAGAGCCTGGAGAATTCTTCCATCGACACTTGGGTTAACAGACGACCCGCCAAGTGATGCAACTCCATCTCATCCCACCATAATCGAGCTTCTCCTTCAAGCAAGAAGGTGGCTAAGGTAACTTTCTGATGCTCCGCCGTTCCTATCGCCGTCATCACTCGCTTGACACGCGATAGCCAATCCTCAGCCTGCGTCGGGGTTCCCGCTCCCGAGAACGTAGGCGGATGGAAACGCATAAACCGCGTTAGCTGCTTCTCAGCCGCTCGAGGGGCCATAACCACGACAGGTTCAGGCCTCGCCGCCACCTGTTCTGGCCTCACAGCCGCTTGCTCCTGCCTAAGGGGCTGGCCTTGGATCATGGTAAATAAGGCCTCCACAACTAAACGCACATGTTCTGCAGACGGTGGAGGTGTAGGCACCGCGGCTGGTGCCATACTTTCATCAGAACGCTGGGACTCATACGGCCCAGCTCCACTTCGTGTCACCTAAAGGTGGACAAGACACACACATTAGCGGTCGTACCCAAGCAAGCAACACAAAAGAAGAACACGCAGGTTCCTCAAACACACAAATATGCATTCCTATCATGGACATTCAGGAGTTCATTCGTAGACCTTGGTGTGCACAAACACGTGCTCGCCACCCCACAAAAGAAGTCGACCACGACTTCGAGAGGGAACGACCAAGACGACCGATACCAAAAATGTAACAACCCCATCTGTTCATATGATATATTATAGAAGGTCCGGCCGGGGCCCCACAGGATATATCACAAAACAGTCGGTGAAGGTACAGGATGATACCAGAGTCGCGCATCGCACCTAACACAAAGCATTCTAGCGAAAGCCTAGACTACAACTTGAACTCCTCATGAATGTCCAAACATAAAACTCCACATTTTATATCATAGAGGAATGTCTTACAACAAGTCAAAAGAGTTGGCCTTATGGCCTTACATGGCTTTCACACAGTGGCCTAAACAATTGGCGCGCAGGCCGGCCACAAGAAAAGAAAACACACAAAAGTACACATTTAACCTTCGAGGGCTAGCAGCAATCGCAGCAACACCAGCAGGAACATCAACCTCTATGCGTCCCGCTCGGCTCTCCAGCACCTATACAAGGACAATCCACCCAACGGTGGCAAACAAAGGCAACGGTCAGCGTTCAGCTGACCAAATTATAGCGACCCTACCCCTTCTCTCGGGGCAGCGGTATTCTTCCCTGCAGGCATATTAGAGCACAAGTATGGCAAACTAGATCATCAAAAGGTGCTTTCACGCACACAAGCCATCACAACCGTTCGCCACCCGGCCCAACGGTCCGTGCACTCAGGGCACATTCTTGGTGTTCTGGCAACCTCTTGCCCACCACCGTATCAGGGTCAGCACCCAACGGTAACTCTCTTGAGCATTTCCTCCATGGCGTGCAGCCGGAGTTAGTCTTCCTACACCGGGATGGCCCGTAGCCCCCTATTGTGTCATGGCGCGCAGGCCGAAGACTCTTGCTATGCGCTCCAATAGACCGCACTTTTTGGTCTCACGTCGGACGGACATAGTGCAGGTCGGATCCTCCACCCCCCGTTGCTCAAATCGCCTTGCCTTCTCCGAGTACAGCGTACTCATGGCTATATCAAAGGCGCGGGTCGGTCTCACCAATCCTGTTCTTGGCATTCAAGCCTGGGTATTTCTCTATACCCATTTCCTCACAGCAACAGCGAGTCTTTCCTGGGCACACCAGTACTTCCTGTGACTCTCTCCACAGGTGGACACCGCACAAGCACAAATGTCAGGGGTCTTTCCTAGCTCTCATGCCAGTACTTCCTGTTACTCGCTTCACAGGTGGACACCCTACAACATCAAGCATCACCAAAAGGGTCTTTCCTGGTTCCACCAGTACTTCCTGTGCCTCAATCACAGGTTGGACCCAAAACCATCACATGGCTATTTTCCTGGGCTACCACCCCATACTTCCTGATACTCCTTTTCGCAGGCATAACCCGTAGACTCCTTACACTACACGTTTATCACGGAGTCTTCTCCGATTCGTATGCAACATCACCAATCCAGACCAACCTGTCCAGATGGGCTTCACACAGCATGCCTATTCCGTACTCCATTTCCGGATCTATATGCTAACAAAGGGGATTTCAAGCATCCACCCAAAGATTTCCAAAACCAGCCACCTCTTGGTGGGGGAAATCACAAAAATATGCCAAAAAGGAAGCCTTCACATGGCTAGGAAGAAAAGTCGTTACCCTTGACGACCGCTTCGGTGCCATGACCTCCAAGCTAGCTTGCAAGACTCGCAAGATTGATTCCTCCGCAACGCCGGCTTCGGATCTCTCGTCGGTAAACCGCAGCACCACCAGCAGCAGCCCCCTTTCCTTCTTCCTCCTCCTTTCTCTCTTCTTTCTCTCTTAACTTGAAGAAACTCAAGACCAAGGAAAAATGAGAATCCTTCTCTGATTTCGGCCTTTAAGGAAAAAGAGCCGAAGAAGCTTCAGCCCTTGGATCCAGACTGAAGGAATTGACGGCCACGATTCTGCCAAAATCACTGATTTTGACCCGACACGGCCTCTGACACGGCCGTGTGTGCCAGGCCGTGTGCCTCAAGCGGTGGTCAACCGACTTATCCAAACCAGTGACACGCCCATGGGACACGCCCGTGTCATGGGCCGTGTCACCAACACGCCTTCAGCCACGCCCGTGTCTGTGGCCGTGACTGGGTGAAAAAATCCCAAATCATCCCGAGACTTCACACGGCCTGTGACACGCCCGTGTCCCAGGCCGTGTGCCCAGACACGGCACAAAGATGCCCTGTCGAAACCTTCGGCGGGCTGAGTTCGTCGCCTGATTTGACACGCCCTGTGGACACGCCCGTGTCACGCCGTGTTGTTCAAACACTCAACACTCACTTCTTGACACCGACGATCGTCGAGCATACGACACGGCCTTGGACACGCCCGTGTCCTGGGCCGTGTGCCCCCTCTCGACGCATCGTCGAGAGAAAATCGTCGAGACAAAGGCCGATCGTCGACACAACCTCGACACGCCCTGCGACACGCCCGTGTCGCAGGCCGTGTCAACTGACACGCCCTGGGACACGCCGTGTCCCAGGCCGTGTCACCCAAAAATTTCCTTTTTCAGAATTTGGGCTGTTACAAAGGCAACCATTGACGAACCCTCTCAGTCCGGCCCAAGCTATGCAAAAAAAAAGGCATCAGCCCGCAAAGCTCAACCACTGCAAGATCAAGCAACCCCCTTCAATGGCAGTCCGCACCAAACCGACGCTAGTCCGGAAGACTCACACCTCACATCCGCCACAAGTACACGACTGAAGGCAGATAGCAACAGTCGCCCGGTCACAGCGGACTTGGCGGATACCGCGGACACCATGGGCCTTGGCACAAAGTGTGAAAGTCCAAAACATCAAGGGCCAATGCGAGCATGGCGGACACAAACTCCCGTCTCCGCCAAACACCTAGCACAGACCGCATGAGTCCGCGAGCTCCTCGCACTTCTGTCCAACGCGCAGGAACCCCGGACTTCCAAAAACCCAGTTCCGCCTAATCATCTCACAGCAAATCGCCTGCTGTGCCACCATGAGCTCGACAAGGCCTCAGCAAGCTCAAGTCCCATGTCCGCAACAGCCCACACGCGGACACTCCAGTCCGCAAAGCTACCCGCGGAACGAGCCAAAACCGCCCTATCAGCAAAGCTTGCACCAGCGGCCACTGAGCAATGCACCAGTCCGCAAGCCTCCATCCGCTCAGGCCGCTCCTGGCAAAGCCAATCAGCAAAACACCCTATCCGTAGAAACCAGGCCGCATAATCCGCGGACTCCATGCAACAAGCCGCTCAGAAGACAGCCGGCTTTTCACTAGACCTTCCACCAGGCCGCACATCTCAAGTCCGCCCGCGATAGTCGCCTATGTCCGCCAAAGCTGTCCGCCCAGGACGCCCGGCCTGTCAAGTCACCACTTCACTTCACAAATTCTCAACAGATATTGTTGGGTACATTGGTTTAATATACCTGATTTGATGAGAAGCCTACTCACCAAAACTCAATGATATATAT